>BCKQ01000004.1:1288019-1520040 GCA_001600695.1 Ascoidea asiatica | reverse complement strand
TCTTCTTCAAAGACATTTCGATAAATTAAAGCTTGAACTTCTCTATCAATGGCCAGTCGTTAATTAGGATTCCTGATAGCATCTTTATATTTCTTTGGAGCAATACCTGCAGTAGGTTCTATTTGAGTTGTATCATCTAGAACGAAAGTTGGATAAAATATATGACAAGGCCGGTTAAACATTGGAATATAGGTTGGATATGAAGGTTTTTGATTGATTAACTGTAGTTGTAACCGACAGTTGATTTGATTTAAAAGATGATTTGCATTACATCTATTAAGATCAAAGGTAATGACATTCCTGGATAGGATATAGAGGTAATAGGAACTTATATGTAGCTGGAAGGTTATTGTAACCTATAAAACATCCAAGAACCTTTTGAGTTTTATAAAATATGTAACTATCTTTGATAAATCTTGGTTATTTATTAAGTAAAGAAGATTTTCTACCTGAAAATAAATCGAGTGGAAACAGTTTTGTTGATGAATGATAACAACGATAGCTTAATTGAGTAGCTTATGCATAAGCATAACGCTTGAAGTATTCTAGTAGGTTTATATTATCTGCAACAGTATGTCGTAATGAATCAACGAT
Organism: Ascoidea asiatica; assembly: GCA_001600695.1. NCBI lineage: Eukaryota > Fungi > Ascomycota > Saccharomycetes > Ascoideales > Ascoideaceae > Ascoidea > Ascoidea asiatica. Next base: position 1,519,446 of record BCKQ01000004.1, on the reverse strand, counting down.
TCTTTTAACCTTTTGAACACCCCGTTCAATTCTTGCATTAAAATACGGCAATAAGCAGGATCAGGAAGCTTATAACCAATGTAAGGTTTATTGAATTAAATCCATTCTGTTTCTTGATAACACCATGTTTAAGTCCAGTAAGTTTCTTCCAAAAGATGATTGTATCTGGAACTGTCTTTGCAATTCGTGCTTTATTGACTAGTTAAAAGTAGATACGTATCTAGAATAATCATCCATCATGAGTGCATACAACTCTCTAGTTTTATTACTTAGGGTATAAGCACCAATAGTATCCAAATGACCAGTTTGAAATAACCTTCTCGAGCAATTTCCAACGGTACTTGTATGACTTGATTGTTTCATCTAGGTTTTAGAACAATTATGACATTGTTTTATCTTTCTTTCATCATCAATACTTATTTTTTATCCCATACTTCCCATAGTAGAAAAAGATGGATGTCCATTTATATAATGTTATTCAAGTAAATGAGTAGCATTACTAATAGTAACATTATAAATGGTTAATATTATATCTGGAGGATGATCAAAGCTATAACAATAGAAGTTGTTTGATAACAATATGTAGGCAAAGAAAATTTACCAACTGGATAATCATTAAGTTTATCTCTTATAAAAACTTCATCACCATCAAAGGAAACAGAGATGTTATAGATCTTACAGACTGGTTTAATAAAAATAATAATCATATGAATTGAAGGAACAACAACAGCAGGAATAGTATAAAAAGTATCAGTATCTTTTATTTTAATTGAAATATAACCAGCAACAGTAGTAGCAGTTTGAGATCCATTAGCGATCTTAAGTAAAATAGTTGAACGTCTGAAATTGAATAAAAGTTATTCTAAATCTGTAGTTACAAATCTATGAGAATCACCTGACTCTATGACAGCAACGGACGATAGTTATTGAGAAGACACCCCAGAAGAAGAAGCATCTTTACCAGGAGTATCCTCATTACCATCAATATGTGCTCCGCATAGATGATGTATGTTGAAGCTTTTTGCAATAAGTTTTCTCATTAGAGTTACCTTTCAATTTCTTACCAACAGAAAATTCATCTTTAGAGGAAGAAGTATCATTAGCTTTGACAGTACTATCAAAAGAATAACCACATTTGCGACGAAATTGAAAAGTTTTTGCTGAATGTTTTCAAGATAATTTAAATGAGTTAAATTAGCTTTGACAATAATTTCTCTTACTTCTGAAAAACTAATTTTCGTGTAAGAGTGAAGATGTTTAAGCAAAGGCTGTCTTAAAGATATAGCAGATTGAGGACATTTTTGAACTTCAAAATTAAGTCTAGTAATAGTATAAAGAGATCTCAAAGCATCTAATTCAGTATTTAAAAATTGTGTGAACTCATCTTCTTTATGTTGAAGTACAAGAGGAATATCTGCAAAAGCATCACTTGAATATTCAGTTGTAGCATTCATTCTACCAATCGCTTGTTCAATAGTAGGACCATACGATTGAAGAGTTGAAACATAATTAAAAATGCTTTTAGGAGAAATTTGAATATCTTCTAGAATATAAATATTTTTGACGACAGTACCGGTTAGCCATTCACAAACAATAGTTGAAAAAGTATCAAAATAAAACTTCCAATTAGATAAAGAAATATGACTTCTACCCCAATAAGGTAGACCTGATTCTGATGAGAAATCGTTACGAACTTTGTTTTATAAACACAAAATACATCATTTGAAATTTTACCACCAGAATGAGTAATCTTTTTAAACATAACACTGATATCAGAATTGGCATCTTGAGGTTGAAAATCAGAAGTATCAGTTGCAATTATTGTGGTTTCAATAAAATTAAGAAGATCTAAAGGAGCTTGATTATAGTTAATCACAGTTTGAGGAACAAAGGTTGAAGAAGCATTTGCATGTGAAAGTGAATCATAAGAGGATTCAATGAGATAATGAGGACTAAGCATGATAAACAACTATTTGAAGAATAAAAATTAGGGAATTAAGAAAATTAAGAAAGATTTTGTAATTGAATATACGAAAGACAATTCGTTGGGAATTCGAACGATTAATTGAATTATAACTTTGAAAATTTTATGTGACACAATAAAATTAGATGGATGAAGTAAAAGGGAATTGTGAATGAATTATTAATGAACTAGTCAGATAGAGTAAGTGTAGTTGGATTTGAAAAATATTCCAAAATCGTTAATAGTGGGAAAGCGTGTTTCACAAGAGTCAAAAAATTTCATAAAATAACTACCTGGAATTATTGGTTATGCACACCGGGATTACCACTTTTGTTTTATTTTAACAAAAAGTGACCAAAAAAGATACACAAAACCATTATATCTTCTATTTCATATATTTTGTAATTTAAATGATGAAACAATAGTTAGTTCTAATGAAGAATAACAAAGAATTGATCAATTAGCAGATTAATAATAAAGAGGACACACCAGTATATGTCAGGGAATGTGATCGGGAATTACACACATAATCTTTGACTCGACCAGTGAAAAAGATAAGAACTTAACCGTAGCACTTTTCTTTTCTTTCGAAACTTGGCTACCCACACATAGAAACATCCTTTTATTTAAATATTCATATCCCAATCTTATATAGATCTTCATAAAACACAATTTTAATTATTCAAACCATATAGTAAAAAGTTTCCACTTGCGACTTGGTGAATAGTCCTCGAGTATTGTAAAAATCAGCAACAAAGTCCTCCTACATTAAACACTAATTAGCAGTCCTATGGGTCTAACAAAATTTAAAATTTTACAAACTTTAAAAGTGAATAATAAAGAATTGATAACATAATGAAAGTAGAATTACATTCTGACATGATTTATTGTACTTACCCAATTCAAAACAATTGTTGACATCTTAGGTGATGTTTAAGCAAAAAGCCGTTTTATTAATGTTTTTATTCAACTCGGTTAGTATTACCATTGAGTCAAGCGTAATCCTTAATTTAATCATTTGAAAATGTGTCTCAGTTGATCCCCAATAATATAAACATATGTAGAAATCAAATATTCAATTCAACAATTTAAATTAATTTTCAATTAATCACCAATGTAATTACCATTTTTAGTCTGACTAGGTTTTAATTTCATTAAATGGATGTGAAATAAATTTAATATTTTATAAAGTATTGATTGAATTAAATTTAAATTTCAGGAGTACTATTGATAGCTTGTCTTTATTATTGTAAAATTAATAAACGGTAATTTCAAATGAAATTGAAGAATTTTGAAATACAAATATTCAAATAGATAAACTTTTTTAACCATTTTAAAATGCAAATAAAATCTACTATACTATTTGAAACGATAAACAGAACAAACAACTAGATTTTACTCGAAATCACCATCCATTTCCCAATTATTACTTAAATTTGCATTAGCCAGTTTTTTAGAATATTTACAGTGATAAACAAAGTAAGCAGGCTAATTTCAAATACCATTCAGGATACCCGGGTTCACCTGTCGTTGAAGCACCAACAGGATCATAACCTTACATGGTTGATCAAAAGAGATCATGGAAACAACTCTATATAAAATATAAAAGAGAAGGACAACTGAAGTTCTTTTATGTTTGACTGAGAGAATCAAAATTTTCTCGGTGGCAAGCCGCAGTTGGCTTCGCACGGGTGTGAGTCTCCTCGGAGCCGGTTGAACGCAACCGGCAGTCACGTGGTATGTATCGAATGAGTCTGAATATAGTATCACAAACCATCAACTATGGCACTAAGCCAGGGGGGGTGTAAATATGAATATCCCTATATTTGTTGGTTGTGACAAAGGCTGATTTTATTTCAAGTTTCTATACGTGAAGGTGTATTTTGGCTTCAATAATGAGTACTACGTTTTCTGTTGTTGAATGACAGCCAGGAACAGCGACTTCTGCTGGCGTTTTTTGTTCTCGTTTTCCAACGATAACTAATCTAGCTTCAGGGTCCACAACATTGTCTAAAGTAAAAACCCAATTTAGCCTTAAGGCGTACTCTTCTTAGGGAATGAGGATCATAGGAGACATGGAACTATTAATGCTAAGTATATTGCATTTTTTTGATAAAGCGGTAGGACATTCTGGATGATGGCAGACAATTATAAAAGATTTCGGTGGAGAACTGGAAACAAATCCATGAAGTTCTCTAGCATTAGAAGCTATAGTAATCAAATAGTATAGTTATGAGTATCTCTCGAATTTAAAAGAGGACGAGGTAGAAAGGGGTTTTGCGGCAGTTCCAAAAGAATCGGTAGACCATTCTGTTGGTAAAAAATAAAACTATCAGCAGTAGGTTCCACAGCTAGAAGAATATTTTGTACATGAGTGGTAATAAAGTGGAAAGTATCAAGCTTTTTAAGATCTCCGCTTATTATAATGACATAATTGTTCCTATTGAAAAACTTAAACGTGAGAGAATCATTGTCATACTCAACAAAGTATCCCTGAGGTACTATTTTCTTAAGACGATTCCAGATCCAACAGTCTTTACCAAAAGGTAGAAATTTCCGAGAAATAGGAGCTCCTCAGGAAAGGTTTTGCATAGGACTTGAGTTGGTACATTTGTTATACCAAACGTCTACATAAGTATCAGCTAATTTTTTATAAGATCTAAAAAAATGTTCACAAGAAATTCTTCAAGGTGAACACAGAATCAAAAAGAAATCGTTTCAATTTTTCCACCTGTTGTTTCAGCACGACTATTATCGCTTGGGCTATATCTTGGAGAAGAAAGAAATTTGAATGTACTGTGGAATTTGGTAAACACAGACCCATAATCAGATTTAAACTTAAGAACTTTAGACCCTTTTAATGTTTCACTTTTATATCTTGGTTGTTGCACTTGTTTCCCAGTTTGATATTTTGACATAACAGGGTAACATCACCATATCAGGTAAAGTCATCCGATTCAATAGTATAATATGTTTGGCACCGGTTTCTGTTGTGTGAGCGGCAGTTGTATCTGTAGGTACTAATTGTAACTCATGTGAGGACCACGATACATCCTTGTTTGCAAGGCATCTGAACGACAATTTTGTAACTTTACATATTATACATGACTTAATTAAAGCTTCCGAAAGTTTTGATATGAAATTGACCAAGTGCCTCATACTTGAAATACTTGGATGTGCGAGGGCTGAAATGTGCTAGATATGCATCGTTCGCCGGATAGTTTGATGTTTTATTGAAAACACTCCATTGCAAATAAATACTGAGGAAGTCTGACATAAATGTGATCAGTTTTATAAGGACCTTTTAAAAGTGTTCCAATAGAATATGAAATTCCATTTTTAAGCAACAGTACAATGTTAGTAAAATAGTTAATAATACATGCTAGGGATAAGATTGGTCTTCTATAGAAAGTAGATTGTAGGAAGAGTTGACGAGTTTACAACTCAGCTGAAAAATTAAATTCTCGATCTGAAACAAAATATGAGCTGCTAAGTGAGTTGTGATCATGTATTCATCTGCTGTTGTTATAAGTGTTTATAAAACCTATCAATTAATGATTTGGTTTTTAAGGTTACATGAGGCTTCAGTGGTGTAATATGTTTACCAAACTTATGAGGGCGAGAGGACAGCTTACAACAACTAAATTCTGTTACTTTGATTTTATGGGCAGATGCATTGCCATTGAGCCATCTGTGTGCCATCTGTGTGCCATCTGTGTTGGCAATACTTTCATAAATGGTTTGTTCTTCGGGAAATTTATATTCCAAAGAATAATTATTGAACGATGTATCATTATAAGATCCCTTACAAAAAGTAGTATGTACTGGTAGATGGCTGAAATTGTGCTTAAAAATAATACACATAAATTGATTGAACAACACTACCATGTTAGTTGAAAGCATTTTAATTAAAGGGTTTTTTAAAAGCACTGATAAATTTGGAAAGAATGAGAATTCATGTCCAAGGTTCATCCGAACAATAATAATTCTATAACGAACGGTTTCCTTACCAACAAAATTAGATATATATTGGATTGAATGAAATTATACCTCCTTAACCTTTGTAGGATGGTTTTGGACGTAAATGACCCATTATTGATTCTTTTGATAGCAGATTCAATACTGTTGCTATCAATATTCAGTCTTTGAAGAAGCTTTAAGGTCGAATAGGTTGTTGAGCAACTGTGATCGGGAATATAGAGAAAATAGTATATACTCGCATGTAACCCTTTATTGACCTTCTTATCCAAATGTGTGAAAAATACCTGAAGGTGATTTGTTTGAAAATAATCTCGTGATCATGGTTGTTTGAACCTGATTATGCTCATCACGATAAAAAAGTTTATGGATTGTGTAAAACTTTCATCAGGAACTGCTGGAACGCCAACAGTATATAATTCATCACCTATAGATTTCATATGTTTGAGAATTCCCACAACAGCAGCAGAGCCATCATTAGAAGTTCACTCAATTAAAAGAGTGTCATTATTCGATGTAAAACGCTAGTCAGAAATGTAACCTAGAATGGCAATGATAGTTGCTGACAGGTTTCCTTAATTGATGTATTGTTGCTATGTTTAGGTGTAGTTGCAAAAATTTACTAATTGTGAGCGAATATCTGATTTTGTTGGTGTTTGATAATGGTAATTAAATAAACAGAATGAATACCTAAAACTGAATTGACGATACTTTATACCACTTTTATGAGTTGTTGAATGCAAGCATACAATGATTAAAAGAATAGATGCTGTGTATGTATTTGTTTTTTTAAAAGAACCTTTGATTGGTCAGTTTTATTTCTTTGTTCGCGACAGAAGAATTAGCCTGTTCAACGTTTAATAAATTTAGATATTTTGTTCATTAAATTAGTTAGGGTGTGAAAACTAATAGGCGTCGCCTCAGCCGTTTGCATTAAATTAATCTGCGCCCAGACTGAAAGTCCTGTCATATGCAGCTGTGAGGAAAAGGGAAACGCTAAATATTTTCAGTTACATATGACTAAAACAGGATGAACAAAATACCAAATGGAGAATCATACTAACATTAAAAGTTTCGGGAATACTGAGTTATAAAGTGCGTTTGAAACTATGAACAGTTAATTTGAAATGGATATCTTTATAATTGACTGGATATTTTTTTATTTTATTTGTTTTATTTTTTTTTTAAGTTTAAATTTTTTTATCAGAAACAAATCAACGGGCCAAATCCATATAAAGTTTCTCACAGCGACAATAACAACTACATAACATGTATAGTCAGTGGTACGGGCATTGTTGAACGGAAGCAATAGGATAATTAACAATAGAAGTAAATGATGTATAGCAATAACCGGAGATGAAGAAATTTAGTAAGAGAAATAGAATAATTATGTGAGGTCAATGAATAGCGCATATTATAGAGGATAAATGCTAACAATTGATTACCTATAGTAAATTAGCATACATTAGATAAAATAAACCTGCAGGAACTCATCTGGAATACCAAAAGCACCTAGCTGGACAAGCGTGTGGTGATTCTTACTAGCTGTTCGGATAGAAATTCTAGACATACTAACTTTTCGAAGGAATGCAGCAGACGCCCAAATTACCCAAACCGAATTCGGCGAGGTAGTGGTAATAAATAAGCGTACAGGGTCATTATGTGTTTTGTAAGTGTAATGAGAACACTGTAAATATCTTAACCAGGTACAATTAAAGGGCAACTGGGTGCAAGCAGGCGAGGTTATTTTCGCTTCAATAGCGAATATTAAACTTGTGGCTGTTTAAAAACTGGAAGGTGAATTTCTGCTGACTGCTGCTGTATTAGCAGTTGGGGTTATTCTGAGGGTAGCTAACCAAAAGTAGGGTAAAACAACAGGATGAGGTTCTATCGCAGCTGAGGAAGAGCTTTATATAAGGGCAGTGGAGGATGCTATTGCACTGCCGAATAATGAAGCATCTAGAGCAGATAAAACAGAAGTTTCAGTACCAGCAGACGGTGAATTATTAGTAGAAGAAAGAGAGATGAATATTCAGTAGCAGGGCATTAGTTCATGAATTTCATTGTTGAGTGGATAATAGATATGATATTTATATATTTAATAGCACATAACTTTCTGATTGAAGCATTGCTTGTGCATAAGCCATGGAGATGACTATATAAACAAACATGTGCTTTGAGATTCTACATTGGATTTTTTTTTTTGTTGATTCTAACAGGTAATGCGGATTTTGGAGTATAGTTACAGACAGTCTGCTGAATATCGAATATGTGACGAAATATGTTATACCGTCTCTTCGTCTATGGATAAGAGTAGGATTGTCGATAGCAGTGCTATGTGGATGATGTACCAACAGCACCTTTTCAAAACCCTGATTCTTAAAATTATAATTGCATTTAGATTGATATGGATCATACTATCTTTAGATAGCTGTCGAACAACTTACATTGAGTGGTTATTAGACATCACCTTACATAAAAGTTTTTCTTTTCCCCATTTTCTGCTTCAAGAGAGTTTTTTAGAATAGGTATCTTTGTCGTTATATGAATTGAAACAAGTCAAAAGTTTTCCAGGAGTGACAAATTTTCACCTCAAGCACATGAGTCTCTGAGCGTCCACCAACATGAATCACAACTGTAATCTTCCCAATCGAGTACCAGCAGTGCAGCCGTAGTTGTATGAGAGCCTCTAAAATATATAGTATGTTCGAGGACTGGATAAAAAAAATTTTTAAGGTTCTAATAATCAACTATTGTAAGATTCTCACAACGTCGATCCCCTGGGAATCAGATTTGGGGTATTTGTGCACGATAAGCTTTACAAGGTATAAGGGAAAGGGTTAATAATTTAATCGTTGTAGTTTCATACAAGTATGTGACCTAATTTTAAGTTGCTTTCCTAAAAGAAGACCCATCTCTTCAAGATTTTTGATTTTCTACATTAGTTTAGCAATATCAATAAGGGTATGATAAACTGAATAGGCTCCGATTTTGCTAGCAATGTATTCTATTAAAATCATTAAATAAATATCAACTTGTTCACTTAATGTTGCTCCAATGATGTAAACTTGATACCATAATAGCGAATGCTAGAGGCCAACACTCGAAGATTTCGAAGATACTGCCCAACCACTGTTTGTAAAAACCTATCGGGCGGCACTGTGTTTGGAATACGAACAATCAGTGAAAAGACAAATTTCTTTGCGATTGGTCTACTCAAACTTGTACCGATAGTTGGTTCACCCTTTAGGGTATCAAAACGATGCCGAGAGGTCTTCAATAATCTATTGGGCCCTAGGAAATACTTTTCCCTAGTTCAACGGCGGACCAGCAATATAAACACTATTAGGAGTCGCTAAATAAAATAATGAAACAACAATTTGTTTGACAAATATTTTTATCTTTATTATTAAGTTAGTTTTTGACACATCTCGATTTAAATGAGGGGATTATGTAGGGGTGGAATAAACAAATGATAACTTTCTTAACATATTGGTGGTAATGCAATCCGAAGTGATACAAATCTCACCGTGTGGTGAAGGGAAAGCTAATAAGACCAAATGTTCTAAAGCTGGTTCTTTAATTGATACCTTCCCTTTCAATTTGCCCATAACTAGTGAAATGACTTAAAAATTCATTGGTAAAATTTTACCTTAATGCACTTGGTTCTCGACTAGTAAACCAGTTGATGAGTTCAAACAACAGCCGTCTAAGAGTAGGTGAGTAGACCAAACTTAAGTAAAATGTTCTTCGAATGAAGGAACAATGACAAAGAGGAGTGTCATAGACCCAAAGCAGATTTATTTAATTTTACATATTTTGTCTCAACATCATCATAAAAGTTTTTGCGTTGAAAGAAAATAATTGTCCGCAAGTATTCGAACAAGCTGAAATACTGTTGATATATGGAGTGTTTTAATTTTAAGCTTGCAACGAGCAGAATACAGAAGAGGAATTTAAAAATTATCCTTATCCAAATGAAGGGTACTAAATCGAAATTTTGATAGTTTTGGAACTTCTAGCTTTTGAAACTGACGATATAAAAAACTCGTAGTTTATCCTTAACATTTAACGGGATTTTAAAAATTTTACTATTAAGTATCCATGCTTCCTCAAATAAAGTTGTATTCTTTGGTAAACAGACGGTGCCCTCAAACAGATCAAATTGGGAAATGACTTTTTTCACTATAAAGAGCCCTTTGCCTAGAATGAAATTCGGTTGAGCTTGCAAAAGTTTTAAGAATAATCGGATCAGCAGATAAGTTAATTTCCAAATATGAATGTGCTGGTGGACGAATTTTATGTTCTGAATGAGTATTATTTAAGTAAACTTTTGCTTCAGTTGTAGTCGGTTCAGAAACGAGTGTTTGATATGTGGGATTGTACGCTCGGGATGCGTAGGTGTTTCAATAATTCATAAAACGATGTTAGCAATTTTTTAGATTATGCACGTTGTTCATAAAGTGATATTCATTTTGGAATTAAAATATAATCCCAAGTTTTTTGCTAATAGTTACCAAAAACCTGCTGCTCCGTGTGTAGAACCTAGATGAGCTACTAATAGTCTGACTCGTTTGTCCGCATTACCAATTCGGATACGAAATTTGACATTAACCCGGCATCAGGAGTAATACTACTCGATATCTTCTGGCAAACTTCCAAATGCAAAATGATAATTTCGCAGAACTTTGTAATAATTACAAAGTTTTTATGAAATCCCGCATGGTATTCTGTATTTTTGTAAAAATGTAAAAGTTCTCAGAAACTTGTTACTTATTCTGAGAACTTTGTATTATTTACAAAGTTCTTACTAAAAGAGAACAATATTCCGCAACTTTGTAAAACGATTACAACGTTCTTAATAATCTCAAATTACTCCAAGAACTTTGTAATAATTAGAAGGTTCTTATTATACATGAAGAAAATTCCGCATCGTTGTAAAAAAGTAGAAACATCTTAATAATACCTAATTTGTCAACGCACCTGAAATGGCGAAAGTGTGTTCGTGTGACACAGTTAATGTTTTCGTGTAATTGACAAAAATTTACAGATTTCGAATTTATTTTTCAAATATTACTTTTATCTATGTGGTAAAATTGGTATAAAAAAGATGAAAAAGAGCATATATTTATTAAGAAGCATATATAAAGAAATAAGAAGCAAAATTAAGAAAAATATCTATATAATATATATTAATAAGTTAATAGTTAATTACAGTGAATAGATATTATAGTATATGTTAATATTTAGTTTCAATTCAAAAGTATAGTAAATCTCAAACTGTTTAGTCAAATACAAATTTTATAATGTCTAACTTAGAGGGGGTAATAGTCAATAAATTTTAAAAAAATCAGGTTCCCCAACATATTTAACGGTTGCAATTAAACCGAGCAAAAAAGTTGTTGTTGCGTTAAAAACGTTATAAGTTCGCGAGTACTGATTATCTCCAAGACATATGGCATTTTCCCAACTATTTGTATTAAATGCGTTCAAAAGATCTGATCCAAATAGAGGAGAGGTGAGCATATTTTGCTGTCTCTCATCAAATACAAATAAACTAATTTCATTAGTTGTGGAATGAATTTCGCTGGTTAATAAAAGACGAGTCTATACTGTAGCCTTCCTAAAGAAATGTTCATGATAAAGAGAAGTTTGATGAAATAAAATTCTGGAGCTCATATATTTAACTTTTCTAATACCTAATTCCGATCTACAATGAAGAAAAGATTCATATCCGTGTGGTAGTCCAATAATTGTACTGGACTTAGATTTTTGCACTCGGTTAGATTATCAATGTTAACTCAGGTTCAGGTAAATATCTTTCATTGCCACCTTTTGAAATAACTTTATTTATTTCAGGGCTCACAGAAGCTTTGTCATTACTAGTAAATGCGGCTGGGAAGATACTGTAATCTTCAAACAAAATATCCTTGTATTTCCCATATTTTTTCCATGATATCTAAATGTGCAGCTTGGGTTTTTCCGACTGTTTAAGTTGTTTGGCAAAGCTGTAGTATGCGAATTATGTTTCACATTAATTAAGTTTCCGCTGTAACGTACGTCAATTTCGAATTTTTCATCTTTCTACGTTAAGCATGTCAGAATCAGAGGGATCACCCAATCACTAATGTATTTTAAGTATTTTAGGTTGTGGAACACCTAATAATATTTCATAAAGATTAGGAAGTTTGAGAGGTATTATCTCAAAAATTGCATTTCGATTTTGCGGTATACGATATGAATCATACACAACCGTTGATGCTGTTGTAAAGTTCTTCAATTTTTGAATAAGTTAATATGGCTGAGAATTGTTAATATGATAAGCAACTTTATTTGATGCATTTTGTTTAACGATTTCTATGTACTCCTAGCAAGAAGTCCATTTCCATACAACGTATGATGAGTTATTTCATGAAGATTTAACATTCAGTAATTGAAAGGGTCCCTCATGAAAAGCATCAAAACTCATTACGTTTCTGGCAAGTTGAATGAGCATTTTTAAATTTTTAGTGAAGAAGTATGAGGAAACCTTATAGTCATGGTAGCTGTTTCTTTTGTTTACTCTGCAGGGTCAAGAATATCGTTAATTAATAGATGGGGTGTTGTAAAGCTTTTAAGTAAATTTCTATCACTGGTAGTATATGACATATTATCCCCTGCAGCCCAGCCAATACCATGAGAAGTAGTACTACAATTTGAGTGAATAAACACAGTTGTTTCCCTCAGTAAATGGGGTAGTTGCTTATTTAGTTTGAGCAATATTTCCATTAGGTTTGTATACAGTAATGCAAGTATTGCTATTTGCGATTTTCTTATGATTATCTGACCCTGACGATTCTGGGTTACTGTTGTTTAAGTCTTAACCAAATGGATGTTCGGCTGGACAAATAAGACAATATGGTTTACGATCTTTTTATGTTTTTTTCTTGTTACTCTTAATTTTATTAGAACTAAGAGAGCCATCATTAGTTGAGCGTTGTTTATGGTTAACTGTTTTAGAAACCTGAGTTTTAGGTCTTTTTTTACCCCGAAAAAGCAACAATAGCCTTAGCATTACTATTAAGCTGTGATATATCGACATGTTWASGGSTAATGATTTTAATAGWTGATTCATGTTGAAGAMATTTTTCTATGTGATGTACTAAAAGAAAATATCTCTCAAGCTCTTTTTCCAAAACTGGGAATTTGGAACAWTCAAGTTGCATTCTGATTCTTACATACATGGTTGCCCATGCTGTAGCAACATCAGAAAAAGTTTTCTCAAATTTTTTGAATCCATAATTAAGACTATGAGCTATTTGGAGAAAGTTYGTRGACTCTTCAAAATCGGATAATYAACTGTTTGAAGCAAAGTTGCCAAGATATTACCATCCGGAACACTGAATTTACTTGATTCTAGATTTCAAAGATGATTAGTTTGTCGAAAATTTTGATTGTTCGTAASAACACAGTATGAATTGTTGAAGCCCAATCCCTTATCTACTTGCTTAAACTAATAAAGTGTTGTTGGAATATCATCACCAAATAAAACGAGAGAAGCATCTGTCAYTATTAATTGGAGGTCAATAGGAAAAGGAAGGAGTACAAATTTAGATACATAATCATCAACTTGCCTCTCATATCCAGGTTTTTCTTTTCAATACAAAAATTGACTAGACGTTTGAGCGGCGGTATATTTCTTTAAAATACTTTGAAGTTCACTAATTTCTGAAGCAAGGACATTAATTGCACCTTGAACTTTACACTAGTTGATTGTATAGTTTGTAGAAGTTGTACAAGGTATATTATCAGAAGAATTGGTATGATCAGTTGTTCTTGTGCTAGCAAAATTTGAACATTCAGATAAATTATTGTTACTAGAAATTTCTGAATCTAAGTCCGAATTAGATGGCAGGTCAATTTGGCTCTAAAGGTAAACCAAATTTTGCCACTTAGGTATTGCCTTCAAATGCAGTGATGAAACATAATTAAATTAAACAATCAGTACTTAAAGCTTTCATAGAATCAATAATAGAAACTGAAGTATGAAGCACATAGAAATAAAATAAGTGATTTCTAGACTTATGAACCTTACATTAATTGAGTTCTCAACAAATGTTCAAATAAGTTGAAATCAATATTGCGTATACCAATGTGTCATCCAAATAGTAAAGACAGATTAAGAGTGATAGTGAACAAGTATATATTTATACTRAAATTTGTTKGAKTACAGGTATTTTAATTTCACTTTTAATAATATTTGAAAACTATGTTGTSTARTAGTKTCTGATTTGTAATTGATTTTGAATATTGAATCTGAATTTGAAAAATAAAACATAACTCTAGCTAAAATACTAAAAGTTAATTTGATTTGTTAATTTTGATSTAACGTAATACAGTTCTAATTTCGAAATGTTAATGAATTAATAAAATAGTTWAGTTGCTTTTGTATTTTATTTGATAAAACTAATATTASAGAAGAAAATTGATTGATTATTCCTGTTTTCCTAATTTGGTTGCTGTTTTCGTTATTTCTTTTTGATGTAATAAGTATTTATAACAATTGTTTAAAGAGTTGACAAAAAGTGTAGTTTGTTTTAAACAATATTCTCTGTTTTGTTTATAAAATGTTGATTAGTAGTAAAGTGGTTTCGCAAGTCCCACAGAAGGAAAGAAGTAAATTACCGAAAGCTTAGTTCAATATAAGCAAAATCTACTGTGTAGCAGGAAAACGATACTGAAACTATTCTTTCTTTATAAAGAAATACCTGTATAAAAAAAATAAGTTTTTAGTGGCGAGGAATTAAACCATCTGCCTGGTTGGTATTGTAGGTAGTTGAAGTTGTACACTACCGAGCACATTTTGTGACGTGTCTTCACTTAAAATGGCAGGGTAACCAAACAGCTGTCTGAGGTTTACTTAACAAAAACGGCGTATCATTATGAGACCAGTTGAAATGTGTTTAGTAAAAAGTTTGTTTTCCCTAAGATATGAATATTTGAAAAAAATTTTATCGAACTTCAAATTTACAGTTCCAAAAACTTTTTTACGAATTTTGTTTGTTTATAAAAACAAATATATAAAAATCTATTCAAAAAAATTCAATAGGAGCTGCTGATTTTCTTTAACCTGGAACAAAATTTTAAGATCTCTAATTAGAACCAGGCATTGATTTATAGGCACTAGCAGGTCCACCAGCTCTGTCTTATCAATTACACAGCTTACTTCTGGTTGAATTGAAATAAGCAGTTGGCACTTTGAAGGTTTAAATTGAAAATATAAAAAAAACTTAGAACAAAATTGAAAAAACTGAAAAAAAAGTTTGCAATTGAAAAGCCGTTCTTTGTCAATAACTAAAGATATTGTTGTTTTTAATCTCATGTTACCTTCCGCTCATCACCTACTAATTGCGAATCAAGCAGTCCCTCATGTTTTTCTTAGAAAGAGATAGGAAAGGTATTTTGGGGTATTTATATTTCAAGAATCAAGGGAAAGTGTACGAATGAACTTTGGTGAAATAACGAGAAGATATTACTGCGTCCGAGGGTACGGTCATCAGTTGTGTGAGGCAATGAGTGAGGAGCGCTCTGGATCGTAATATTTTAGGAAAAGGGTTGCTCACCGTTTATAAATGCATTGCCTTACCCTAATTTTACACTTTAACCTAATAGTTCATTTTTCCCACACAAAGCTTTAATCTGGTAATAATAGGGAGTTTTGGGACATATTAAATTATTTGATTATTCATTTGTGTACGATTATAAGCATAATTCAAAGATGGATTAGTTAAATTAAACAGATTAATAATAAGTATTATGTATTGATAAATGTGAAGGTAAAACTTGGTAATTTTAAAACTATATAAAATTTAAAAAATAAYAGACAAAAACTGACATATTTAATAGATTTATATACATAGGACAATTAATCTTCTTGTTCACTTGAAATCTCAATTACTTTTATTTTTCTTKTTTTATTGTAGTTCCTCTTTAGCAACGGCGTAAGTACTCGGAGCTATAAATAAAATTATAACTCTCTAACAGCCAACCCAATTTTTAAAAAATAATCCAATCGAATTATTTCTTAATAATTGGGTAGTTAATTTGACTTTTGTTGAGTCATATTCTTGATACCAATATGGCTGTTCACAACATTTTAAAAGGAAAGTATCAGATGTGATTTTCATTCGGAGTAATAAATTATCTTTACGTTTTAGGCAATTTTTTGGACTAAATGCTTTCTTCAAGATCGATTCTCCGGTTGGGTAGGCAATACTGACGGTTTAAATGCAAATTCGAAGTTAGTAGATTGAAAATAAGTACGTGGAGGATCCAATTTCAATTGCAGTAATATTACTGATTCGAAGAAACGAAAATTAAATAACAGAAATATTACCTTTAATATTTTTGAGAACGAGCCATAACAACTCGTAAGACATACATTGAACAACCAACATTAAATATCCAGTATTAAATTAAATGTTACGGATCGAAGCTAAAACATTTCTGAAATAAACTTAACAGAAAAAGATTGGATTTATAAGTGCTCGTATACGCACAAAAAGAAAAACTAGAATAATTAAAAAGAATGTTAACAATAATCATACAGTATACCAGCTCAACATATTGTTACGTACGGAAAACCATCAAGCGTCTATCTGCAATTGTCAAATAGGCTACTGTTCCGGATGGTTTCAAGTTGCGCCACTCATCGTATTTAAAACTAGCTTAATCAACATGAGAATTTGAAACTGTGTAAAGCTGTTCGTAAGTTCCTGAAGGGGAGGGGGGTTTACATAAAATAGCAACAAGCTTTACCACATCCCATATATATGAGCCCTGCTATGTGGAGTTTGTTAGAAAACATAAGAAACCATGCCTTTAAGAGTCCCATTCCATTCGCCTTTTATTACATCAACATCGAAGCCATACAACAATTTCGTTCTTGGGCGTGCTATGTCCGAAAATATAATCTTGTAATTAACACCACGTTATAGCGGGCGCCTCTTGCAACCACATGCCGCAATGATTGCCATATTCTAACATCTTTCTGTGGTAACGAGGTGGAAAATTATAATTCATGTAGTGTTTTAAGTTTTCCTAACCTAACCTAAAACCGTTAGGATTTTCAGGCAGCTTTTCAAAAAAGTTAGGAAAAGTTACACAAAATTTCACCTGTACAAAATTTTTTTTCTGATCACACTATTGGGACGGGTTAAGTTCTTTATTAAACGAACACCAAAATAGTGGGCGACAACTAGATGGCCGGAGGGGCAAAAACGTCCTCCATAAGATATTCCAAAAAAGAGGCAAAAAAAAACCCCCGCAACGGGAGCACGATCCATACCCTCGCACTATACACCTTCCGCTGCTTGGAACTGCACTGCAGAACGGTTTACTGACATACTTACGCAGTTATAACATTTAAAACCAAATTAACGGGACTCAACAATGGTTATTTGATATAACAATTTTTACTTAAGATCAAAATATATTTGAACCAAAAAAAGATTTATTTTAAAGCTATAACATCATTAAAAAACATTTCAAAAACTAAAACCAAAAACAATAAAAAATAATAAAACAATACAAGAGGAATACAGCTTGAACAATCAGAACTGAATTTGAAAAGATACAACGAAATCATGGTCAATGTGATCTTGTGATTTAGATTCTTCCCACTCAACATCTTCTTTAAAGTTTTAATTTGAGGAAATACCAATTTCGATTAATTTTTCAGCTTTTTCAACAGCAAGCTTATTTCTCTAGTAATTGTAAACCATTCTACCAGAACTGAACAACGTCTCACTTGCAAAACTAGTGGGTCTTACAACAAAAATTACTCTGGCTATTTTAAATAACTCTGGAAATATATTTTTATTTTTTTTCCAAAACATTTCTGGACTTGTATACAAACTTTGACCTTGTTCACGCTAACTAACAGCACCAATGAAAACATCAACCTCATTAAAATTACGAGCTTTTGAGTGATAGGGTCTCCTCTGAAAGTTAATGTATATAATCTTGACCGCATATTAGAGGTTTCAATAAACCTTTCATCCGGCATTGAGCCAATTAACTCTTTTAAATTTTCTATAGGATACTAATACAGATGTTGGTTATCAGCAGCAAATTCTTCAATTGACCCAACGCCAGCTAACATATATGCTAAGCCAAGCAAATAATTTTCTGTGACCCATTCTGCAGTATACGTTCTAATCTTTTTATACCTAGTGTTGATTGAACTAAGTAAAACATGTTTATCAGCATTATTAGATATCAAGTTATTTTTAAGAAGTCTTTTTAAATGGACCAAAATGCTATTGTATTGATAAATAGAGATTTTTTCATAAGAGACATCCATTGTTACAACATAAAATGGTTTCAATAACTGAACCAATGGTTTAATTTTTTTGATTGGGGCTTTTCAAAATGTTGATAATTAGAGCTTTGACTTTTTGAAGTAGTGAACCAACTGCAGAAAATAAACGAATATCATTTTCAGATTCAGATTCTTTAGCATTTAGAATTGAAACCAAGGAATTAACTTCGGCTCCATCATTTTGAAATTCAGTAATATAATCTCCAAGTAATTTTTTAAACCTATCAGAAACAACCAAATTAATAATATGATTTAAGCATTTAACACGAACAGCTCCAGTATTAAGCGATCTTAGGAAATCTGCAATGGAAGAGCTGGAACCCTCAGAATTTAGAAATCTATCAATAGAACCAAACATTAAGGAATTATTAGAAGTATTATCAGCTGTAGTACAAGCGTGGGTTATACATACTTGTAGCCGTGAGGACTACAGGACAAAAGAATTAGTATTTGGATACTGTCTCGGTGATAGTATTCTGTCAAGGCCTAGCTATGTGCCTAAGCAGTCCAGTGTAGTAGTTAGCCAGTTCAGCTGTTCGGCTGTTAAACAAGTATTAACGACTAAGGCGCGACGCTTAACAGTGAATATGGATTGTCTACATACATGCTACGGGAAGTAACATGGGGTATTTGAATTATTTCCGAGGTCCCATGTTCCGTAGCATTGGTCTCTGCCTGGCCATATTTCCTAAGGGATAACGTAATCAGGCAGAACGGAAGTTCATTGTATACTCGAGTGATTCAGATACATCAACAGCCGAGAGAGTTGGTTTCATTTTCCAATTAGTAWTTGAACCAAGCAATTACTAGTTCATATTTTTCTATGACCCATTAATATGRGGTTGTAGAASACGTGATTTMTTGGCGTGGACAACTGTTCTTGCTGCRCAACGTAATGTCAGGGGCTTTATGGCGGTGTAAGAAARCGATTCARCTGAAATTGAAATCACTTACTTTCATCCGTTATTTATCCGTCCTTGGTTTYAATTTCTGTGCATATTCCGTCCTATCCTACATCTTTTAGTTTTTTATCATATCTCCTCCATCTCTATTTATCTCCTGTAAACCTTTTTTGTCAATTCATGTGTTATTTTTAGTTAATAACTTCTCAAAGTCCACAATTTTTCTGTCCTGATGCGTTTTCCACCCTCACAATTTAACAATTAACTTCTGCTATAAAACCATTGTTCAATAAGTTAAATAATCTACGCTGGTAAATCTTGTTTTCAAACCAATTTGCAAGAATTCAGTCCGTATAAATATAGCTGAATTTGGCATGTTTCCAAACGTATTTTATTTATCATTCTATATTATTCAATGAAATTACATTATACATTTCAATAGGCATACCGTTATTGATATTAGTGGGTCGGAATCGTGTCAGTCAAATTTAGAAAATTATCCATTTAATAATTAGGAAAGATTTACCTCAATTCAACAGCTATAAGATTTTACTTCCTGAAATTCATCAATTATATTCAAAATTCGTCAACCGGATAATAAAATTTGAAATTATTCCGAAGATGTATATAAGACTCGAGCCTTAAAAGGTTTTTGTACCTTATTTTATTTCCACGGGTATAGAATCGCAGATTTTATATGAGTCATTTCATACTAGATTTATTATTCAATTTTACAAAACTCAGCTTGGATTATTTAATATTTTGTCTCCAGATTCTTTAGTTAAAACGATTTATGGCCAGTGATCAAAAGCATTTTCAAACTAAAAGAAACTTCAACTTATTTAATTGAAGAGTTATA
The DNA here is from genome assembly GCA_001600695.1 of Ascoidea asiatica. Lineage (NCBI taxonomy): Eukaryota > Fungi > Ascomycota > Saccharomycetes > Ascoideales > Ascoideaceae > Ascoidea > Ascoidea asiatica. The sequence continues at coordinate 1,499,383 of BCKQ01000004.1, read as the reverse complement.
ATCAACAATTAAGTAAAATCTCACTTAATAATCTTTCTTTAACAGTTTAATCTCTTATTAATTTTGTTCAATCATCCGGATTAGCCGACGATTCTTTTCGAAGTACAAACTGTTTCGAAATGTTTTCCGGTATCATTTCAAAACATATTATTTATTCAAACCTTCAATGAAATAGAGAWGACAAAATACCAAATCAATCTAGAAATGAAATCAATAATGATGAAAGAATCAAAACTTTCTTTAATCATTTCAAAGAAAAGAATGTTAACTTTAATATTGATCATTATAATTATGTTTTGAATGGCAAAAGGTGGTACTACGCCTCCGGAATTTACTCACAATATGAATAGAAATATTTATTATGATAAATTTCAGAACAAATTGATTTGGCGTATTACCACAAAAACAAGCTATAGCTCCAAATAAAGTGTTTTTATCGTCAATAAAATTCTTCTGTCAAAAATAAAATCAAAAATAAAAGACATGGATTCCGTTTAATTAATGAAGCATGTCGCAATGCTATATTAAATAACTATGAGATTTCATATCTTTTATATAGTAATTACAATTCTCTTTCAACGTTAACTAAATAAAATTATTTTTCTTTTTTAACTTTTTTTATGTTTCAACAAAAAAATAAAATTTTACGACCTCAACAATTATTTTTTCGAATAGTTATGAGTTTGACGTCAAAATCTATATAATTGACTTATATATCTTTTTTCATTAATCCAATTTTCAAAGACAATTAAGCAATTAATAGGAATAAATTTAGTAAATAAGTTAGGATTTTATAAAACATTATAATAATAGTAAATTAAATAAGAAATTTAATAGTTGAATCACCCACCCACCTCTTTTTTGTTACACTTCGGTGGGTGTACCTTTGGTTTTCAATTTTGAGCTGATAGTTATTAACTTGTACACACGTGGTATTCTGCATTATTGTTGTGGGTAACTAGGTTATGTATGAGACTTATGCTGTTCACAATTACCAGATAATGTTTGGATATCAAATTTTACAAGGCACATTCTTCATCCCTACACAGAATATATGACGCACCACGTATACTGCTATTTTTTATTTGTCAGGTCCCGGGCATTGGGAGTTAACATTTCCGTTTGTTGATGCATCAGTGCTGTATGGAAATAAACTATGTCAATTAGTTGGCTCAAATGAAGAATAATAAGAAAAGCTAATAGTTATCAAACTAAAATTGTTGATGATAAAAAAAATAAAACTACGATTATATTAAAAAAATAATATATTCGGAGTATATTTAAATAAACATTAATGAAGTAAATAGTGCTAAATACTAATAACAAAATAAAAATAAGTAGTAAAAAAAGCTGAATTAATTCAGAATACGAAAATCCTCACAATTTGATTATGATGAGACTTCATTAAGTAAATCGATGTTAGGAAACATATTTTGAAACTTCGGCTAGGAAACATTGTGACACTGAACTTTAGTTTTGCTGCATTATTTAACTTTGTATATACACTGCCCACTGGCTTTCACACGGCAAATGTGTAAAAACACAATGACTTTTTCCAATATTGTAAATTGATGAGAAAACCCCTTTTTGAGTAATAGTTGCAAGTTCCATATTTTTGGTCTCTAGTTTATTGGCTTTTCGATGCTAACAAACGATACGTTCAGTTAATCTCTGATTACGCAATCTATATTTATAAGGCTCTAGGATAATTTAACAAATAATTCCCGAAATTTCCTTTCGCTAATGTAATTAATTTTGATTTGTTGGAAAGAAAATTTATTGTAAAATAAAACACAAAGCTGTTGATTGAATGTGAGTTTTGGTAAACAAATAATTTGATTGTAATTGTTAGGCTTAATGATCGCAGTTTCAGAAGGACTGAATATATTTTCTCTTAGAACATAATTTAAATAATATAAAAATATTTCATTGTCGCCCACATATGAAAGGATATTATCTCTAAATGGAACTAACAATTCCTTGAAGCAAAATGTGATAGGAAAATAATTCCCGCTGGCTTTCATGGACTTAAGAAATAAGATTTGGGTTCAAACTCATAAGCTACTGATTGATGAGTCTTCACCACCATAAATGTAAATGTCGGCTTTGGCAATAATAATTAAATATTTTAAAAATTTATCTTTATATTTGAATGTCAAAGCCTCAACCTGATGTTGCATTAGTCCCATTCAATCACCTTTTGAAAATTACTTGATAACAGTAATAACAATAAAGATCACAACTGTCCCAAAAGAACACAAACTGTATCAGTAGATGGTTTTGGATACAGTATTCAGACTTATTCGGCCCAAGAAATGTGACTCCCGGGATACTTTCTTTCGTTTCGGACGAGACTGACACATGTGCGGAGCCAACTCTGGTTCGCTGCTGAAAAGTTTTATTTTCTCACTCAACCATAAAAGAACTTCGATCGTTCTTCTACGATTTTATTTGACATAGTAGTTGAATCAATGATCTTTGACATCAACCATTTACGGACCATACCTTATCTAGCTTACGTCTCCGAAAACCGGAAATTTATGCTAAAGTGTATTAAAAATATAAAATAAAAGATTTGATATTTTACACCGTCAGAAACTTGAAACCAATATGTATCAGAAAACAAAAACAAAAGCAAGAAAATAATATCCCATATACGGATGATACAAAAATGTATCCAATCACCAAAAAACACACAAAAACGTATGAAAAAAATAACTGTTATACAAACGTAGTTCAAACAAAGCAAATCAAAAAAGAAAATATAAAACAATTTAAAAATAAGACAACCAATTGTTCAGTAAAAATGATATCAAAATTTCTAACAATTACTTTAAGTTATTAATGTACTTGCAGAGGTTTGAAATGGTTAAAGAAGCCTTTCGGTAAATGGCACACAAGAATTATTTTCCGGTCTTGACTTTCAGGAAACTATGTGGAAATGTTTGTACATTTGAGTTTACAATATAGTTTATGCAGGCCGTAATAAAACTAAAAACAAGCCTAAAGTAGAGGAAATTTTATCACAAATTTTCGTCCTTTACTTCACCAGTACTATCGGCCGTACCGCTATGCAACTGTTTGCTTTATTGATGAGTATTCAATGTGTGTCTTTGCTATTTCCTTTGTCCTGCATATTATATTATCTATATGTATTGCGATGGTAATTTTTTATTTTAAATTTTAGAATATTGTTATAACAAATTCTAGATTAATGCAAAAATTAGCAAAACGGTAGTGCTGACTTTATTATGTAATTGATTTCTTAATACGAACACTACGAGGGCAAAATTAGAAAGTGGAACCTTAGTGACCCGCAAAGGTCTCGTTGAATGATGGCTATCCAAATTCCAGACATTACTCAATAGCAGGAAATTGTGGTCGTTGAGTCTTAAACCAGGATCACAATTCACTGGATGAGTCATGTCTAGCAATTCGGGATACACGAGGATAAAACCACTGTACGTATTAGATACACATATGTTTCCACATACCTCCTGATTTGGACAGCCATATATGAACCAAAGTAAATAAATAAATATTTGAAAATTCAAGAAAACTTGAATAAGCATATTGAATATTAGATGTGTAAATCTCTTAATACTAGACTAGCTGGTACGTACTGTAGTCTATCATTGAACAATGGTAGTCTTTGAGTAATTGAATTTCAGTAAAAATGAAAGAAAAAAAATGTTTCTTTTTTTGTTTTTGTAAAAATTTTAAATTAATATTGAAAAATAATTGAAAAATAATTGAAAAATACTTAATAGTATAATGGTAAGTCTGCAAAACTGAGAATAACTTGAAAAACTGCAAGGTATCATAATGGTCATTGTTATCATGAAAAACAAAAAGAAATTTATCCATTTTTTTTCAGAGTAAGTCAGCATAAAGCTTTTGAAAATATAGCGTAAAGCTTTTAAACATATAGCGTAAAGCTTTAAGTAATAATGTTCTAAATCAGGACAGGCTTTGATTAGATATTATGTAAAAGGTGAAAATAACAAAAAAATAAAAACAGGATTGGTACTAGTTGTTAGATAAAATAATTTCCAATTTGGCAATAAGCCTTAAATAGTTTTCTGTTCATAATTGAATCCGATAATTGGCATTATGCGTTAAGTTAATAAATTGAATTCTTAAATATATTTTAATATCATTGAGTCATAACAGGTTAATTTTATTCAATTGTATATAAATTTGAACAATAATAGTATTGTTAATAATAATAAGTTTCGGAATGTGAAAACATTTCAATAATTTGAATAAGTTGAAAAATTAGAAATAAAATATAAATTAAAACAATTGAAATGAAAAAAAAGTTGATATAGTGTTCATCCGTTGATGGTCCAAATTGTAAATTAATAGGAGAGAACATATGCTTTGCATATTTATCATCAGTACGTTTGGGTTTTGTATTAACGTCAGGTATATATGATAGACTTTGGACATATTTGATAATAAACTGTGATTTTGATAATTCATCTTTTAATTTAGTAATTTTAATTAGACAATGTGGATTAAATTTAGTTAAAGTATTTGTTTCTTTTGTAATCCATGTTATAAGTGACTCATTATCAATATAAATGATAATATTTTTAATTTCTGTTTTCATTGAATTGAATAAATTCTAATGTTGAATTAATTGAACAATACAATGATAGTAACTCTGCTTCTATATTAGATGTTGACCTAATAGAGTTTTTTCTTGAATTTGAAATATTTATTTTTTTATCTAAATAAATTATTGTCCCTGAAAAACTTTTAGATGTGCACGCATAATTAGCATCGTTAAATATAACAACATTTTGACTAATAATAGGTTGAATAATAATTGAACGCCTCACTCTAAATAGGAAACACTGGATTATCTTGACACTTTGAGGAATTAATAAATTCAAATCAGTATCATGAAATCTTTTTGGAAAAATCTTGAATTGGATATTTTAAATCTTGTATAATTCTACTAAGATTAATTACAACACCAATAAGTTGTTGAATTTGGTTTCTTGTAAAATAATAATTTTGTAATAATGTTGTTGATCTTTTTGTTAAATAAGGAATCTCACTTGGTTTTAACTTTGATAAACAGAGTTTATTTAACATTTTATTTATTTATTTAATTATTGAATTGGAAAATTTATTATTCTAATGTTGAATTTCTAATCCTAAGAATTGAAATGGTTTTGGATTTAGTTGATAAGTAAAACTGAATGAATTAGATACAATTTTGCAAAATGAAATAAGATCTTATTTCGGACCATAAATGGGAAAATCATCAACATAGAATAAAGTAGTTAAATGATTTCTTTCAAATAAACAGTTATCATAACTATTTGGTTTGAACTTATGTTCAATTAAGAAATGAGAAATGGTGGTATACCATAATAATGGTGCCAATGGCGTACCATATACTATTTATTTGAGTAAAAATATTTGATCTTCAATTTTAATATATAATTGTCTTTTTATAATAAGAGTAGATTGACTGAATGCTGAAGGAAAATCTCCAAAAGCAAAAAGAAAAAGTTGTTTATGATGAATAAGTTGATAAAAAAGGTAGTAAATTATTTGAAATAGGTGCATAATTTTACTATTCTTGAAATTAATAAGGTAATTTCATTACAGAATTCATAACTATTTGGAGCTTGAGTGAATATTATTTGTTTTATTGTTTGAACAATTCTAGTTGATAAGATAAACTTTTTATTAGTGTTTTTGAGTAATTTTTGATTTATTTGAACAATAGTATGGTATTTTAATAATATTTGAAGTTCTTTTTGAAATTTTTCTTCTCATTTTTTAGTAGTATAAGGTTTATGAATATCAGTTTCATCTAATGGTTCTAAAATTATTGAGTTTGAAATATATGTGAAGTTTTTTTTGTCATGTTCTTCTTTTGGTGAGACAATTGATGGTGTAATTGAAATTTTATTTTCTAAATTATTCTAAGTAAAATTATTATTAGATTGACTAAAAATTGAAAATTGCTTGAAATAGAAATTAATTGGGTCTGATGTAGATTGTTTTTGATGAAATACTTGTTGAAATTTAACTTGTTTAGTTAATGAATAATATAGCATTGAATTAATCTTTGATATCTTTGATTTCCGCCATATTTGTCCTGTTCAACTACGAGTACTAAAACTACTTGGCTAACAATAAAGACTATTTTAAAAATAATAATGAATCTTTAGTGATTTTCCTGTTTGACCAGGTTAATTAAATTTCCTGATAATAAGATTATATCTGCATGAATTTAAATAAACATTATAGGCTGCCATAAATAAAAATGGACCTAAAAATATTGCAGGAGTTCTTTTATTAAGTTTATCTCGATTGTCAACTCTATTTATATGAATAAGTTCTATAAACTGAGCTGGTAATGCATGTAATGAATTAATATTATTGAATAAATCCATTAGTGGAATTCAAACTTTTTGTGGAATTATTATTATTATTAATTTTCAGTTTCTTTGGTATATAGTCTACCTTTGGTAAATGATTAATCATATATACACCAGTATTTATGGGAAAATCCCAAAATACTTCTGAGTATGCATTTATTGAGAATTCAAGTAACACCAACAATTTGATTGATTTTTGAGTCAATTTCTGCCTTTGTGCCACTTTCATATCCACGACTAATGCTTAATAAATAACCAGGATCTTTGATAGTTGAAATCATTTGATTATTCAAAAGTTCTGGTTCTCTATCACTTGTGATTACAATGAGTCTTTGACTTGGATTACCTCTATCAATTAGATTTAAAAAACATAAAATTGTTGGCAGAAATTTATTTTTATCCGGATTGAAATTAATTAAAGTATATCTACTTATTAATTCACTGATACTTAATGCATATTTATCATTTGATCAATATTTATGTTGACCTTCGAGTCCATCGGATCCAATGGATCTTACATTGTTATTTATTGGGCATCTTAAATTTTTATTCTTTTTAAATAGTAGCCTACTTGAATCTATATTGCATGTTCTACAGTTTGCATTATTAACATTTATATTTGGTATCTATTTAGAAATTCAATTCTAACGGTGTAAAATTTGAGGCTTTCTAGCTGAAATGTCGCCAAAATATTGGTGCAAATAAGTTGAAATTTCATTTTTTGATTTATTTTTAACAACATTAAATGTTAGGATATAATGATTAGTAATATTAGACTTATTTACTTGTAAATTTGGTTCAATGGAATTGATAAATAAATTATTTTGAGAAAAAGTAGTATATTTAAAAGATTTTGGAAACAACAGAGTTATAAAATTTGAATCAAATTTAAAATCAGCATTTTCATGAGTTAGGATTAATTGATTATCTTTGCTAAACGTAGTATTGAAATTGTGATAATTTAAGTCTTTGATACTTAATAAGTTCTAAAAGGAAGGATGATAAATAAATTTAATTTGTAAAGGAATAAGATTGAAAAAACATTTGATTGATAAAAAAGTTGAAAATTCCAATGTAGTTTTATTTGCCATTATGACTTTAAATGGATCTGTATCAATTTCTTGAATTCTACATGATCTTAATAAATCAGTACCTTAAATTGTACGTATATAGGCTCCAGAATCAACTACAAATTCATTTTTATAATATTTACTACTAGGATCTAACAATGGAGTATTAGTATTATTATCCGAATTATTATTAGATAAAAAGGTTGGAGAAAAATTAAACAAATGTGTAATAGGTGAGTTATTTTTTAACTTATTATGTAAAGTTGTAGAAGTTGTAGAATTTGAAACAAAATATCAATTCGAGCTGGAGCAAGATCGTTACTCTCGATCAGCACGATGATCAAAAGAATCATAAGATCTTGTAGGTTGACCTAAATTTTCATTTGAATTTGATGAAGAAGTTTCGTTTCGAGTACTTTGAAATTTATTATTATTATTATCATTGTTTCTTGGTGATGATATATTTTGAAACTGTCTATCGAAACTATCTCCTCCTCCTCTTCAAGATGAATGTTTTCCTCTATAACCACCTCTTTTATTATAACTATTATCATCATTATCATTAGAATTTGAATTACTTCTTTTCCTGCTATCATTATATTGATATTGATTTCTATTTACCCTTAGATTTTGATTGAATCTGCTATGATCTCATTGACCAAACTTATTGTTATTATCATTGTTTTCGGTTTTCTAAAAGAATTTAATTTATATGAATGTTATTGATAATCAACAACTTTTTGTTTTAAAATATAAAAGATTCTTCTGATGACATTTAAAAATACATATTCATTATTGACGATTGAAATTGTGAAAAAAATATTATAAGTTGTTTTCCATTATCTATATCTAGCTTGAAGAAATTTGAGAGTAATAATTGTGTGAAAAAATTGATCATTTTGATTTTCTTGTGCTTTAGTTAAGTTGAAAGTAATATTTTTTTCTGAATCATATATAAACAATAAGCAGTATGTAAAGTATGATCAAAAAATTCTTGATAATTGTTTGATTTAGAAAATTTATTTTGAAGATAATAATAACCTAAATTACCTCGCGTTAATTGTCGAATGCAATAATGTCTAATAGCTTTTAATCGTAGTTTAAAGATTCAATTTGAGCTGAAATGATATGTTTAAAAGTACATCCGAATAATAAACACAATTTTATTCAGTTTGAAATGCATTTATTTTTAAAAGTTGAATCTTCATCTGCTTCTAAACAATTAACAGCAACTTGAGAAACAGACCTAAAGTTCATTCTAATTGCACTACTTAAATCTTTGAAACATGTAAAATATCCAGAAGGATCTTTAAGTTTTTGAGGATCTCTAAAATAATCTAAAGTTGGAGTTATATATATTTTATGAGATAAAATTGATTCTAATAACTCTGGACCTGTATTATAAATATTTTCTGAAGCATTATTTGGAATTTCTGCCGGCTCATTATTTTTGTTGGATTGATTCAGTATTACTTGCAGCAGTAGGGTTGAATAATGTACTCTCAATTTCATTTTCATTATCATTTGACTAGTTTCCATCCATTGTTCGCAAGCCATTGTTTAAAATATATTTAAAAAGTTTTGTTGATACTTAAAAAAAATCTTTTTATTAGTTTAAATATATTAAATATTATATGATATTTTATTTTTGATTCTATTACATTATCAAATTTATATGATCAAATTGAATTGAGCACTGTGTTTTCAAATTTGAAAATTTTCAGATTGAAAATTTTTCAGCTTGAGAATGTTAATCTTGTAAAACAGTTGTACTGAATTTATTGTATAATTGATTACATAATACGAAGACTACGAGGACAAAATTACAAAGTGGAACTTTAGTGATCCGGGAAGGTCGGCATGAATTATGGGTATCCAAACTCTAGATTTTACCCGACAGCAGGGAATTAGGGTCCTCAACTATTATACCAGCCTTGAACACCATTCACTGGGTGAGTCGTGTCCAAAAATTCTGGATACATCAGGATAAAACCACTATGTATTTGATGGCACATGTTTCCACATAAATATCTTTACTATAAACAAACCTGTGTTTGGTCACTTTGACTGCATATCCCTAATGGGAAAACATTCCATAATGACACCTGTAATTAGCCAGTTAGCTTTCACGGGTATTTGGTCCAGCAAATAATACTTACATTTATTTTCCGGCATTAGCAAACACCAACCTGAATGGTCACAGTTTAACATTACCTCATTGTTTATTATGGTAGTGGACATTATCTTTCAATTTCCTGATTTCCCTTAGGGTCTCTCCTCAGCTATTTGATTCTAATTTTTGTTTTTAATTTATTTTCCACTTGAAACAACAAAACCAAATAACATTCTTGTAAGGTAGCTGCGTGCGTGCACCCACCATCGACATATCATTCTGTATTACAGTTCAACCAATAGACCATAGGTAATTCTAGCAACATAAGTAAGTAGATTTCGACCAACGTACCGATTTCCAGAACAATAATTAACAGGTTCATAAAGAAACACCTCCAAGTCAAGAAACAAAACATTCTAATATTCCATGCGTTTATTTTAGACAACTGATATTCTAAGTAGACTACTCCAATGTTGCCGGTTTCGTCAACGGGCCAAAAAAAGCGCCGGGTTCGCCAGTAGTCAAGAAGAAACCGTGGACGGCGCCGGTAGATAACATGTCACATGTGCTTCGACATGACATCCTATAGAGCTGACTGTTATTTTGCAGAAAAAGTTAAAATGCACACATTAATAAACAACATAACAGCGAACAACCTTTTAAACAACATCTTAATTAGTGAACCAAGAAAATACAAATGACAATGGCGGACTAGTGTACCATATCCACCTCCTTGTATAATGGGCCACGGCAAAACTATAAATACAAATCCTTTCAGCAGAAAGTGAATGTACCAGAAACATTGAAAGGCAACTTTAGAAAATACCGACCAAATATGAAACTAGATGCTCAGAATAATTTAATTAAGCTGCTAGGCAAAAAAAGAGCTTCCAATTATACTTTGAAGAACGAGTCCTAAATTTCCATTTAATACTAATGATTTAAATCAAGCTCTTTTACTATTTCTGAATGCTAATTATCTCTCTCTAAATGTTAATTAAAATGCTAGTTTCACTCAATTTATTAAAATGGCTTCAAAATATCACCCGTCAGCTAAATATATATCCAGTCCAACTACTACGCGTCGTGATACGCAGCAAATGTTTCAAAGCCTTCAAAAGTATTTTACAGGCGTCAGGCAATCCTTGGGCTATTGTCACTTTTTACGGATGCTGGGCAGGCTCCCACAGGGGAGCACACTGTAACTGTAACTACACTTTTTTCAATGCACTTCGAGATAAAATAAATTATTTTACGCATACAGGAAGTTCCTGTTTTGAATGGATAAGGAGTGGCCGACCATATTTACAAAATAATACAGGAGTTTGATATAGTCAAAAATGTCAGATAACTTACGCTCGATAATGCTTCTGCGAATACATCGCTCATGCGGTCATTAAACATGGAAGTCCACACTGGAAATTAAGTTCAAATACGTTGGTCTTCCCAGATCATCCATCTATACGTACAAGCATTGACTGGCACAATATGCGATAGCGAAAGTGAACCTTCTTATATTGATTTAATTATACACTTAGGATCAGCGTTTATTGGTTCCTTGCTTGAAAAGAGTTATGATATCCACATTATAATTAGAAAGAACTACTAAAATTTAATCACATTCAAAAAAGTTTTAAAGGGGTTCAATCAAAAAAAAAAGAAAAATACTAAAGTTTTATTGCCTGTTATTGAAGTTTGAACAAGATGGAACAGTAGTTTCAAACAAATTAAATCCATAAGGACACTAGAGCCAGTCATTGCCAGGTTAACCCATGGTATTCAAGGGTTTCCAATAATCTCTAGAGCAGTATTTCAAAGTATGTAAATCCTTTCAACATTCTTGGTTTTTTTTGATTTTTAAACACTGTTATTTAGCTAGGAGAATGTTGGTACAATTCACTTGGTTATCCTGTTTTTTAAGGAGCTTGAAAAACTTCTAGATACTTGGAAGGGGTATGGAATGTACCAAAGCGAAGTTTTCGAGTCTTCTTTTCCCCTAGCCATTAATAGAATCGATAAGATGAGTAATAAGTGCGATCTTTATTTAGATCAATTACAATTCAACAATATCTACGTTGCTGCAACACTACCTAGCGAGTATAACAGATGCTTGACAAGGTTAGAACGAGTAAAAGGGCCTGAGTATATCTTGAATATAGGTAGTCAAATATTTTGTGATGCCTATAACACTTTTGAGGACAGCGACTCCCATGTCGTTCCTTTTGACCAGTCTGAGTCACTATATGTGCTGCAGAATAAAGGTAAAATTAATATAAAAAGAAGAAAAATTCAAAAAGATGGTGACTTAACCCTTACAAAGGAAATCAGACTCGAGTTACACAGTGCTCATGTTGCTTTACATTTAGCTTCACCATTTGCAACTAGAAAAAAGAAGTTTAGGAAGCAAGCGCAACAAGAAACAAAAACGAAACAAACTTGAGCGATGTGGAAATTGATGCACTTTGAGAAATATTGAAAATACCGAAACGGTTTTGGTGAAGTTCATGGATAAGGTTCTAACAAACGAGTATTTATATAATGTGAATTATCTGAGTAACACTGATGGCCCTTTCCCATGCTACAGTGCTTCCGACACTGCCAATCATTGGCACCGCATGTTACTCAAATAGCGATGGCAATTTTTGTTTCTCTTCCAAGCTGGACGTGCAGCGAAAGAGCTTTTATCTCTGCTCGCTTACTTCTAAATGATAAAAAATTAAGAATGTGTGCCAATGCTATAAAAGCAAACGTCAGCATTAAAAAACTTCACAAAAAATTTGATATGTTAGGTTTTGATTTGGAAGAAACTCCGAACTTCGCGCAGTTTGTAGAAGGATTTTTATAATTAAACTAAAAAATTTAACACGCAGCTATATTTATGTAAAGCCAATCTTCGAAGTGTTTTGGTAGAATGCAGTTTGATTTTTACAAAAGTGGAATATTGTATGCGTTGCCACCATGATGCATCGTAACAGGAAATATTTATAAATAACCAGCTTGTGCCAGCTATGTATATAACTATTTGCGAACAATATCCTAATTAATGCTGGCGTTATATTTTGCTATGGCTAGCGATTACAGCGATTTCGATAATAATTTTTAATTTGGATATTGATACAATATCATTATTTGAACAAGTTGCATACTTATTTTGTTGCTGACGTGGAACATTCATTCCGTTTCTCTGCTGTAATAGTTTAACTCCCTATTATTTCGTCTTTAAGTTTTTTAATTGCCTTGAAATGTTTTGAGCGGTGGTTCTGTTGGTCTTTCTTGACTATTCAACCATGATGAACAGGAACTGAATACACAAATAATGGTTGTGTACACGCACAAAACCACATGAATACTTATTTTAGCTACTCCCTTTTAAATTGTCAAATTATATTGAACAATGATTGCCAATTGTTTGGTGTTTTTGTGTATAGTTAATGAAAGTTATACAATCTTTATAATATATACTTTTGCATCCGCCCCCCTGAATACCGTTTCGAACGTTAGTCATGGTCGACTTTTGTCTTTTTAGTTGAGATTTTCTTGAAACACAAAAAAAACTTAACTATTACTTTTAAGAAGAACTTCTGATAATTCGAATTTTTATTGATATAATTGATCGAAATATTGATTGATCACTAGACATAGTTCACAGGGAACCTCCCAAAAATATCACGTGATCTATGTGCCAGATGCGTACTTAATTTTTTATCTGCAAACAACCAAAGAGAGCCTAAGCTGCCTTAGAATCTTGCACCGAGCCCCAAAACAATAATTTATTTATTAACTGCCGAAGCTAACACCAAGTAGGAGATCCCACCGAGACCCTAGTCTCTTCTACTTTTCATTACAGGACATTCTAGCGATTGTAGCGGTTGACCACAAACCCTCTTATTGGCCAATTGCTAGTAAAATATCAATCATTTCACGGTATATACTGAACCATGAAGCTGGTAATACGCTGGTCGTAGCCGGCACTATGGTCGCCTTCGATTGATACCGGTGACCAAATATTTCAATTCCGACTGCGAACACGGAGCTGCGTCTATTAAGGAAAACACTAATTCTAACCTTGCCAGTTCCCAATGGCCGACGTATTTCTCAAACCCGTATGATCCTCAAATAATTTTTTTAGGAGTCCTAATATGATTTCGCGTTCTGCACTAAACAGCCTAAAACTGTTTTGTAACAGTGAAAGACGACCCGCCTCTTACAGTAAAAAACATTGCATTCCTACTTATGTAATCTACAATGATGATTTTTACCTTCAGTATCAAATATATTTTTCCTTTTCAAATAACTTTTAGAGTCGTTTTCTGTTGTGAATTTTCATTCATCTTACAAAATCGAATATATAAATTTTACGTACTTACAAACTATGTATTAATCAATTAACTCGTGCTAATCGATGATCTAAAAAGAAAACTAAATAAATTATATAAAAAAAATTAGACGAAATAGATTCCTTTTATATTAGTTCAGGATTGCTACGGGGCCCCCAGAACTATCGAGAATTCTCGGGAATTCCCAAAAGTCCCAGGATTTCTTCGTAGAATCAGGGTGGGAATCAAGTTTACCTTGTAAAAAGGGTTGCAAACTTGACTAGAAATCAATTGAAATTCACATTTCAATTTTACCATAGTAAAACCAATCAGCCCACCTTCCAGTGAGGTAGACAATCCCACTAATTTCCGGGAATAATCTTTAATCGCGAAGCCGTACTCGGAATAGATCCCTTACGCGACTATCTCCACTAGTCTGCTGTTTACTGCGAGAGAATTCGGTATACGCAGTGAGAATTATACCTTATCTCACATGAAACTAAGCTTAGCCAATCCAGCCATCCAGAAGGCGTCCCTGCCAAGATCCGATTGGCCTTGCGGATTTAACTTCTATCCGGATAGACGCTAAATCCTAACTCCTCTTTAATTCTCCTCGTACCGAGTGGCTTAGCTTTAATATGCTCTTATAGGTTATATGACTATGGCTGGTACCAATCTCAAGGTCTTTTCTACTTTGTACGCTATACCGGAGGTAAGCACACATGATCTATGACATGTGACTAGAATATCACATGATATCCGACTATCTGTGTACCTGTACACAGACTCATGCAAGGTCATGTAAATTGATGTATTCTTCATGCAACTTAATGCAACTTTATGCAACATTATGTGTATTTATGCTTACTTATGCACCTCTATGCATGATTATACATAGTGTACAGACATTATTGTATAATACATAATTCTTTTACGTTTAATATAGATACGTGTCTTTTAGACCTTCACCACCTATGGTGTTAGTACCAATATATGCCCTATCATATATAGATCTCAATGATTTCCAAACATTTTCAACTCATGAGTAAATAAAAACCTAGGCGGGCCACCCATCTATTTATTTGAAATGGCCATACTTGATAGAAATTAGTTTTTCCACTATTTTCCAAATTTTGATTCCAAATTTTGCTTTCAAATTTTGCTTTTTTTCCAAAATTTTCTTTGTCAATATTACAATCGATCACTTTATCTACAATATTTTTAATTTATTAACATGGTCTCGCCTATTTTAAATTCTGGTACTAGAAGTAGAAACATCTGGTTTTTAAATAGAAAAAGGAATCAAGAATATAAGTTTAATAGGCAATCAAGGGACAAAAATAATAATGCTGAAGAACAGACTCCAATTGTTTGGAAAGAAGATTCTGGGTTACCGCAAACTGAATTCTGTTATTTTGCCCTAATAGCATTTCATGAGGATTAAGATGAATTTGAGGGTACTTATGGAAGTGAAATATTGATCTGATCCTTTGATGAACAAAACAAATTTGATAGAACGGGACTTCCATGTGATACTCGAGGATTTGAAGAACTATTTGAACTGCTTGAAACTCCAAAAACTTTAAAAAAAATATTAAGCTATCTAAATCATGACTCCAATTGTAAAGTAATTATTAAGGAAGATATTGGATCTGAACCTACAAACATCAAACATTTTCTTGATATTTTAGCTATTAATCTGGGTACACCATGGTTGTTTTATTTTGATATTTCAAATCGAAGTTTAAGTGGTTTCAAAGGTCGTCAGATCTCCCTTGATGACACTACCCAAATTAGCATTGTTGAATGGATATTTGAGAACATTTGCTTTCAATCTAATATTTCATTTGAAAGATTATTGGTCCACATCTCTTATTATGGGTTCATGTTAAATCCCTAGTTCAGTTTATTAAATATTCAACGACAAAATGTTATCTGTATATTATCATACTGTAATTACATTGAATTTAAATCATACTGCTGTAATAAAATTTATTATGATTATATTAGAGCCCTTATTAACCAATATCAAATTTCAGAAAATCATACAAAGTATCAAAGAGAAAGGCTAAAGCTCTGAAACAATTCCAATATTCCCTGGCCTTAGATGATTCAGAAGAAACACATTCCGATTCCAAATTCATCCTAACTTTGGCATATGATTACTTGTTTAATACTGATGCCGCTCGCAAAAAGGTAATTAAACCCAATTCGATTACACCTACTCACTTATTACCTTACAAATTTATTAACATCTAATTACCATATTTTAAAAATTATAAATCTTTACATATTGAAACCTTTACTTAGGTCATTTCTCTACTTCATATGCATGAGGTAATTATGGCTAATTTATTTTTTAATAAGTTTACTTCTAAAGAAAAAGCCTCTGACTATCTATTTAAGAACTATCACTATATAAATATTGATGCAATCTTTATGTGTTGGCATATTTATTAACCATATTGTAATTCTTCAGATTATGATACTGTCTTTGAAACTTATCACTTAGATGTTTGTCATATGTATTATATTGTATTCTTTCCTGTTTGGTGTTGTCGGTATTAATATAAATATTCCCTTCCAATATCTCTTTGTAATTCAGATTCTTTTTTAATTATTACCTTTCATATAAAGAGCATCCATCCCAGTTCAAATTATTGCTTACAGATTTATTAACCTTATTATTTTTTTTCCTGCAAATTTATTAATCGAACATGATTAAAAATCTTCAAAAAAAGATAACAAGTCAAAAAACAAAGAACAATTTTTTTTCTACTATAATTTTTAACTCAACTATTTTTTCAATAATTCACAATTATAAATGTAATAAATATCATGAAATAAATCTCAAATTTCTCTTTAATTTTGTCGTAATTAATTTTACTCTCCGTCGTACTGTAAATTTAATGCAGAGTTAGAGATAATTATCGTTTAAATCCTTGTTCTACTCTATAACACAATATGTTTTTGATTATAACTTCTGTTTCAAAAATATAGCTATGTGACTAAGAAGGTATTTAATAAGTAAACGACATTTGGCTACTCAATTATTTCCTCCAAAGCATTAGTTTATAAGTCGTTTCAATACTGGCATCACAACTGTCATCAAATAAACGCCGGCTAT
The DNA here is from genome assembly GCA_001600695.1 of Ascoidea asiatica. Lineage (NCBI taxonomy): Eukaryota > Fungi > Ascomycota > Saccharomycetes > Ascoideales > Ascoideaceae > Ascoidea > Ascoidea asiatica. The sequence goes on along the minus strand of BCKQ01000004.1, from coordinate 1,482,350 downwards.
TGTTTTATGGATGATACAGTAACGAGCCTTCACAAGTTTATACAACGGCAGCCCTCCCTCAAGAAGGATTTCAAAAATATGGTTGAAGTAAATAGGATTTCGTGTTTATTCTATACATTGGACTGCAAACCAGTATGTGCTGAGTTCATTTCTCGTTTTTATTCCATTGCATTTGTTTTGTTTATATTTTGAGGTGCTTTTGTTTTCTTGTTAGATTTAGCTTGTTAGATAATATTGATGTGTTTTGTTAATTTCAAAGAAAATAAAATTTATAAAACTTCATCTATATTTCTCTTGTTTTGTTTTCGTTTGTTTATAAATATTTGAATAAGATTGATTAACTATCCCCTTAATACAAGCTTTTGTGCTTTTGGTCGTAAACCCGGTTTGGGGTTCACCGATGCACGTGCGTCTCAAATGGCGAAGGTATTTAAAACCCGGCTAAATAAACAAACTGGTTTGAGAGGTAAGCATCAAGTGTCTTATTTGGTTATGCGGTGTTTTTTATTGCGCGCACCGTGTTATTGCTTGATGCACAGTCCCATTTTACGTCAATTTTGGCGGAAGTTCAATATAAAAAGCCAGTAATAACCCAAAATAAAATTTCTGTTCAATAATCAAATATTAAATATTAAATCAATAGCTTTTCCAATGGATATTCCAGAAAACCTTAATGAGCTAGTTAATTCACTTACTCCAAATTGCAGGGAACAGTTCCAATATGATCTTGACGAGCTGTTCCTTGACACCGAACCACATGCTTTTAATAATATATTTGACCAGACAGATCTTTATGAGATTCCCGGTGATATGCAGCTTGATAAATTGGGCTTACCTCCTCCAGGTATCAAAGTGTTGAACAAGTGACAGAATGAATCCACATTGATGGTACTTCTTCACCAGACGGTGAACGTCACCACTTCAAATTTTTTGACAGTTATAGCTGGTGATATGGCATCCACATTTCTGGTTTCAACCAAAAAATATTTGAAAACGCCTTATACAGGTCACAAAAAAAACACACAAAAGTGGCTCCGCATTAGCTGTACCCTCGGGAAAAGAATGGGTTTGTCCAGATCCTTTTTTGTATTGTAAAAGTATTTACTCAAGCTATCCATTTCGAATTGCTTAATTCTTACAATTGACTTTAATGTTAATAATTAAGGGATTACTCTTTTAAATAAATGGCAAAAATCCTACAAACTGCTGGTAATGACACCTAAGGTGGATTGACCAATTAGTATTCATTACAATTCTTTTGGGAATTCTCATTTAATTTGGATCAATTAACATTACAAATATTAGAGATTTCTAATAAAGAAATTGGTAAAATTATTCGTTTATTAAATCAGCAATGAGCTACTACAGCTTTAATAATATTGAGCTTTTTTGCACGTGTCACATCTGACAGAGATGGTAGTTGATGTCACGCTTCCTTGGGATAATATAAGTTTTTTGGCAAAACATATTGTTAGGACAAGTCACCCAGTATTTATTTTAGGATCATCCGTGTCCATTCATGAAGTGAAAATTAAATTTAAAGGCATATCCCAAGATAGTACGGTTGCAACGAATAAACCAATCCATCTAAGGTATACAATGTTTGCAATGGCCTAGTCAGATATACCCACCCCCTCGTGTACAGCTAAAAACACAAACCACCTCGTTTAATTGGTGTCCAAAAGCTTGATAACATTAGCGCCACAAAGTCAGATGTGGCCTATTTTGCGGCTGTATAGGGTGCTCGAAAAAAATTGTATTCAGTACAGTTTTTTAGTTACGATATTCTGATAACGTTGTGGTAGTTCGGTAATGTAATAACAAACATTGTATATTGTTTGAGCAGTGTAACAAGAAAAGGATATAAACACATAATTGAACAGAGTAACAATATATAGGGTTATATCTGCAGACTCCGCAAGCTCACCAGAAAAATCTTGAAGCAACACCGCAGTTAGTTCAGACGGGATGAAGCAATAATATGCAGCCCGAAAGCCCGTGGAAATAATACAAACCCAGAATCTTTATGGCAGTTTCTTAAAGGCGGAGGTTAAAAATCCGGTACCATTTTTTTATAAGGATAATCATTTTACTTGGATTAAATTATTTCAATGGTTAAAGAATAAAGTTGACATTCGGGGTACTGGTACTAACTGATCCAAGTGGTCCTATGCTAAAACCTTGTCCGATATAAAAACTAAAAAGAATGATTTACAATGAAACGAACTTGGATATCAATATGATGAAGGTGTTGCATGTTTTGCATTAATGAGCAGAAACATTGAGTTCCGGATTAGTACGGCCCATGACCTAAATGAAAATGTTGTGAAAAACAATTCCGTCCAAACACCAAAAGTTTAGGGCAAATTAATTTTTCAATTAATGAAATTTTCAAAAGTGGTAATCAAACGTAAGTTTCTATTCCGAGGGTTATCGATCAGTACAACCAGCACTTGAATCTTGTGGATATTGCCGACCAATACTGAGCAAGTCACACATCCCATTTGAGGGTTTACAAAAATAGCTTTAGTAGTCTTTTTTATTTTTGGTTGATGTGGCTCTTATTAACAGTCACGTGCTTTTGAAAAAAAAAGTGCAGTAAGAAGTTACTAAGTTTTGTTGAGTTCAGTGATATTGATATTGTGGCTAAAAAACATATTCAGGAAAACTCCGGTGCTAGTGCTGCGACGCGGATAGGCCTGCTTAATCCGGCGTCTCATTATGCGATCAATTCCCGTAGAAAGCCCGTTATAGTTACTGCTACTTAGCTAAGCAGCATTTGAAGGTCCTGTTTTCTTGCTTTGAGTGTCCGAGCTGCTCTGCCCACCTTGGCCCTCATTGCTGGCTTGACCTATATCTTGATACCGAACTGTGCTCATGCACTAAAGTTCCCACGACCTAAATGGCGCGCAGAACTTCGTGATTTTAATGGTACTACCTTATCCCTTTTTAATTTGTAATTACTTTAATAGCAATAATTTAATAAATATTTTTGATTTTCTGCTCTCGGGTTGGAACGTGCTTCTTTAACACAAAAAGGGTTGAATATGGACGGTGTTCAAAAGGTAATAATTATTTGGGTGCTAAAATATAAACCTAAGTGTTTTGGTAATAATAACCAACAACCTGCTGTGACGTGTTTAGCACCTAGTAGATCTAGTAAGAGTATAACTTATTGGTCCGCCTCGCACCTGACAGAACAAACTTGAGCTGTACGCAGCATCACGGCTAATACTGCTGGATATTTGCTACCGTAGCAAAGTTCCAAGTGGAAAATTAAAATGTTGGAGAAGCCTGTAATCATATCAGAGTTCTTATGAGATCCCGCACGGTGCTCCTCATTTTTGTAAAAGTGTAAAACTGCTCAGAAACCTGTTACTTTTTCTAAGAACTTTGTAATAATTACACAGCTCTTATGAAATCCTGTACAATTCTCTTCATTTTTGTAAAAATGTAAAATTTCCCAGAAACTTGTTACTTTTTCTATAATCTTTGCATGATTGCCAAAGTTCTTACTAAATGTTAATAAGATCCCGCATCTTGGAAACTTAATTACAAAGTTCCTAATAATGTTGCATGATGCTCAGAACTTTTGTAGTGATTACAAAAAGATTTATTAGACAGGAATCAAATGCCGCATTGTTGTATAAAACTAAACAATTCTTAATACGCTCAAATTTTTCAACACATCGCAACTGTCGGAGGTGTGGGTGGGTGCCGTTTGTATGACACAGCTAATATTTTTGGGTAATTTGACGAAAATTTGCAAATATCAAATTTAGTCTTCAAATATTATATTTATCAATATAATAAAATTGGTTAAAAATGATGAAAAAGAATATGTGTTATTATGAATATATAAGAAATAAAAAGTGGAACAAAGAAACATATCTATATAATATACATTCTAAGTTAGTAGTTAATTATAATGAATATATAAGAAATAAAAAGTGGAACGAAGAAACATATCTATATAATATACATTCTAAGTTAGTAGTTAATTATAATGAATAGATATTACTGTATATGTTACTATTAAAATTCAATTCAATAGTATAGTAAATCAAATAATTTTTAGTCAAATTCAAATTTAAAATGTCTAATTTAGAGGAGGGTAATAATCAATAAAACAGGTACGACAAAAAGCACAAATGGTTGTATTAAAGGGATATTTCTAATAGTAAATTTTGATATTGGTAAGTTATGTTGATTATGTAACAAAACGTGATTGAAGAAAAATCATTCAATGACAGATAGTACACCTCCAGATATTAACAGCATGTATACCTCTCAACATATTTTGTGATTTATTTGAAAAAATCAACCTTGCCCGCGACTTGAAAACACTTTGTTTGTGACCTGTTTCTCATCGTCAAAACACTCTATTTACGATTGGAACTATGGTTGATTAACTCAATAAAAAACAGTATTAAATTTTTTGTATTTATTTTTATATATTTATTTGATGTTCAATACAGTAAATATTCAAAGAATACACGAAATAATATTACCAACTTATATGCTGAATTACATTCTTTCAATTTGTTCATCTACTACCGAGTTTAATAACGGTTCATTATCAAAATTTACAATATTTTTAATATCATCTCTGAAAAAATTAGGTAAGTAAGAATCAATAAATATTACTTTGTTGAATACTAAAGTACCAAACACTAATAAAATAAAGCCAAATAATTGTAAAAATTTGAAAACTTCCCATCCTAATATCATTGAAACAAACCAAACTAATAAAGTTCTACAAGTATCGATTGTTGATCTTGAAGTTGCAGACAATTTATTTGTTATTGAGATTCCAAAAAAATTGAAACATGCGATTGAAAGCATTATTGCAATTGAAGATAGTAAAATTTTTGAATTTTCAAACATTTGAGAAAATGATTCAATTAAATTAAATGGAGTTTTACCAATTAAAAAATGAAAAATAATCATTGAAATAAAAGTAATTATAGTTCCATAAGAACCTTCATAACCAACAACTGTTTCCGGAGATATTTTTAGATTGGATAATACGTGTTCTTCAATTACAAATTGAGAAGCAGTAAAAATTTGTCCTAATAAAACTAAAGAAATTCCGAGTATAACTTTTAAATTGAATTCATTTGAAGTAGAAGATTGAACATTTTGAAGTGTTTTCGAAGCAGAAGATTCAGACGACCCAGATGATCCAGATAAACCAACAATTGCAACACCTAAAAAGACAATCATCAATGATAGCCACTCAATTTTATTGATTTTTTTATTGAGGAAAATAATTGAAAAAATAGCAACAAAAATGACTAAAGATCCTCTTGTCATTTGATAAATTGAAACTGGAGTATATAATAACCCCACATTCATCAAAGTTGTTCCTAAAATATCACAAATGGCAGGTAGAGATAAAATTCTTGAATTTTTAAAGTTTACAGGTTTTTTTTCATGAAATGCAGAAACCAAATCTTCATTATTCGCTGCTAATTGATCTTGTTGAAAAGATTGGTGAAGGGATTGTTGAAGTGCAGAAGAGTTAGAATATATTGCATTGGTTTTATAATTTCTTTTTCTTAGATAATAATTTAAAAGAACAATAAACCAGCAAGAGGATTCACCTAAAAACATCTGTAGAGTTTGTAAAACAGGTTGTTCAAATAGTTCTTTATCACCTGGTGAATCTGGATCACAATTTGATACACATTGATTATCCTGATATTTTGTGAAGATTGAATTCAAACATCCGGTTATTAAAAGACCAGCAACAAAAAAAATTAACATGAAAGTATCAGATTTAGATGTCATCATGAAATTTTTACTTAAAAAGTTATCTGAACTTGAATTTAAATTTGATAAAACTATTCCAAGTTAATTCAATTTAATATGAATCTGACTGGAAATTTATGATAAGGAAATTAGAATCTGCACCCAATAGTTTCTATTAAAAGGAACAAAAGGAGTAAATAAATAATTTTGAAAGAACTGAAAGAACTGAAAAGATCAGATAAAGTATAATATATATCAAATTAGCCAATATTGCATGAAATGTATTCCATTATTTTAAAGCTCTTCAATGAAATATATTCTTCAGTGAGAGAGATCAAAATATAGTTTCAAGAATGAGCCCCAATAAGAAGATAAGATAATCGGCTGCAGAAAGCACGAGTGAATTATCAGGATCAGAAGGCGCTAGAGACCAGTCTTTCGGGTCTTGTTTCTCGATCGCAGTGAATTTCTATTAAATTCTTAAACACATAAATTTATTGAGAGAGGAAAAATGATTAAGATGATATCAGTATGTAAATGAAAATACTACAATACATATAATAGATATAGAACATATAGAAAAGTATTCAAAAGTATTCAAAAGTATTCAAAAGTATTCAAAAGTAAGAAACAGGCTTTGGGGAATATGGTTCTTCTAGATATTTAATATCTTCTTTACTTAATTCAACTGCAAATGCTTTTATTGTATCCTCAACTCTTTGTTCTGAGCTGATACCAACTATTGGCGAATACCCTTTGGATAAAACCCACGCTGTTGATATTGATGCCATGGAAACTTCTTTTTTAGTAGCTAGGATTTGAACTCTATTGATAATTTCTTTATCTGATTCTTCAATTGAATCTCCATCGATTTTTAAAGTTTTAATTCTTCCTAAATCTGATTTAAAACGGACCGAATCTTTAGTCTTCTCAACTGGTCTAGTTAAAATACCTCTTGCATTTGGTGACCATGGTAACAATCCAATTTCACTTTCATTACAATAGGGAATCATTTCTCTTTCTTCTTCACGATATAATAAATTATAATAATTTTGCATTGAAATGAATTTATGCCATTTATTTAATTCTGCTAAATGTTGAAAATGCATAAATTGATAAGTTTTCATTGATGAAGCACCAATATATCTGCAGTATCCCTTTTCAATAATATCATTTAAAGCTTTCATTGTTTCAAATTGTGGAGTTTCTGGATCAAACCTATGAATTTGATAAATATCAATATATGTTCCTAATCTTTTAACTGAATTTTCTGCAGCCTCAAATATATGTTTTCTTGATAATCCTTTACAATTAATTAAATCAAATTCTTTTATATTTGGATCATTTCTTGATAGATTTGGATCATTAACTGGAAAAAAACATTTTGATAAAATAACAATTGTATCCCTTTTAATATTAAATTTCTTAATAAATTTCCCTAATAAAATTTCTGAAACTCCATTACTATAAACATCTGCTGTATCAAATGTTCTTAATCCAAATTCATAACATTTCTTTAGAATCTTCATTATTTTTTCTTCATCGTCTTCTACCCAATCTGCCCATGTTTTACTTCCATATGACATACAACCAACTATAATTCTTGAGATTTTCAATCCTGAGTTCCCAACTCTTGCAAATGGTACTTCAATATTCTTATTCATATTATTTTTATTCTCAATCTTTGACATCTTACTATATTGTTTATTATTTAAATAATTTCTAAGTAATGAGCTTTATCAATTGCAATAAATACTCGATTGGTATTTTAGAAAGTAAAATAAAAAACTAATAATTAAGGACGTAGCTTTAAGTCTTATCAGTTCTTGCTTTTTATTAGTAATCTTCCCGAGATTTCATAACCTCAACACCTCCTTCAACTTTCATTCCAATTTCAAGAGGCATATCTCGGCATGTTATTTCTTGTTTTGTATGTTGAAATAACACTTTAAGTGGTCAGACTTAGCTGATATGTCCCATTTCAAGAAGGAAATCGCTATTCAACTATATCAAATTTGAGTTTCTGCATATCAGCTATTAATATTTTTGGCTGCTATAGCTTAAGACTCCGTGGCCAAGCTGGCTAAGGCGTGAGACTGTTAATCTCAAGATCGACAGTTCGATCCTGTCCGGGGTCGTTTCTTTTTACATATTTTAAATTTTAGATTTAATTAGTTGATACCTTTTTTTATTTAAACTATTATTACTTTTTAATTGTTTAAATGAGTTTTACTTTAAATTATACAATTATACAATCATACTACTATTAAATTTATAAAATTTATAAAATCACTAAAAAATCGTTATCTATTTCACATCAAAAATCTATTTACTTCATATTCAAATTCCAACAACAGCTGCCAAATTACTATTGGATTTAAATCCAAAATTCCTGTTTATTGGTTGGTACGACCCCAAGATTATGAAATTATATAACAATTGAAATTATTGTTACTGAATTTGATATAATATAATAGAATATAATATACTTTTATCAAATAATCATCCAAATGGAGATTCCTAGCATAACTGTCAATAATACAGCTGTTAAAATTCCTGCTCCAATTTTATCCTTACTTGTAATTGTTAAATCATTTTGAGAAAAATATTTATTAGAAGAAGAATCTAAACCTGCTGTTGAATCTCCTGTTGAAGTTCCTCCTGTTGAGTTTGAAAATGGTGCATGTTTTTCTGGAGCTAATAAATTAACTATAATTTCTAAAGCAGAAATTTGTTCCCCTAAACCATATTTACTATCCCATGATCCTTTATTCCAATTTAATCCACATGTATGACCATCTGAACCTCCAGAACACGAAGAAGCAGCTCCAGAAGCACTTGCTTCAATCCATGGTCTAACAGTATCATATGTAGTTGGAGCTAATATTGAAGCTTGAGATAAAAATCTTGAAAATACAGATTTAAAAGATCTTTGATCATTATTACAAGTTCCTGCATTTTGACATGAAGCCTCATACATTACATCATCTTTAAAAAATTTTGAACCAACTGTAGTTAATAAACCATTTAAACTATTTAACCATTTTTCATCTTCGGTATAATTATAAAGATATGCGCAACCAGATATAAATAAACCATAATTATAAGTATATTCAGTTCTTGTAAAATCTGTACAATTTGTACCAACATTAGCACCATCATTAATATAAAATAATGGATTGCTTGCATCACCATTAGTAATATTTATAAATTCAACATCAACTAACCAATTCCAAACTTTTTCAGCAGTATCAGAATATGTATCATTTTCTGTATATCTTGCTAATCTTGCAGCAATATTGAATAAACAACCATTTGCAACAGTATTTTTATAACTATAGCCATTATTCCAAGTAAAAATTTGCCATCTTAAACCTCCATCACAATTATCAGAATCCCATCTTGAATTTATAGTATTATAAACAGCTTGAACTAAAGCTAACCAACCGGGTTCAGAATCTGGTGGATTAGTGAAATTTTTTTCAACAGCTTCTAATACTGCTAAACCCCAAAATCCTTGATCATCATTACCTTCGGTAGTTGATTGATTTGAAGGAATATAATCATTATCATCACCTCGTTGATGCATTAAAGCATCATATATTAAATCTCCATAAGTATCATTATCGCAAAAATACCAAGCATCAATTAAACTACCAAATGCTTCACCTGCTTCCCACCAATAATATGGATTTACAAACATACCAACAGTACCACCATATGTTGTTCCTTGATAATAATCTAAAACACCATCTTGAACCAAAGCAGCAGCATTACATATTGATGTTTTTGAAGTTATATCTAATGTTAAAGAGGTTATACATCTTATGGAATACAATAGACTGAATACAGATATTAAATATTTCATTTCAAATATTGTTCACTTATTTTAATTATAAAATAGATTTTTTTGCAAAAGAATTTGATTAAATTAATATGATTGAAACAATATAATATATCATTAAAAGGGTATCAATGAAAAAAATTGGAGCATTTAAACTTTAGGTGTCAACATTCATTGTTTTTAGAAATGAGAACTGTATTGGTACTATTTTTACAAGTATTCTTTTAACAATAATTAACCAAGAAATTTTATTATTTCAATAAAAGTTTTGAATTCTTCAAATATTTCTTGGTATTTCTTTAAAGTTTGCAAGAATTGCATATTTTTCTGGGCTATGCGTCAACAGGCGTCAGGGCTCTATTAATAAACACGACTATCCAACATTCACCATAAATGTGTTGTTCAAAGCCTTGATTTTTTGCGAATAGAAAAAGATAAATTGACAATTCATTGAAAAATTTAATATTTATTCAAAGATACAGATGAAGAATAAAGTATGAAGCGAAAAAAAAAAACAATGACTAATAAGTATTAGTAATAAATGATAAATTTTTTGAGAATATTTTCTATAGAATATTAAAGAAATAATATGTAGAGATGATTTTTAAAAAGAGAATAAAATAAAATTAAGCACAATCAGCTGGACGTAAACCAGTGAAGAAAGCATAACCATAACCAGTAGTTTCAAAAGTTATAGTACAACCTTTTTTAAAATAAAATACATCACCAGGTTTAACACTAACTTTATAACCAGTTTCATCAGAAATTAAATATTCACCTTCAACTTCTAAAATAACTTTCATTTCATCATAATCATAATGATAAACTAAAGGTTCACCTTTTTCTTGTTTATAAAAACCACAAGAAATTTGTTCTTCTTTTGGAGCTTCAGAAGTGAAAATATCACCTAAGAATGAATTATTACCAGGAGATGGAATTTGAGGTGGTTTTTTTTCAAAACCTTCTTTTCTTGGAGTATATTTCATAGGCATTTTGAATTGGAGTTTAAAAGTAATATAAGCTTGTTATTTTTAATTGATTTATATTAAATTATATGAATGACAATTTGGATGATTTGAATTTATCTAATTAATCTAATATAAAAAGAGAATCTTTTTCATATTTATAATGATTATCATTTTTGAAGTACAGAATTTTTCACTTTCAGCTATGTTAAATTTCAAAATAGTTGAAATAAATTATGTTGCTTTTTGCAAAAGTGGTTCATTGCTTTCCAGTATTAAGTTAAAGTACGCTTAATCTCCTTTCTAGTTAAAATTCTTGTTGAACGAAAGGATTCTTAGAAGCTATTAATCTTCTTCATTTGCGTACTTTATAAACAAAGTCCTGAGATGATTTCCTACTTCAGAGCTTTCTTTTTATATTCACTGAAAACATGCCTAAATTAGGAAACCGGTTCCATATATTTTAACTGTTTTCTGTGATAATATTGCTTATTAAATGGATATGTCATGTGATACAAAAACAAGTCAAACTGTTATTAGTACAGTACTACTGAAGCTCTTCTGTTTCAATTATTTCATAAAGCTCTCTTGGTGGCCAAGCTGGCTAAGGCGCGAGACTGTAATGTTTCACTTTGTGAGAATCAAAGTTATCTTGAGATCGGGTGATAGACTCACCCCCAGGAGACTTTTTTTGGCTTTTTTTTTTATTATCTTTCTAGGACATGTCAAAAATAATCTAGTGCAACCGGCCTAGAATACTTCAACTTTTGTTCTCATTCTCATTATAGCGCCACTAAAACACTAGCCGTATCGAGGCGTTATGCTAGAGTGTTCAGAGAACCAAATACAAGGATACTTGGGAAATGTGGCTGGTTCCAGGTTGAAGAGCAGAGAAATGGCGAATTGCAAACAAACGTTTCTGCTCTGCTTTAGCTCTACTGTACTGCACTACACTACAAAAGCATGCCAGCCGAGTCCGATACTAAATCCATTTATGTTTCAAAGCTTCAAAACCGAAAAACCACAGACAAGAAGAAGCGAGGATTCAAATAATCGACTCTCACTATTTATTCTATCTCTGATGATGAAAAGTAATAAAAACTAACATTACTGCCAAATAGACTAGCTAGCTTGTTCAATTTCTACCAGAGACAGCAAATTTCCTGTTTGAACAATTCTTACTGCCTTAAGTTTAAATGCAAGTTGTTTGCATTGACTTCAATATCTGGTATTGGATTTGCCTTGCAAAAGCTTGAAAAACAATCTGATAATAACTTGGGCTATTACAAGAACAGCCGAGAAAAATTCATTCTCACAAATAATCCCAGGATTAATGCCAGAATCTGTTCCTTTTGAAATGGGAAGGAAATTTTACGACTACTTTTTGTACCAGTAATGTTGCTTTAGCAGTTTACTCAAATTTAGTATTATCAAAGAGATATTGTTATGAATTGAACAATTATTAACAGATACTGTACCTACTTTTTGTCTTCCACTGTTTTGGATTATCTAGCTCTGTTAATTAATTAATTATAAGACAGCAAAATGATTCTGCTTTTGTAAGAGGAATACATACTACAATTATGTACTGAAGTTTCTAAAATATAATTTTAATCATATTCTTTGTGGAGACTAATTTCCTTGATTTTGAAAGGAAATGTTCCAAATCGAGAAAGTCTCATACCTGCTTTAATTTAGATCTTTTTCTACCATCATTTCAGCATTTTTCATTTTCAGATTGAATTTCATGTTCTATTAGTGAAACTTCCAACTTTGTTTCCCATTTTTTAACAATTATCCGGTTTCCAAGTGGATTTATATCCCTATGATTATATCATTCAATATTTTTTATTGAAATTTTGAAATATTTCAATATTTCAATATCTCAATATCTCAATATTTCTCTAGTCATATTTTTGTAAACTATAAAACTTATTATTCAAAACAAAAAACTCTAAATAGTTTTTATTACCAAAAAACTTAATATTCTACAATTCTCTTCACTTTCGGTTTATAATTTTTTTCTTTTCTTTAAAATGCTTTTTTTATCTTAAAACATGCAAGATATTATTTCATTTTGTTTTATATGAAAAAATATAAATAAGAAAAAATCTCTTTTAATTTTTAACCAATGTAGTTTAATTTGCTCATTTTCATTTCATTGATAATTTATTTTCTTAGAAATTGTCTTTGATATCATTAACGTTCCTTCAAAAAGCCAAAAAAAATAAAAGTAAAACATTATGAGGAATTTATTCAATTTCTTTTCTCTTATTTTTTTGAATTTTTTCAAATATAGTTCTTTAACTTATGCTATTCCATTAAGTAATATAACTTTAATACATAATTCAGACTCATATGTTGAAGATCCCTTATCAATTATACCTGAAAATGCAAATATACAATATCAAGAATGGAATTTAACAGAAACAACTGTAAAACCTGATGGTAGATATAGAAGAGGTTTTTTAATTAATGGTCAATCTCCAGGTCCACAAATTTCTGCAATTCAAGGTGATTGGATTGTAATTGAAGTTACAAATTATTTAACTGTACCAATAACAATTCATTTTCATGGTATTCATCAAAAAGGTACAAATTTTGCTGATGGTAGTGCTGGTGTTACTCAATTTCCTATATTAACTGGTGATTCTTATACTTATGTTTGGAAAGCCGATCAATATGGTTTTTATTGGTATCATTCTCATTATAGAGGTTATGCAAATGATGGTATTGCTGGTCCAATTTATATTCAACCTTCAAATAATATTGAAAAACCATATTGTAATATTACTCAAGATTCAAATGAATTAAATTTATTAAATGAATTAGAAAAATCTCCTCAATTATTTATGATTGGTGATTGGTTTAAAGAACCTTATGATGATGTAGCTTCAAAAATGTTTGCATTTGGTATGGATCCAACTTGTGTTCAATCTATGTTAATTAATGGTAAAGGTCGTCATTATTGTACTCCACAAGATGTTATTGCTGGTGATGGTTCAGTTAAATATGAAAAGTTTATGACACTTACAGAATCAGATTCTTATTATATGGATACTTATGGTTGTATGTATTTAGGTGCTTTAAATGGGTTTTCTTCAATTGATTATGATGAAGATCTTTTAGAATTTCCAGGTACAATGACCGATTGTTTTAATACAACTTCAGATTTAGAAATTATTTATACAAATAATAATTCATTTGTAATGATGAATATTATGAATATTGGAGGAGAATTTTCAAAAAGTATTAGTATAGATGATCATAAATTTATTGTAATTGCAATTGATGGTTCTTTTGTTAATCCAATTGAAGGTGAACAATTATATTTACCAATAGGACAAAGGTTTACAGTTTTAATCAAAACTAAAGAATCTGAGCATGAGGATATTTCAAATCCATTTTTATTTAGAATTTCTGGTGCAGATATGCCACAATTATATAATGGATATGCATACTTAAAATATGGCTCATATGATAATGAAACTTCTTTAGAAATTCAAAATAAAACAGATTTATTAAGTAATGGTGAAAGTTATCAAAATACTGCAGGTACATTATTAAGTGATAATTTTAAACAAGTAAATCCTTTAGAAACAATTCCATATGATTCTACTTTAGTACCTAAATCTGGTGCAAGCGATAAAACAATTTATACATATCTTGCAAGACCTGGACAAACAACATTTTCAATTTATGGAGGAACACCAATGAATGCCGGAATGGAATTAGATTATCCAATTTTATTCTCTTTAATTGAAGATCCAATGATGAATGTCACAGAAAGTATGAGTGCTTCATTAATTGATGTTGGAATTGAATCTGGTGATATTGTTGATATAATTTTTCAAAATTCTCCATTGGCAGATCATCCAATGCATTTACATGGTCATACATTTTGGGTTATTGCTAAAAATGATTCAATATCAACATTTCCATATTCATCAGTTGAAGAAGCTTTAGAAAATGGTGAAGATGATTTATTTAATTTTGAAAATCCTCCATATGTTGATAATGTTGCAGTTATTACTGGAGGTTATGCAATCATTAGGTTTGTTGCAGATAATCCAGGAGCATGGATGATTCATTGTCATATTCAAACTCATTTAGCTGCAGGAATGGCAAGTGTTTTTATTGAAAGTAAAGATTTAATTAATCAAATTCCATTAGGTTTATATGATCAACCACATTCAGATTTTGATTCAAAAGTTGATTTAACTCCTTCTGAATTAAATATTACTATTATTTAAATAATTTGTTCTTTCTTTCTTCTTTTTTTTGTGGGTTCAACCTTCAAAACTTAATACCTTAATTCTCCTATAAATATTTTTTAGTATTTCAAAAACATCCATTATGTATTTCATTAATTCTTCATTCTTTCAATACAAATAACATCAAATAACCAAAAATTATTTGTCTTCATGGTAAGTTTATCAATCATTGTTTTAAATAGTAACAGAACCTAAAAACTAAAGCTAAAACTAGTTTACTTGTAATATTAAAGAAATGCGCCACAAAAATTATTCAACTCAAGGAAGCACGCAATTAATAAGATAGTACCAATTGTAGAAGCCATTTTTCAACAATAAATTGGAGGGTTGGCCGAGTGGTCTAAGGCGGTAGACTTAAGATCTACTGGGAAATTCCCGCGCGAGTTCGAACCTCGCATCCTTCATTCTTTTTTGCATTGAAGAAATTCTTTTTAATATTTTTTTTTTTTCAATTAGGTAAGCTTAAAGCCAGTCTAGTGGGTTTACATCGAGAGGTTTCTTGAGGTACGGATGTCCTTAGTAAGCACCCATACATCTTTTGGCGTAAATGATTTGGAAAAAGGGCAATAATTGAAAATACAAGTAAGTAACTTTAACATTATAATTTAAAATACTAATGGAATGATACAATAATTAAATAATCAAAACTTTTAGTTAATTAATCAAATAAGTAAAGCAATAATTTAATGATATATCTAAATATTGAATAACTGAATAACTGAATAACTAAATATCTGATTAAATAAATGATTAAAGGTTATATATAATAAATAAATAAATAAGAAAAAGAAAAATGAATGAAACAATTTTAGAAGATAAAATTAAGAGAGATATGAAAAATAGATTAGATTATAAAAAAAATGGGATACCAAAATTAACAAAATTATGTTTAAATGAATTAAATGATAATAAGAATATAAAATTAATTAAAAGTTTTGGATTTTTTACAAATTTTTTAATTTTGAAACCAATTTTAATAAAAATGAGTGCAAAACAATTAGAAGAAATTGAAATTGAACATTCAGTTTTTAAAGAAGATTCTAATGAACTTTGGTTAAATTTAATAAAAAAAGATTTTCCAAATTTAATGACAACTAAAACGATTAATAATAATAATAATAATAATAATAATAATAATAATAATAATAATAAAAAAAATAATGATAATGAAAGATTTAGTTTAAAACTTCAAGAGAGTATAAAATTATTTAAATTAGATAAAAAGAAAATGAAAATAGATTTTTTTTTTAAATTTTATAAAAAATATTCAAATAAATTAAATGAAAAAAGAATAATTGCTAAAGAAAATTTGAAAAAATTTCAAGAGATCAAAGAAAAAGAAAAATTAAAAGTTATTGAAATTATTCAACCAAAAAATATGTATTTTAATTATAATTATAATTATAATAATGGAAGTAATGGAAATAATGGAAGTAATTATAAATCAAATATTATGAGAAAGATTTCAAGAAATTTAAATAATAAAGTAAATGATATAAGCAATTTCAATAGATTAGAAAAAAAAGAAAATTGTATTGATAAAGTTTTAAAGAAAGTTGAAAATAATAAAGTGAGAAATAATAATGTTATTGATAATAGAAGAAAAAAAAGAATAAAGAATGAATGTGAAAATAAAAGTAAAGTTATAACATCATCTATATTTCTTAATAATGAAAATAATAATATGAAAGAAAGGATTTCTGGAATAAAGAGACAACGAGAAATGAATGATTTAAATTCAAAAAGAATCAAAGATAATAAAAGTAATATGGTTAATAAAGAAGATACAATAAATAGAAGCAAAGAAAGTAAATTAATGATAAGGAATTATAAAGATTCAATTGATAAAAGAAGGAAAATTTCACATAATAATATGATTAAAGAAAAAAATGGAAAGAAAATAAATTATAATAGCACTAATGATTCTAATAATGATACTAATGGTAGTAATAACAATAATAATAATAATAATAGTAATAGAGGTAAACGAAAGATAATAGTTAGTTCAATATTCTCGAATAACTGATTGAATAGATTAGATTTAGATTGGTTTTATTGTTTTATAATAAGTGAATGAATAGAAATGAGAAATGATTGAAATGATTAATGTTTTAAGTTGAGTATATCCCTTTAATCCCAATTTTTGTGCTTTTTGTCGTAAAGCAATTTTGGGCTTTACGAGCACGTGTAAACCTGTGTAGAAAAAATTGAAATATTTATTAAAAATAAGTTATAACATTAATCCCGCATTAAGTAGGGATGTAGTAATACTGTTTACTCAAGTAGTTTACTTTAAAGCACGTGGTCTTTCTAAGATCCCGTTTAGTTTTTGTAGACAAATTGTAAATACCTACAGTGTTTGGTACTCACGTGCCTCGTTTAGCTGTTAAATTGCTTTACGACAAAAAGCACAAAAATTGGGATTAAAGGGATATGTTCATGTAGACCTCCTTTGAAAACCTCGCAGACAGACCCCCTATGCTAGACCCCTGTATGAACCCTGTATTTACTTCAGACTCACTCACGTGCCAGTTAAGGAAAGTGAGGCAGAAAAGTGGAAAACTAAATATAAATATGAATAAATAAACATCAATAAACATCAATAAATATAAATAAAAATAAATAAATATAAATAAATATAAATAAATATAAATAGTACGGTGCACATAGTTAGTAGAAGGTGTATACCGGTGGCAGTACATTTCTGCTTCTCCTGACTTAACATTAGCAGCTCAGATCAAAGTTAGTTTGAAATTAGTTTAAAATTAATTTAAAAGTAGTTTAAAATTAGTCTAAAATCCCATTTCTGTGGTTACCGGTGAAATTTGTTGTCCTGTCAACTAACTGGAAGGAGTTTAGAGAAGGCATTTGATTGGTGGAAAGCATCAGGTTCTCGTGTTTTGAAGTCTAGATCTGGGCAGCGGGCGTCGCGCCGTGGACCGGATGCAGGTGTGTGGGTGATCCGGGAGGCTTCCGTCAGGCACGCAGAGCTAAACCACACCTTGCACTGCCACATCCGGGTGCCACCTGGCAGAATGGGGAACTCCACCGCCACGGCTCGAGATGGGTGCTGTTCAGATTCCCGTTTGGCTCTGGAAAACGCACGGTGGAAGTGGAAGCGAAAGTGGAAAGTGGAAAATTCACGAGAAAAACTGAAGAAGGAAGAAAAGATCAAAATACAAACACAGCAGTGAAGAATTCTAAAACTGCTGAAACAGAGCAGACTCATACTAAATATCCAACTGAAGTACTGCTGTGAATTACAACAAAATATAATCAAGTAGCAAACCAAGAATATCAGCTCCATTATCAAATATATTATCCAATATACTACTAAATATACTATTCAATATATTTCACAATAAAAAAATAGAATAGAATAGAATAGAATATAATATAATAGAATAGAACACAATATAATAAATATACCATAAAGTATTATAGAATACTAATTATATAAGAAAGCCAACAGTCACCAGAACATTTTCCACCGGTGTTTTATGTTTCATTCTTTTCTCTTTCGTTCTCTTTCGTTACTTTTCTAAATAACAACAGAGCTGTAAATCCATCTGCTATTTTCCAAACCTCCTCAAAATCCTCAAAATACTTCATTTTCAACACAATCATCACAATCGCCATTGCTTTTTACTCATCTATCCTTTAATACCTACCATCTATGTCTTATATTCTCTTATTGTCAATATAATTTCATTATCTTCCTTTTATTCGATTTATATAATCAATCTCCGCTAGTATTTATTATCTACAATATTCAATTATATAACTCTTTCTTTTTTTCTTTCTTTGTATCTTTTATTCATCTCATCTTATCATATCAATTCATTAATACTCAAAATCAAATCAAATTAAATCAAATCAAATAAAAATTAGATCAAAATGGCTACAATTTCTTCTCAATTTCAAATTATTAATCCAAATAATAAAAATCTCACTAATAATAATACAAATAATAAAATTACAAATAAAAATATCAATAATATAACAATCAATAACCTTACTTCTGATGATGAAGACGATGATGATGATGATGACTTTAACAGTATAATAAATCAATCTCCAATTGATCCTCATTATGATCCTCATTTGAATACAAATACAAAATCAAATACAAATACAAATATAAATACAAATACAAATATAAATATTAATACAAGCGCTGATATAAATAATAAGATAAATAACAATAAAATAAATAAAAAGATAAATAATACTATAAATGATAATATAAATAATAATACAAATGATAAAATAAGTAATAACATAAATGATAATATATCTAATATTAATACTGATGAAGATTTTGAAGAATTTAATGAAGATTTTAATATGGTTACTCCATCCCCAGTTAAAAAAAAAATTATTAATAATTCAATATCTACTCCAACTATAGCTTCTCCAACAACAAATAATCCAGTATTATCTTCAAATAATATTAATAATCATGTAAATAAGAATAAAGATAATAATAATAATAATAATAATAATAATAATAATAATAATAATAATAATAATAATAATAATAATAATAATAATAATAGCAATAACAAAGATATTGATGATAATAAAGACAACAAAGATAATAGAAAATCATTTATAGGTTTCAATTATAAAAAAACTAACTCTTCTACAAATATTAATCAATTACCATCTAAATCAATACCTCAAAATCAATCTAATAATTCTAAATTTAAATCTCATACAAGATCAAATTCAAATTCTTTTTCAAATTCAATCTCAAATCAATCAATTAATACTTCCACTCAAATTAATAAAAGTAAAAATAATATTAATAATTTTAATAAAAAGAATAATCATATTAAATCAAAATCTGTTTCTTTATCCAATTTAAATTCTTTCTCAAATGATAATAATATTAAAAGATCTAAATCAACTAAATTATCCGCTTTTTCAAAATCTTCAAAATTCTCTTCAATTTCAATCTCAAATAATAATAATAATAATAATAATAATAATAATAATAATATAACTAAAGATAAAGATAACAATAAACAAGATTTGGATCAAAAAGAAAAAGATAAGGAAAAAGAAAAAGAAAAGAAATCTAGATCTAAATCAAAATCTAAATCTAAATCAAAATTAAGAAATAAACCAAAAACTTTATCTAAACATTCTGATTCAAATATAAATAATGATATAGTAGATAACTCAATGAAATTAAAATCAAAAGATAAATTACGTAATAAAATTACTGAAAATTTAATCAATGAAAGTGTTAATAATTATAATAATAATAATTTTAATAACAATAACAATAATAAAAACAATAATATCAATAATTATAGTAATAATAATAGTAATTATGATAATAAACAGGAAAATATAGATAATAATAATAATAATAACTTACATAATGTTAATTCAAATTCAACTTCAACAAATATGTCAATTCAAACTAATTCAATCAATTATAATAATAATCAATATCCTCAATCAAGTAGAAATAACTCTTCTCAAGGTCATTTTGGTTTAAATAGAAAACTCTCTTCACAATCTTTATTTACAACTTCAAAATTAAAATCTTCTGCTTCTTCAATTAATTTAAGTTCAAATCCAACTAAAAAATCTCATAGAAATTCAATTATTTCTTTTTTTAAAGGTAGAAGATCTGCATCTTCTTCAAATATCGAACATCTTATTCATAAAAAAAATATCAATAATGAATATTCAGAATCAATTTTAAATGATAATGCAAGTTCAAATACAACTAGTTTAGATCATATTTATGATCGTACTGATAATGATAATGAATCTTTACATTCAAATATGACTACAAGAACTTCAATTTCTTTTATTTTACATAAAACCACTCAAAATAGATTTTTTAGAAAAAATTCTTCTTCAAGTAGTAACGGTTTACCAAGTACTAATTCTTCTTCAAATGGTGGGGGATTTTTTAAATCTTTTAGAAGAAAAATGAGTTCTTCAAATTTACATGAAGTTACAAATAATGATAATTATTATTCTACAAATAATTATTCAACCCCTGATTTATATAATTATGGTAATAATAGTAATAATTATACTAATAGTAATAATAGCTCTACTAATATTCATAATCTTAGCTTTGATAACGATTCAAATCTTACTACTCATCATCAACCTTCTAGTTCAAATGAATCTCATTTAATTCCTTCAAAATTAAGAGACGAAGTTCATTATTCAAATGAATTACTTGATAATGATATGTCTATCACACCTAGGTCTTTAAATCCTAATCTTGACAATAATTCAAATTCTAAAAATTCTTCAAAGGATTCCTCTAAAGCTTCATCTAAAGCTTCTTCAACTAAATCATCTCCTCGTTCAAAAGTTTCTGGTTATAAAGGTATACCTCCAACAATATCTACCTCTCCTGCTTCTCCTACTTTATCTGAAAAGGAAAAAAATAAAAAAGGTGAAAAGAAAATTCAAAAACATCATGAAATGCAAAAATCCAGATCTAAGAACCCCAATCAAATTGTTGAAAAGGATGAAGATGATGATGATAGACTTTCATTTTCTTCAACAGAATCTGAAATTCAAAGTCCTGTTGATGATTATGATAATGGCGAAGTTTTATTCCCTAAATCTTTAGACGTTCATGAAGTTGAATCTATAGTTTCAATAGAAAGAAAAAGATCTGTTAGATCTGTTAAGAATCATCACAGAAATGATTCTATGATGAGTAGAAAAAGTAAGAGAGAATCTCTTGAAGTTAAAGCAAAAGAAAGCGGAATGATAGTTGAAATTGGTGGAAAGGAAGTTAATGAACCTCCTGTATTACCTAGAAGAACTAATAGTATTTTGAAAAATAAACCATCTGTTTCATCATTTCATCAATCCATTCATGAAACAGAAGAAGATGATGATCAGCAATTACATTTGAATATGAATGATTATACTGTTGAAAGAAGATCTACATTAAATAAGAAAAAGGATGTTATTGCAGAAGACAAATTAGCCTCTTTTACTAATGGTAATAAAACCGTTTCAGGAAATAATCAAACAACAGATAAAAAGCCTTCCAAACAACAAAACAAACATATTGCTAATGATGATTATAAAAAGCATAATAAAAGTTTAAGTTCGACTAATTCAAATAATGGGTTAATTGAAATACCTGACATTGATTTTGATAATTCAAGTTTAAATCTTGAGTTTTCCCCAATTCCATCTCCACAAATATCAAGTACCTCAGCTTCCGTACCAAGTCAGCGCTCTCCAATTAAGAACATTTCTAATAATAATGCCCAAAATAATGTTAGACCCGAGCCTATTAATGCAGACATTAGTACTGCTTCTGATGGAACATTAACTGCCCCATCATCAGCGCTTGATAAACAACAATTTTCTTCTAGTGAACATGAACCTTCAAGAAGTTTTATTCCTCCTCAAGAAGATATTAATCTGTCTAGAGACAATTCACAATATCAAGGTCTCAAGGCTCCTGCATTCAATGAAGGACAACTTCATGTTCGTAATACTTCTGAAGACTCATTTAATAGAAATTATAATTATCCTTATGAAAATTCAGATAATACATCTTCATATTCAAATGAAGAGAGATATAGAAATTTTGTACCTGTTGCTCCTCCAAATAAATCATATGGAGGAAATTTACAATTTTTGCCGCAATCTTTTTCAGGAACCTCATTAAATTCAAGAAGAAAATTTCCTAATGGAAGTGTTAAATTTTCTTCTAGGATTATTCTATATGAAACTTATAATGGAGATGAATATGATAGACATCCAGAAATAGCAACATGTAATCAATTAACTCCTCTATTAGCTCAACAGATAAGGGAAGAATTAAATGCGGTTAAAGCAGAAATGCCAATTCATGAAAGCTCTCGTTGTAATACTCTTTTCTTTTAAAGGTAAATTATAAAGGAGTTATTTTTTTTCTAATGATTGTGCTTTTGTATACATGAATTTAATTGACAAATTCTAAGGTCAGAGAGTTCAATTATTTGTTTTTGTTTGCATTTTTATATTTATATTTATCTTTGTTTTTATTTTGCTTTTTGAAATTATTTTAAAGAATTTTTTTAATCATTGATAAAAGATCTGATAAAATGAATAAATTTCAAAAGAGTAAATGAAAATTGACTATAATACATTTAAATAAGTTTAATCTTATTGTCATAATTTTTTGTTGTTAAACTGGTAATATTTCTTCATAGTTCATTTCTTGCATAGTTTAATTTTGTTGAAGTTCATGGAAATTGGTTGAAAAGTATCAAATGTTTCTGTATTTCAGTGGAACATTTGCCATTTATTTATTATGTTGTTAGAAACATTTTTTTTTTTTTTTTTTCGTTTATTCATCTTTTTTTTCTCATATTTCATTTATTTTACCTTTTTTGTAAAAATTTTCAAGTTTTATTATTAATTTAAGTTTTCATTTATTATGTTTGTTAATTTTTGTTTTGTTTTTCATATATTCAATTTTTATTTAATTTCAAGATTTTTAACTGATTTTATTAGTTGAATAGCTTTACTGATTTATTTAATTATTTACTTTTCTTTATCAAATGCGATTTTCTACAAAAAGTAAATTGTTATATTTTGATATTTTCATACAATTTCATACAATTTCATACATTTTCATACATTTTCATTTTATTAGAAATTTATTAAATTATTATTTCATTCAAGAAATCTTTTACTTTAATTTTTTTCCTGAAAAACTAACACCTTTTCGAATTTTGTTGAATTGCAATAAATTCCAAAAGAACTATTAGAACTGATAAAGATACAAAAACCATTAAATTATTCCAGTGAATGAAGAACTACAAAAAAAAGGATTCCACATAAGTTTGGCAAAATACTTATTTCAATTGAATATATTATTAGTCAATTATCATTTATTCATTTATTTTTTTCTCTATTTTTATTCGAGTTCATTTTTTTTTCTATTTTTCTCATTTAAAAACATTATTTAGTTATTATATATACGTTTTTTTTTATCTAATTTTTATCATCTACTATTTTTATTTTCTTTTTGTCAATTTTTGTTATCTTTCAATTCGTCTTTTTAGGTTTTTATTAGAAAAAGTATTTGAGAAATTATATATAACGTTTAATAAATATTTGATTATTGATTCATCTCAAAAATCTGTACTTCACTGAATTGGATTCAAGAGATTTCCAACTGTAGCATTTCTCAATATCATACTGCTTAGTTTTTTAGTTTGATCGAAGTTAACTTCGCCAAATTGGTCAAAGAATTGGCTACCAAACATTGAATATATCAAAAGCAATTAAAATGATTCCATTAACTTAATGCTTCTTTGAACGATCACCAACAAGTTAAATAAAAATATACATTTAAAAGACAAAAAAATAATAAAGAAAGATGAAGGATGCGAGGTTCGAACTCGCGCAGGAATTTCCCAGTAGATCTTAAGTCTACCGCCTTAGACCACTCGGCCAACCCTCCAGTTTGTTGCGCTTGTTATCCTCAATCATTTTGAGGATAGTAATTGATTACACTAAGAAAAATGATACAACTGATACAAAGAGAACCGTAATCATGGATTCACAAACAGTTAATCTTCTGATTTGCTACATTTTCACTTTGTAAAGAAACTGGGTGGTAACGTAAATCAAAGTGTTGCACACTGTAAGCAGAATTACTCACTGCTTGTTTTACCTAGAGAAACAAAGAATTTCAGTTGTACAGCAAAGCGTAAGTGGTTTAGTGGTAAAATTCGACGTTGCCATCGTCGGGCCCCCGGTTCAATTCCGGGCTTACGCATATCTTTTTAGTATATACGGTACACTATACGGTATACTTTATATATTTTTATTTGCAATAAATAATTGTCTAATATTTATCTTATTTTGCTTTCAAGCTTCTTTTTTACTGTTTTATAATTGAAAATTAAATACTTAAATAAAAAATCTATTGAAATTCTATGTAAAATATATCATCATGAAGAAAAAAAGAACAAGCGAAACAAAAAGTCGTTAAGAACTAAATAAATAAATGCAAATAATGAAAAGTAATATAAATAATGAAAGAAAAAAAAAAAAAAAAATAATAGAATTGAATGGTAAATTGATATCTTTAGTGATATTATTAGAAACTATCACCAATATTTGAATCATTTGATGTTTCAACTTTTAAATTAGAATTATATTTGGCTAATTCATCTGCATGATCTTTATTAATTTGTTGAGTTTTTTCTAAACTTGGTTTAAAATTTGATGATTGCCATGCATATTTATATTCATCATACATCACATCAACATCTTCTAATGTCATATTTTTAGTTTCATAAATTGTTAAATATGCAAATAAAACACATAAAACATTACATCCTCCCCAAATGAAATAAACTCTTGTTCCTAAATCTGCATTACCTTTACCAGAATCAATCATATATGGTGTAGCATATGCAATACCAAAATTCCATAACCAATTTGATGCTGTTGCCATTGAAACTGATTTTGCTCTTGTTCTTAATGGATAAAGTTCTCCGACAATAACCCAAGATACTGGTCCCCAAGTTGATGCAAAAAATGCTATAAAAATACATGCAAATGCAATTAAACAATTATTTGCAGGTCCTGAATTTGCACATTCACCAACAATTGCAATAATAAGATCTGCAATTGACATACCAATTGCTCCCCAAATTAATAATGGTCTTCTACCAACAACTTCAATTAAATAAATACCTGGAATTGTCATAATCATATTAACAACATTTGTAATAACACTAACTGTAAATGCATTTTTAATACCTGCATTACCAAAAAATGTTGTACCATAATAAAATATAAAATTTATACCTGTTAATTGTTGAAACATTTGTAATGATGTACCTGTAATAAGTCTTTTTAATTGACTATTTGATTTCTTAAAACAATCAATCCATGTTGAATTACCAAAAGAACATTCATAATCATAATTTGCTTTAATTTCATCATATTCTTCTTCAATTTCTTTATGACCTAAAGGTAATTCTCTTAATCTTGAAAGTGATTTTTTAGATTCTTCTTCATTACCTTTATGAATCCAAAATCTTGGAGTATCTGGTAAAAAAATCATTCCAATACCTAAAATTAATGACCATAAAAATTGTAAACCAATTGGAATTCTATATGATCCAGAATTATTTTTATTTTGTGTACCTTTTTCAACACATGCAGCTAAAAAAATACCAATAGTTATAGCAAATTGATAACATGAAACAATTGCACCACGAACTGATTTTGGAACTGTTTCTGATTGATATAATGGAATTGTAGCAGAAATAAAACCTAAACCTAAACCTGCAATTGCTCTACCTGCAGCTAATAATGAAATTGATGTTGAAGCAGTTTGTAAAATAACACCAAGATTAAAAATAAAAAATGATGAAAGAATTAAGGTCCATCTACGACCTAAAGTATCTGCAAATAATGGTGCTAATAATGATCCAAAAAATGTACCTGCAGATAATATAGAAACAATTAATGAATGTTCAGATGATGAAAAATCTGTATGATCACTTGGAAATGTTTTTTTAACATAATCCATAGCCATTACACCTGATATTGAACCAGTATCATAACCATAAAGAATACCACCAAATGAAGCAAATAAACCAACTAATATAGAAACTTTTAAAGAAGCTTCACTTGATTTTTCTGGTGGAGAATAAAATTTTGTCCAAAATTTGGAATTAATGAATTTTCCCATTAGTTATTGAATTTTTTGTAATTGTAATGGAATTTAAAAATGTAAATTGTAAGTAATAGTAAATTGTAAATAATAAATAATAAATAATAAATAATAAATAGTAAATAGTAAAATAATTAATATTATTATAATTGATAAATATATAATATGAATAATAAAAGGAAATTAATTAACTTTTATTGAAGAATCCTTGACTTTTTATATTATTTTCAATAAATATAAACATTTTTGATAATTATTTAATGTCATCAATGTTTTTCCAATTTAATAGTTATTCCATAACTAATAATACCCCAGTGTTACTCCATAATTACTCCATTTGTTATTTCATAAATTGTTCCACTTGTCAAACCTAATTAATTTGGGTGTAGTAATTAAACTTTTTTTCACTCTTATGATACTCTGAGAATATCAATATTGAGAGATATTGATTAAATTATAGATAAATATAAAAAAAATCAAGAAATATTATCTTGACATCACTTTAAAAGAACAATTAATGTCAGTTTTATTGAGTAAAAGAGATCAATTGTCAGACTATCCTTAGTTTTATTATTGATGCTTACAATAAAATGACTTGGGTCTTTTTCTTGTCAGTATTTTATGCTCCTAAAGATAGTAATGTCATTTGCATTTAAATCAGTCTTGAACGTGGCGCATTTTCCGTGAAAACAAATTGTCCGAAGAAGATTTATCCGATTTATTCCGAAATTTATCCGATTTTACTAATAAATAATCCGAAATATTTCCAATGATTTATTTATTGATTCTTTAAGTTAAAAGAACTAAAGAAGGTGAGAAATAAATGAAAACAATTTTTTACAAACAGTTCACAATAAAATCCATGTTGGAAAATGATTCCAATAACAATTTATAATTAAAAAAATAAAAATAAAAACCTGGTTATAAATAATAAAGGAATTGTAGTTTGAATTGAAATTTTGATAGAATTGCCAAAATTTATCAAGTCTTTTAAAATTATTTAAAAAGACTAATACTTTAAACTAATAGAATATGATAACTACTTTTCATATATCTTGAAATTAACAAAAACAAACAAAAAACAAAATAAAAAAACCAACATAATAAATTGTTCCGGGGCCGGGAGTCGAACCCGGATCTCCTCGGTGAAAGCGAGGTATGATCACCGTTACACTACCTCGGATAATAACATAAATTTTTCGCTCATAAATTTTTGGGGACAGTCACGGGACATAACCAAAATAATTGCACCCGTAAATCAAACTCTTTTGGATCATTCTAAGGCCATACTCAATGGGTTTTATAGTTCGCTGATTTAGCTCAGCTGGGAGAGCGTCAGACTGAAGATCTGAAGGTCCTGTGTTCGATCCACAGAATTAGCACTCTTTTTTTTTTAATTGCCCAATAGGATTTGGTAAATTTGAATATAAATTTTAGTCAATTTTCTTCATGTCTTAAACTTAAAGACTTTTGTTTATTAATATTATATAAAAAAACTACAGATTTTTTAAGTAATGTTGAATTTATTTAAAAAAAACTTTACCATCTGATTTAAATTTAAAACCAGGAATAGTTAAAGTAGATAAAAGAGTGGTCTACATATAAGAATTAAAATACACTATTGTTACTTGATATAATTTAAGATCGCAAATTGAATGTCAGTAATATTATAATTGAGCTTGAAATTGAATCAAATGAAATTAACGATTACTAGATTTTTGGCACGTAATCCCAGAGCATGAATGATTCAATGTTGTCTTATTCAGTTTCATTTATTAGGAGATATATCAAGTGAGTTAATGGAAAGTAATGAATAGAAATCCATGGTCATCAAGTAAGGTTTTCAAAATCTTTTCAATACCCAAATGTTTTTTTTTCAAATTGCTATTTTTCTTCTTGTTATTATTGTATCGCAGAAGTAAATATATGAAATGAAATAATTTACAAATCAAATAAGAATACAGTCGTAGTAATAATCAATAAATAAAAGAAGGTAATGTAATGAAAAAGGTATTAAACGCTGGAACCGGTGAGTTCACAATAATGAGATCCGGCCAATTTCAACACGTGACTTAAAATTATAACTATATATCAGCAGAATTTGATAATTGTGTGAGGTTGGTAATATAGTATAACGTTCATCGATTTTTAGCCTGGCTAGCGTAATGGTTAACGCGTCTGACTTCTATTAGAACTTTGTTCAATTCAGTCATCAGAAGATTGTGGGTTCGACTCCCACGTCGGGTGCTTATTTTTGGTTTTATAGTTAGTTTTACTATCTAGTTGAATTATTTTTTTATTTCTCAATGTTTTAACCTTTGTAGAGAATATTATTTGATTTAAATATAATAATTAAAATCCATAATATTGATTTAACAATCATCAAAAATAAAAAAACAAAAAAAAAATATTAAGCAACGTCGAATTTTACCACTAAACCACTTACGCTTTAATTTATTTACCCAAATTACAATATTAAACCTACTCTACTTCAAAAGAGGATATTTACGGTAAAAACAGCAAGATAAATTGAACTCATTTATTTAAATTGAGTAAACAAAAAAGAATGAAGGATGCGAGGTTCGAACTCGCGCGGGAATTTCCCAGTAGATCTTAAGTCTACCGCCTTAGACCACTCGGCCAACCCTCCAGTTTGATGAAAAAAGACGCCTTCTGAAATTGGCAGTACAAACTATCATTTCACGTGTTAATTGTGGCGCCACTTCTCTGGGTCTCCTCTCCTTGGCTCCCGTTGCTGTTGCCTTGCTCTCCAGTTCCAGTTCCAGTTCCAGTTCCAGTTCCATGTTTACTCCAGACAAGAGAATCATGATAACAATAATAACTGGTAACTGATAACTGATAACTGTTACTGTATTTTATCAATTCATATATTTCAAGTAATCCAAAAGAATCATCAATTGATCTATTATAAAGAATAAAATAAAACTATTGATATTCATCAATTTGCTTTTTTCAAGTCTATATATTTATTCTTTCTTATTACTTCTTAATACTTACTACTTACTACTTTCAATTCAAAACTTCAATGGACTTAATAGATCAATCAGTTCCTTTATTGGAAAGGGATTCAAATTCAAATTCAAATTCAAACTCTTCTTCCTCCTCTTCTAATGTTCATGTAGAATCTTCTTTATCTAATTTATCTTCTTCAATTTCTTCAAATCAATTAAATATAACTAATAATAATTCAATTTTTCATTCAGATTCAAATTCAAATTCAAATCAAAATTTATCAATATTTTGTTTAACTTTTAATTGTGGTAAAAATTCAAATATTTTTAATTTAAAAAATAATCAATTAATTAAAGAATTAAATAATTATTTTAAAAATGACTTAAATCCATATTTAATTTATTGTTTTTCATTTCAAGAAATTTCTTCAATTTTAGAAAGTTTAAATGATTTAAATAAAATTGAAAATTATTTAAAAAATTTTTCAAATTTATTAATAAATTTTTTAAATTTAAAATTTAAAAATAAATATAATTTTAATTTAATTAAATTAAATTATATTGGTGCAATTGGTTTAATTTTAATAACTCCATTCATAAATAATTTTCCAATTAATAAAATTTATTTATCTAAATTCTCAACTGGTTATTTTTTCTCTTCTTTAAAAGGTTCATGTTCAATAAAATTATCTTATAAAAATTTAAAAAATAATAATTTATCTAATTTTACTTTCTTAAGTTGTCATTTATCTGCAAATGAAGGTCAAAAAAATTGGTTAAAAAGAAATAAAGATATTAATTATATATTAAAATATCTTAAATATTATCCAATTAATAATAATATCAATAAACTTTCTAATGAAGATTATTCTCATGTATTCTCAAATAATTCTCATATCTTCATAATGGGTGATTTAAATTATAGAGTTATCTCAAATCATAATATTAAACCAGATTCAAATATTACTAATAAATATAATCTAGATTTTTTCAAAAAAATTGATGAATTAACAATTTCAAGATTAATTAAAAATCAAATTTTGAAAAATTTTAATGAACCTTTAATAAAATTTAATCCAACTTATAAATTCAATTTAAATAATAATTCTTATAATTTAAAAAGATTACCTTCATGGTGTGATAGAATTTTATATTATAATTATCAAAATCAAAATCAGAACCAAAATGAAAAAATAATTCAATATAATTCATTACCAAATGTTAATTTATCTGATCATAAACCTGTTTTTTTATCAATTCAAATACCTTTCAATCCTCCAAATATCATTGAAACTGAAACTGGAACCGAGACCAGAACTATGGATCGTGAGTTACGTAATCCATTGCTCAGCACTACCGATAACCGACCACTTAACCGAAATCAAAATAAAATTTTAGATAAAAATAAAAATAAATTTAAATTATCAAATTTAGATCAAAATTATATAAAATTATCTTCTTTTTTAAATTATTCATCAGATACTTTATTTGGATATGTTTTATATTTCTTACAGACAAGAAATGGAAGAATATTTACAGGTTTATCATTTATTTTATTTATTTTAGTTTTAAAATTTATTTCTATATTTTGATTTCTTCTTTTAGATTTTCAATTGAAATATCTTCCCAGCTTGGTAATTTCAATTTAATATTATTTGAATCTAATTCTGGGTAATTCAGATTAATCGTTTTAATTAATTTATTAAACAAATAAAACTGCATTAATCCAGATAAATGAATTCCATCACTTGTTAAGTACTCCTCTAAGTTTTCATTATTACAAAAACTGTTATTATCATCTTTATTATTATCTTTATTATTATACTTTTTATTAAATTCATAATATATTTCATTTAAATCAATAAATGGAATTTCAAATTCTTTACAAATATTCAATGAAATTAAATTATATTTTTCAATTTTTTCTTTATTCAATATATAATTCTTTTTAATATCATCAAAGCAAATTTTTTCAAAAATTGTTTCAAAATATTTTGGTAAACCAATTATAATTAGATTAATTTTTTTTTCAATTTTTATAAAATTAATTATTTTTTTCAAATTTGATTGAAATTGACTCTCATCATTTTTTAAATTTATTGAATTTGATGAATCATTTGTACCAATTGTTAAAATTATTAATTTAACCTTATTAATACTTTTATTTTTATTTATATTTATATTTGTATTTGTATTTGTATTTGTATTTGTATTAGTATTTTCATGATTTAAAATTTTTTTAATAATTAGGAAAATATGAGAAGAATTATAACCAGAAAAACCTCTTTGAATAATATCTAATTTTCTTGTATATAAATTGACTAAGTTTGAACCTAGAGTAAAATTAGAATACTTAGTAAATTGATTATTTAAATTATTTTCATTATGTGATATTGGAAATTGATTAAAGGAAAATTCAGTTAAAGAATCTCCTAATAGTAAAATTTTATCATAATTTAATATATCATCTTCATTTTCAATTTCTTCTTTAATTTCTTTTTGAATTTCAGTTTCAGCTGAGTTATATTTTTCCATCTTTCACACAAATTGATTTTTTTTGAATATTGATAGGTAATTAAAAAGGTTAAATTACTTTAATTTAATTTTAATTCTAATTTAATATTATTTCTATCGTATTTTATTATTCATAACTTATCACACCATAATTTTCTTTATATTATATGTTCTTTAATTGAAAAATCATTTTTTTTTTAATATATCATATGTAAATTTTTATAAAGAATCAATTTATGTGAAATTTCTATTCAAAAAAGTGAAAATTTGATGAAATATTTTTGAAGGAGAAAATAGTTACTTAAATAGTAAGTTTAAATCAAAGAAAGTTGAGAAATTGCAAAAAAAAATATAATATATAAAGTGGAGTACAGTACGTACAATAATATATTAAATTGAAAAGAAGTAAAAATAATACATAAATTTCTAAGATTAAAAATAAATTTTAGTGGATAGGCCAAGATATTCTAATATTTAACTAAATGTAGTTAAAATGATCAAAATTTATGAATATGCATAAAATTAGTTAGAAATTAGGGAAAATTTATATGAAGTTTTCTGAACTTTTTGTTACTCAAAATTAAACGGGTTTTTAAAAAGCAGACTAAATTTCAAACACACGCACTAAAATATTTAGTGAAAATTTTTGACATTTTTAGTCTCAAATTCCCAGTTTTTTTTTCACCAATGAAACCATTGAACATAAAACCAATCTGCTTAAAGAAAAAATCATTATATTTATAAATTTACTGTTGAAAAAGTCTCAAGATCAAGAAAAAACTGAAAATTTGAAAAGAGAATGAATTCAAATAACAAAAAAATAAAATAGAAGCCAGAATAAACCCGTCTAAAGTGGACTAGTGTTGGCAAAAACTCCGCTGCACTAAAACGGAGCTTAAAGTTGTAAAATGGAAACAGCTGCTTTTTTAGGTGCAGCTCTGCTTTCTGGAATATCTTTTTTTGGGATTAAGGCTTGTTTGTGTTTAAATTGATTTATGATTTTCGACGGTCGTCTGTATTACGTTAAAAGCAACCACAGAAAAAGATCTAAATCAGTGTCAGATTTCGACCGATCTGACCGTTTGGCTTTGTTATCGGGACACTGCAGAAAACATGATCTAGGCAGCATGTTGTCCGGGTAAATCAATATTTCTGCGTACCGCTCTTGCCCATTTTCCTATCGGGATGTGTTTTACGCAGGACGCGGCGCGCTAGCTTGCCTGCTTTTTAAGTTTAAACCCTAAAAGACAAATAAGCATTGATACACCTGAGCTTGTTGCTTACTGCTTTTACCGGGCTTATCTTATCTGGCGACCGCTGCAGACGGCGTGGAGCAGCAGCGGGCTATTGGCCAATCACGTCGCTGCAGATACGAGTGAGTAAGTGAATAACAGTGAATAACTGAATCTGCCTGCTGGAGAAACTTTCCAGAGTCTTGGAAATGCCAGTGTTGGTTTTGGCTGCGGTGCGATGTTTTTCATCAGCAGTCTGTCTGTCTTCAAAAACAGTCTCACACACTTCATTCGATTATTATTTTTTTGCATAATCAAATATTCAAATTGGAATCATGAAAAATATAAAATAAAATACAAATAAATAGCAGTCAGAGAATAAAAGAACAGAATGATTTGAACAAATATGGTCGCTTTGTATACATTTTCAAAAATGTTTGGCTCGTAGTCAGTTATTATTCAATTATGTAATTTTGATTGACATTTATTTAATTATATTATTATCATCGGCCAATAGTCAACGTTAAGAAAATATTTATTTTAGCTATATCAAATATTTTAATGAGGCATTGCACTAATTTCAAGTATTTACTACTGAATTCACTTAATTACTTATCGTTGTTGTGTAAAAAAAATTCCAAAAGTCCCATAACTAATTCTATCACAGTACTGTAGATTACTATCTATCATTCCTCCTACTGTCAATCGAAATTTATGCTTTTTTGCTTTTGCTTTTGCTTTTTCTCTTACTTTTACTTTAGGTTTTTTTGATTATTTTTCCTTTTTTTTCACTTCTATTCACTTTTTTTCAAAGCTGATTTATCTTAAGATTCCTTATCAGATTTCTCATTTTGTATTGGAGTCTTACAATTCAATGATTTCTTCAATACTTGATTTTTTTCCCAGAAATTACAATTTTTCACTTTCATAAACTGTCATGAAAGGATAAATGCCTAAATAATTTCAACTTATCTTAATGTTATCACTAGTAATTCTCATTAAACACATAAACTTAAGTTACAGTTAACTTCACTTTACTTCGATACAGTTGAATTCAAATAAAAAAAAATTTATAAACAAGATTTCCTATTATCTTGCAGAATATCCAGATTATCTTAATCTTAACTAAATACAAATCTTTAACATTTTCAAATAAAAAATTTATAGAAATTTTCTCTATTCCTTTTCTATTAAATCTTTTCTTTCTTTCTTTAAAATAAATTCTATCAAATATAAATAGAACAATATTTCACTCAATTATAAAAAAAAGTTTATATATTCTGATTTATTAAATCTTATCTTTTCTTCTTTCTTTCTTATCTATCTTCATTCTACCTTATTATTGTTCATTAGTATTATTTTCACTATTGAAAATACAATATAATATAATATAATATAATATAATATAATAGAATATAAAATTATCTTAATCATCATCATAAGGATAATAATACTTTAACATATTATAACTTAATATACATTAAATATAATATATTATATCTAATAACAAAGAAGCAATATTTTTTTTTCTGAAAAATGTCTTCAATTGATGAAAAAGTTCAACCAGTTCAATCAACAAAAGATGTTGAAAGACTTACTTCAATAGTATCTGCAAATGGTATTACTTTAGATGAAGATGCAGCTCAATTAGCTCAAATGGGTTATAAACAAGAATTCAATAGAGGTTATGATTTCTTATCAACATTTTCTTTTGCATTATCAATTTCTGGTTTAATGGGTACAATTTCAATTACATTTTTATATCCATTATGGTCTGGTGGTCCAGCTGCTGGTGTTTGGTGTTGGTTCGTTGGAGCAATTGGTTGTCTTTGTATTGCATGGTCTGTAGCTGAATTAACTTCTGCATTTCCAACTTCTGGTGGTATGTATTATATTGCAAGTAAAGTTGTTGATAAAAAGTATGTTCCAATAGTTTGTTGGATTGATGGTTGGTTATATTTAACTGGTATGATAACTGGTGCTTGTAGTACAGATTTTGGTGCAGCAACATTATTATTAGCAATTGTTTCAATGTATAGTGATTATTCATATATTCCAACAAAAGGTCATACAACCGCAGTTGCAATTTTAATTTTAATTACTCATGGTCTTATAAATTCATTATCAACAAAAGTTTTATCATCAATTACTAAATATTATTGTTTTGTTAATATTGGATCAACAATTGCATTAATTATTCATTTATTAGTTAAATGTCCAAAAATTAATACCAAAGAATATACTTTCACCAAAGTTATTAATTCAACTGGATGGAAAGATGATGGATGGGCCTTTTTATTTGGATTTTTAAATGTTTCATGGGTTATGACATGTTATGATGCAACTTCAAGAATGTCTGAAGAAACTCATAATGCTTCAACTCAAACTCCATTAGCTATTGCAAGTGCATTAACAACAACTGCAGTTTTAGGATGGGTTTTAGTTATTGTTTTCACATTATGTATGGGTACCAATTTAGATTCATTATTAAATACAACCAGTGGACAACCAATTGTTCAATTATATTTTGATTCAATGGGAAAAAGTGCAGCAACAGCTTATTTATCATTAGCATTTGTTATTTTATGGTTTTGTGGTGCAGTTGCAATTTGTTCAACTTCAAGAGGTATTTGGTCATTTGCAAGAGATAAAGGTGTACCATATCATAAAATTTGGTGTAAAGTTACAGAAAAATCTAAAGTTCCAATTAATGCTGTTTGGGCAATTGTTTTTATTAATTGTTGTTTATGTTTAATTAATTTAGGTTCAACAATTGCAATGAATGCAATCTTTTCAGCCTGTGCAATTGCAACAGATTGGTCATATGTTACAGTTATTGCACTTTATGTTAAAAATGCAGATAGATTACAAATTAAAAAAGGTCCATTCCATTTAGGTAAATGGTCAAAACCAGTTATGAGTTATGCATGTATTTGGACATTATTTGTTTCAATTGTATTTGTATTCCCAAATTATATGCCAGTTACCAAAGAAAATATGAATTATACAGTTGTAATTTTAGGATTTGTATTTATTGGAGCCGGTGGATGGTGGCTTGTAAGTGCTAAAAATTGGTATGAAGGTCCAGTTTCCAATGTTGATGAAGATTATGTTAAAGTTGTTGATGGTCTTTCACCAATTAATACTTCAGCTTTAGCTCAAAATCCTCAATTAACTAAAAGAAATATTGGATCATCTGAGAAAACAGATACTGCAACTGAATAGTCAAATACTTTAAATTTGTATTATTCTTTTGTTATATTTAAACGCTTTTTCTAATTATTAATTTATCTGATTATTTATAGTTTTTGTTTTTCTTTTCAAAGTTTCAATCATTGATTTAATTTTATTTTATTTGATTTTATTATTTGATTTGAACACTTTGATTTTATAATAATCTGCTCTTCTTTTTTTTTTATATCTACATATAATAGCACTTCATTTTCTCAAGCTCTTCATTTTCTAATTAGTATTTAGATTCATTTTTTTAGAACAATATGACAGGTTTGCATAGTTCTCATTAGTGATTTCAGTCTTCTTAAATATATTTATTTTCTTCTAAATTCATTTTCTTCTAAATCGATTTTTATTTGCCACTGAGCATAGAAAACAGGAGCTTAAGCGCCGACTCTTTTGCCAGCTCCCCATACTAATGCAATGTAATCTAATCCTAAGACACACACCGTTACGAATGTTAACTTCACTACTCTTTCGAACAGAAATAGACCTGATTCTAAAAGAAACAGAAATCTCCAAAATAAAAGAGTTTAAGAGAGCTTCTTTTGAGATTCATCAATGCATAGTATTCAATTCTTTTTTTTGTCATGCTGAGAATATTATAACGGTTTTTCATTTGTAACAAATATATTATATACATATTACATCCTTTTCTATCTTATTCTCATTCTTTCTCCAATGCTCCTTCAGAAAACGTGGTGATTGTTAGTGGGTTTCCACCTCAAGTTCTGGGCAATTTCTTCTTGGCACTGGTGGTTTGCCTCTTTTTGTTACAGCTGCCACTGAATCACAGTCGATATTGGTTTCTTACCAGTTTCCAATGGTGGTTTTGCTTCCTTTGAGTTTGCTTTTTTTGACACTGCTTCCTTTGCTTGTTTTTAGTATGTTAATACTGGCAGTTTCACTACTGCACTACAGCTCTTGTTTCTCCAACGTTTCTGGTTTCTTGGCACCCTTTTATCATCGCCCACGTTGCTCATTAACAGCCTCTCATTCGTCAGTGGTTTTTGGGTTGTCTTCGGTTCTATTTCCAGTTACTTCTGTTTTCTCTGATTCCAGTCTTTGCTTCAGGGTCTTCAGGGTTATTCTCCTCTAAATGTCAAACCCTGAATTAAAGCATATTACACAATATTATCCAATATCAACACATTGTGTTTTCTATTATTATTTGCTATTTGAAATAGTAACGTTTGTTTCAAAATACCTTCAAAAAAAATCTGAAAAATAACTAAACTGCTTTATAGCAATTACTAAAGAGATCCGATCTCAAATTTACTTCCATTTTGCACTTTTGATGAAAAACTGTTGTAAAAAATATTTGAAGACTTGTAATAAAGCATGTTCCAATTATTTTAGC
Source organism: Ascoidea asiatica (assembly GCA_001600695.1). Taxonomy (NCBI): domain Eukaryota; kingdom Fungi; phylum Ascomycota; class Saccharomycetes; order Ascoideales; family Ascoideaceae; genus Ascoidea; species Ascoidea asiatica. The sequence goes on along the minus strand of BCKQ01000004.1, from coordinate 1,444,506 downwards.
TCTTTAATACTTTTATGAAGATATGTTTTTTCTCTTTTAAAATAAAAAGAAATACAAAGAAAAAAAAAATCTTTTACAGAAAGTAAATTTCTAAATTCATCTTATGTTATTAATTCTTGGCAATTTTTTAATTCAGTTTACTTATTATTTTATTTCACAGTCCTTTCATCAATTAATCAATAAAATTCTCCTTCAAAATGTTTTCATTCAAAATATCCATTTAATATTTCTAAAGTCAATCCTTTTCAAAATCCACGTTAATTGTCTAATATAAATAGGCTATAAATTCCCTATAACTATTACCTTTTTTTTACTTTTTGTATTTTATTTGTTTTTAAATATAATATTATATTTTGTTTATTCACTATCAAATACAATCTTAATTGCAATCAATTCTTGAATTCTCAGACTCTTCAATTTTCTAATTCCTTATTTATTTAGATCTTTAGATCTAAAATTCATTAATTATATAACATTTTAAATTTCACATTTTAAAAATGACTTATGCAATTCATGATTTCGACTATCTATTTGCAATTACAATGATCTTTGCATTCTTAGATGCTTGGAATATTGGTGCAAATGATGTAGCTAATTCTTTTGCTTCTTCTGTTTCTTCAAGATCTTTAACTTATCCTCAGGCTATGTTTCTAGCAAGTTTGGCAGAATTTCTAGGTGCAGTTCTAGCTGGTTCAAGAGTTACTGATACAATTAGATCAAAAATTTTAGATATATCCTCATTTGAAGAAACTCCTGCTGTATTATTATTATCAATGACCTGTGCAATTATTGGCTCTTCTTTATGGTTAACTTTAGCTACTTCAATGGGTATGCCTGTTTCAACAACTCATTCAATTGTTGGTGGAATTATTGGTGCTGGTATTGCTGCCGGTTCTGATATTCATTGGGGTTGGAATGGATTTTCTCAAATTATTGCAAGTTGGTTTATTGCACCATGCCTTGCAGGTGGTTTTGCAAGTGTTACTTTTTTATTATCTAAATATTGTGTTTTAGAAAGAAAACATTCCTTAAGAAATGCTTTATTTTATGTCGGTGCTTTAGTTTATTTAACTTTTTCAGTTTTAACTATGTTAATTGTTTATAAAGGTGCTCCCAAATTAAATCTTGATGATTTATCAACTAGAACAACTTGTGGTGCAATATTTGGGGTTGGTGGTGTTGCTTGTTTCATTTATTTCTTATTTTTTTTTCCATATTATAAAAGAAAATTAGTTCATAAAGATTGGACTCTAAAATACTATGATGTTATAAGAGGCCCTGCATTTTGGTTTATGTCAGTTGATAATATTCCTCCAATGCCTGAAGGTCATGAATTAACCATTGATTATTATAAAGGTAGACGTTATTCTGACACTGATCAAGAACAAACTACCCAATCTCATACTAATGATATTGAAAGAAATGAAGGTAATGGTATTGGAACTGGAACTGGAACCGGAACTGGAATTGGAGTTGAAAATGAAAACGAAAATGAAAATGAAACTACTAATTCAAAAGATAAAATTTCTTCAATTGAAGTTCAAGGTATAAATTCAGATGAAAGACATCCTTCTAAATTGGAAGAAATTGAAAACAAAGATAAAATGAGTACAAGAAAGCTTTGGTTTAGTATGCTTAAAAAGCCAAAACAATGGCCTAAATTAATCTGGTTATTCTTAATTCATGGATTAACTAAAGATATAATTTCTGATCAAATGAATGAAAAATCAGTGTTATCAACAAATTTAAAACAAATGCATTTAAAATCTAAAACTTATGATAATAAAGTTGAATTTATGTTTTCAATTTTACAAGCTATTACTGCAACAACAATGAGTTTTGCTCATGGATCAAATGATATTTCGAATGCAGTTGGACCTTTATCAACAGTCTATTTAGTTTGGAGATCGAATACTGTAGCAAAAAAAGCAGATGTACCAGTTTGGATTTTATGTTATGCAGCAGCAGCTTTAGTTATTGGGTTATTGACTTATGGATACCATATAATGAGAAATTTAGGTAATAGACTTATATTACAATCTCCTTCAAGAGGATTTTCTATTGAGTTAGGCGCTGCTTTAACAGTTATTCTTGCTTCTCAGTATGCTATTCCTGTATCAACTACACAATCTGCAGTTGGAGCAACTGTGTTTGTTGGATTATGTAATAAAGATTTGAAAGCTGTTAACTGGAGAATGGTTCTTTGGATTTATCTTGGTTGGATGATCACTTTACCTTGCGCAGGATTGGTTTCTGGTATTCTTATGGGAATCATTGTTAATGCTCCAAGATGGGGAGGTGATTATGTCTTAAGTCATTAATATATGTTTTATAACTTAGATCTATACCATCTTACATTCACAAATTTTTTTTGATTTTATGGATTATAGCTCTTCTTCATTACTTATGATTGTTAATTATATATTTATTTAATATTTCTGCTTTTTTAATACTTTTCTTCTTAATACTTATTGATCAATAAAATAATTTAAAGACGTATTTTATATCAAAGCTCATTCACTGTTATTACTGTAAATATTACAGAATTTTTCCTGACGTTAAAAAATTTCAGATCAATCATTTACTATTTAACTATTTTTAAGTTTTGTATAATATTGTTTTGTTATTTTGTGTTCTTTTCCCTCTTCTGGTATCTATTTAGCAAATAAATTTTGTCTGGAAGAATGTTTTCAAAACTGTGTATGAATATCAAAAATTGAATCCGGATAAGACAAATTGGAAATATAATATCCCGAATAAAGAATTTTTTAGAGTTTAACTCAAAGTGACAACGCATTCCCAATAAAATGCTGTAACCTGTGGGCGTTAAAGCTTATTTTTAAGTCCTTATTTATTGTTGCCCAGGTTGTTGGTTGATCAATTTATTAACGCCATTTGCTAATTTAAAAAATTGGAAGCTGCATGCAGCGCAGATCTCTGTGCCCTTCGCTAAAGTTCCTTCCAGAAAAAGAAATCACATTCGATATTCTTTTTAGCGAGTATTTTTCCGATTTGACTCAAGTATTTTGAGACTATTATTTCTAAGTGTTGTTGGTTAAATTGAAGATCAAATAAAGAGGAGTTCATGATCACACAGAAGAAATAATTTAGATAGAGCATTTTGGCTTCAAAATTATTTAAGAGAAAGAGCCAAATTAATAATGTCAAAAAATATAGCTTTTGAGGGATGGTGAAAGCTTTTCTTTGAATAAAATAGCTTGAGTTTACTTATATATGTAAACTAAATTCCTAATTAGGAAACATATATCGTCACTTTTTCAAATAATCTTATGTTAAAAAAGTAGTAAATCAACTTTTCTGCTTTAAAGATTTTAAAATTCTGCTGTATTATTACTTGATCAAGTAAGAATAAAATCTTGGTGATTAATAATTTTTTCAATTTTGATTTTATTGCTTCAAATTACTTAAATATTTTGTATGTCTTGAAATAATCAAATCCATTTTACATATTTATTGTTTAAGGGTCCAATTGTATTAGTTTCTGAATTTAAAAAAATTGAATTTTAGAAAACTGGAAATCAAATCAATCAAATCAAGACATATTCACTATATATTTTTTCACGTCAAATTAAGTGGTCTTAAATTGATAAATTTTTAGATTAGGAATCAAGGGAAAACTTCTTATTTTATTCAATTAGTTTGAACAATGCAATATGATTAACTTATGAGTTTTTACTCAGTTTAATTTTCTCTTTTATCGTCAGTTTACTAGAAAAGAAAAGAATTTTAAACAACAGTTTATCAAATATTACATTTAGATAGGTGAAGATATTATATTATAAAAGAATAGTCTTAAAAAGATTAAACAGTTAAATAAACTCTTTTTTAACCCATTGAAATTCAGCTACAGTACATCAAAAGTTTGAATTTAATTAATAACAAAAGCTTGTAAAAGAATGTTTTCCTTTGTGTAAATTTTTTAATTGAAATTTATGTATGTCTGCCTTATCGAAAGCCAAAACCAAAGCCAAAATAAAATAAAATAAAATTTGATTAAAGAATTCATAATTATTCACAGTGTAAACAAATTTCCTAAAACGGAAACTTCTTTCCATGCGCCATTGACAATATGTGAGCTTATGAATTTTTTAATTGAAAAATTGCTAATCATTAAAATATCATGACATAAATTAGGATAAATCAGGGATGAACCAATGAATTAAACAATGGATTCTAAATTTAAGCTTAATTTAAAATTATTCTGATAAATTTAGATAAAAAGATTTAAAATTTAGAATATTTCCTCTATTTAAAGGGTCCTTTGGTGATACAAATGTGTGAGTGAGTAAAATAACATACTATACAACAAATCTATTACTTTTATACACTATACTCATCTAACCCAAATTATCTTTTGGTACTTGATCAGAAAAAACTTTTAAACTGCATTTATTTTATAATATGAAAACAGGCTAATGAGAGGGTCTTAATGAAAAGTAGACTAAAATCGAAAAATAAAACCGTTACAATGAAGGCTTCACATAAGTTTAGCCTGAATAGAAATGCTTGGTTACGATCTAAAGAATACCACACATAAAGAAGGTCTTGTTTCTTTTAGTATGCTTTAATTGCTTTCCATAATTTTTCACTGACTTTTCCCTTTTATTATATTTCACTGTAGTTTTGTTTTCTTTATGAGATTGTTTTGTGTTTTGTGGTCGCCTATAAAATATCGCGAGTCGGGAAGTTTTTCTAAAGAAAAGAAGCGAAAGTAAAACGCTGCATCTGAGAGAAATGGCGAAAATTTTTCAAAATGCTTAAAAAAACATATGAGAATCTGAAATAGAAAATACTGGTTTCAATAACAATAATAAGAAAATAATCCTAAGCATGAAAATGAGAGTGATTATTGAATTTAAAGTTGTAATATTTTGTTAAAGAGATTTGTAAGTGAAAAATATTATGAATTCAAGTATAAATATAAAAACTAATATAAGTAAATTAGATTCTAAGGCATCAAAAGTTATTTAGAAACGACAACTTTCCATATTTAGATAATATTACCCAACAATATTAGTTAATAAGAATTATCTTATTCATTATCAATACCGTATATTTATAACTTCAATAATATATTTTATTTTTATATAAAATAAGTTAAAAGTTGTGATTATTTTCAATTTCTCCTTTTCCTTTTAAAATAAGATAATAAAAAATAAATCTACATAACACATTATACTATAATTAAAAAAGAAAGAATCAAGATAGACTTTTATATAAGTAACTGAAAATGGGGGATGTTGAAAAAGTGACTTCAATTAGATCAAGAAATGGTATTACTCTAGATGAGGATGCAGCTCAATTAGCTCAAATGGGTTATAAGCAAGAATTCAATAGAGGTTATGATTTTTTATCAACATTTTCATTTGCATTATCAATATCTGGTTTAATGGGTACAATTTCAATTACATTTTTATATCCACTTTGGTCAGGAGGACCAGCAGCAGCAATTTGGTGTTGGTTTGTTGGGGCTATTGGATGTCTTTGTATTGCATGGTCTGTAGCTCATATAACATCATGTTTTCCAACATCAGGTGGAATGTATTATACATTGAGTAAAATAGTGCCTGAGAAATGGGTACCATTAGCATGCTGGATTGATGGATGGTTATATTTAACTGGTATGATAACAGGAGCTTGTAGTACAGATTTTGGAGCAGCAACCTTATTATTAGCAATAATTTCAATGAATACTGATTATTCATATATTCCAACAAAAGGTCATACAACTGCAGTTGCAATTTTAATTATGATTACTCATGGTCTTATAAATTCATTATCAACAAAAGTTTTATCATCAATTACTAAATATTATTGTTTTGTTAATATTGGATCAACAATTGCATTAATTATTCATTTATTAGTTAAATGTCCAAAAATTAATACCAAAGAATATACTTTCACCAAAGTTATTAATTCAACTGGATGGAAAGATGATGGATGGGCCTTTTTATTTGGATTTTTAAATGTTTCATGGGTCATGACATGTTATGATGCAACTTCAAGAATGTCTGAAGAAACTCATAATGCAGCATATCTTACACCATTAGCTATAGCAAGTGCATTAACAACAACAGCAGTTCTAGGATGGATTTTAGTTATTGTTTTCACATTGTGCATGGGTACAGATTTAGATTCAATATTAAATACAACCAGTGGACAACCAATTGTTGAGATTTATATGATTGCAATGGGTAAAAAAGCAGCAACAGGATATTTATCATTAGCTTTTATAATTGTTTGGTTCTGTGGGGCAGTTGCAACATGCTCAACTTCAAGGGGTATTTGGTCATTTGCAAGAGACAAAGGTATACCATATTATAAAACTTGGAGTAAGATTAATAAAAAAACTGGGGTACCATTAAATTCACTTTGGTTATTAGTTTTAATTATGTGTCTTTTAACATTAATTAATTTAGGATCAACAATTGCAATGAATGCAATATTTTCAGCATGTGCAATTGCAACCGATTGGTCATATGTTTTAGTGATTGGATGTTTTTTGATTAATAATAAAAAAATGAAAATTATTAAAGGACCATTTTCATTAGGTAAATTTGAAAAACCAATAATGATATATGCATGTATTTGGACATTATTTGTTTCTATTGTATTTGTATTTCCCAATTATATGCCTGCTACCAAGGAAAATATGAATTATACAGTTGTAATTTTAGGTGCAGTTTTTATTGGAGCTGGTGGATGGTGGATTATAAGTGCCAAGAATTGGTATGAAGGTCCAATATCAAATGTGAATAATGAATATGTTGATGAGATCAATGAAATTAATGAGATTGATGAGAATAATAAAGAAGATAAAGACAATGTGAGCACTAGAACAGATCATAAAGTAGATTAATGAAATTTACTCTTTCTCTGACTATTTGTTATCTATCATTAGTAAAATAGAAAATACACCTTTTTTGTAAAGCTAACGTTCGTAACTTATATTAAATCGATAGCAGTTGATTCTGCTACCACACCCACGGGCCCAATGCAGTAATATGAACAATAAAGCACTTTTAAAAACTCATACAATCTAATACATTACACCCATACAACTGGATATATTAAATGACTAATTCATAATTATGTTATTGTACATTATAATTCATGTTAAAACATTAGAATACCTCTGGTTTTTTGCACTGTATTATATAAGCACGCGTGCTTATTTTTTTATTTGCTTACTTTTGATCACATGCGTAGCGCTAAAGCGGCGAGTGTCTGGGCGCTGAGGTCATTAATCGCCACACTTCTGGTAAATTGATCTAATCGCTGTCGAATCAGAGCCACCACCGCAGAAATACGTAGATAAAAAGATCCATCAGTAAATAAAAAAAATAAATAAATAAAGGTTTATTAAATAGATAAAAAAAAAAAAAAGGTTACTGCTTATAAACAATGGAAATAAGAATTACAAATAAAATAAAGGTTAAAAAACAAAACTATATAAAGAAAAGAAAAGACTGAAAAACAGAAAGGAAAACCTCTTTCTTCTTCTTCCTTTTCCATTATCTCTTCTTTCTTTTTTGTTTCTTATCTGCTCACTGTTTACATTTTCTAATCCAAATGCCAACTTCAAAGGTACTCATTTCCCATTTCCCAATTCCCTGTCCTTAATTATTAATTCCAGTTCTTAATACCACCCTTATTCACATACCAACCCTTACGGATAAATAAAGAAGTAAATAAATAAATAGATACACATTTGTCAATAGATATCCAAAGAAATTAAAAGTTTGGCAAATATATAGTTGATTTATCAGATATATATATATTACAGTCCAGTTTTCAATAATTTATCTTTCTGTTAGTATAATATATCATATCTAAATCATAATATACAAAATGAATATCAATTCAAATTCTCCTCATCATCATATGATTCATTTACCAAGTACTTCAAATATAAGATCTCATATAATTTCAAGTAATATACAAAGTAAAAATCATTCTAATGTTAATACTCCTTTATTATTAACTCCTTCCAAGCAAAATTTACAGTTTAATTTTAATATTAATCATAATAAAAACAGTAATAGTAATAATGAAAATCATGAATCTACTTCTCTTATAGATAATAATTCTTTAAATCAAATTCAACAAAATTATGGTTCTTTATCTGATTCTCAATTTAAAAATTATCATCAAATTCAAGAAAAATATAAATTAAAAAGAAATTTTTATGATGATTTCACAACAATTGATTGGTTACAGTATTCAATTAAACTATCAACTTCAAAGTTCAATTTAAATAATGATAATAATAATAAAAAAAAAAAAATTTTTCTAAAAAAATTTTTCTATAATTTTCAAAATTGGTTAATAATTTTAATAATCTCAATAGTTTTTTCAATTATTGCTTTTGTTATTGATAAATCTGAGGAATTTTTATCTAATTTAAGAATTTATAATCATTTTTTAATCAATGATTTCTTAATTTATTTTCTTTTAACTAATTTTTTCTCTTATCTTTCTGTATTAATCACCCTTTCAACTAAAACTACTGATCCAACAATAACTAAAAATTCTGATTTAAATTCCAAATCGAAGACTTTAAATGTTTCAAATACTTCCAATGATTCAAATAATTCAAATGAGTCAAATATTATAAATGAAAAGAATTTAAATTTTTCAAGAGAATTATATACTGGTTATGGCTCTGGTGTTCCTGAAGTTAAAACTATATTATCTGGTTATATTATCAGAAAATTCTTAGGTACTTATACTTTAATTTCAAAATCAATTGGTTTAATATTTGCAATTGCTTCAGGCTTATCTTTAGGTAAAGAAGGTCCTTATGTTCATTTAGCTACTTGTGTTGGTAATATATCTTGTAGATTATTCTCTAAATTTTCGGATAATCAATTAGAAAAAAGATTAATATTATCCGCATCCGCTTCTGCTGGTGTTGCTTTGGCTTTTGGTTCTCCTTTAGGTGGTGTATTATTCTCTTTGGAAGAAGTTAATTATTTCTTCTTACAAAATAATCAATTATTTCAAACTTTCTTTTGTGCAATGATTTCAATTCTTTGTTTAAAATTTTTGAATCCTTATGGTACTGGAAAAACTGTACCTTTTGAAGTTAAATATACTTCCGATTGGAGATTTTTTGAAATATTTTTCTTTATATTTATTGGTATTGCCGGTGGTATATTTGGTGGTTTATTTTGTAAATTCTCAACTTTTTGGTCAAATTGGTTTAGAACAAAAAAATTTATTAATCATCATTATATACTTGAAGTTTTATTAATTGCTTCAATAACTGCAATTTTAACTTTTCCAAATACTTATACTAAAAAAAGTGTAGCTGAATTATTATTAGATTTAGCTTCACCATGTTCATATTCAAATCCTTCAAATATATCAATTTTAAAAAATCTTGAAAAAAATTATGAATTATGTCCTAATGATTTTAATGAAATTCCAAAGATTTTATCTCCTTTAATTTATGCTTTAATTGTTAAAATTATTTTAACAGCAATTACATTTGGTTTAAAAGTGCCCGCAGGAATTTATGTTCCAACAATGGTTATTGGTGCTTTATTTGGTAGAGTATTTGCAATGACTTTACAATATATCCATTTTAAACATCCAGAATTTTTAAATTTACTTTTTTTAAATTCAACATCTTTTCAAGAAATTTCTTCTTTATCTTTAAAAAATAATGAAAATATTATAGATTTTGGTATTTATGCAATGATTGGCGCAGGCTCGTTTATGGCTGGAGTAACTAGAATGAATGTAACTTTAGCTACAATCATATTTGAGTTAACTTCAAGTTATGAGTATGTTTTACCAGTATCAATTGCAATTGCTGTTTCAAATTGGATAGCTTATTTAATTGAACCAAAATCTTTATATGGTTTATTAATTTCAAAAAATAACTTTCCGTTCTTAGATATTAGAAGAACTGTTGTTTTTGATCCACTTTTAACAATCACTGAATTTAAAGAAGAATGTGAAAAAAGTAAAGAAAATTCGATTGACTTAAAAAATAATTATTCAGTTGAAGCCTCAATTTTAACTGAACAATTAATCGACTTACAGAAAAAAAAATTAATTGATGGATGTATTACAATCTTGAAAAATGGTATTGTAGTTGGTATAATTCCTGTAACTCAACTTGAATTGTGTTTAGATAATTTGAAAGAATTTTGCTTAAAAAATAATATTGCAAATGATGTTATTTGTCAATTGTTGTCTGATCCATCTTTAGTTTCTCATCCAAATTTTGAGGTTTCTACAGCTTCCTATAAAATTAATCATACCGATGATCTACCTCCTTATCAAATATTTCAATTGCTTAATGATTTAACTGATTTTACACCAATTGTTGAAAAAAATTTGGTTTCAATTGATATGAATTCTCAAATAAGTTTACTTGAAAATATTTTCACCAAATTAGGTAACAGATGTGTCACTGTTACTGATGAAGGAAATTACGTTGGTACATTGCATAGAAAAGATTTCTTCAACTATTGCAGAATTAAAAAAATTATTTAATGATACTCTTTGTTCGATGGAACATATTTCTTTATTATTGCTTAACATCTTTTTTCTCTTTGCTTTTCATTTTTTTTTCTATCTTTTACTCCTTGTTCCTTTATAGACACTCTTCAAGGCATTTTGTGTTTATTCTCTTTAGTCATTATTTTTCATTTCATATTTTTACTGAGTTTTCATGTCTGTTCATTTAATTTAAATTTCTGCATTCAATAATAATAAATACTTTTACATATTTTTGTTTCATTAGTTATTAGAAAAACTATTACTAAAATTTCATCTATTTTGCAATCAGTGTCTTGAAATGAATAATAAAACAAAAAAAAAAACATAAATATTAACAATTAGATAACAGATCCTTATCATAACTACAAAAGTTCCTAAAAAGATCTTATGAAATTCTATATTGAAAATTAACAAATATTCCATCTAAAATATAAAGAAAAAAAGGGAATTCAATGAAAAACAAATAAAAAATACAGATTTAAAATTATAAAAAAATGCAACCAAATATAACAAACTATTCAAGAAAAATAAAAATAAATAAAAGCGAGAAGGAAATTGAATATTGCTGAAAAAACGAAAATGCGAAAAACCTGGATAAAAAAAGTTAAAAAAAATAAGATATTATAATTTGAGCACTTTGATGTCCTCTAAAGATTTTTTTAAAATCTGTGATGAATATTTAAGTTTTCGTAAATTTGTTTCGATAAAACTTTTCATAGAATATGTCCAAAAAAACTCTTTGACTTCATTGAAGTTTCCGATTTCTAGTGCCAAGCATTCATGCTTAAATTTGATATCCCTTTCCAAAATAGTTATTTCTTTAGTAAGACCTTTGAGATCAACTAACAACTCATTTTCGTAATTGATTCTTTTGCTTTCAATCATATTCGTTAAAAAGGAAATTTTTTTATTTGGCTTTTTCTTCATTTGAGATGATTCATCTTCATCATTTAATATTATAATAGTTGAACCAGTGCTATCGAAGCTTCGGTCGACTTCATTTGATAAAGAACTATCAAAGCTTCTTTCAAGTTCACTTGGTGTAGAAGATTCGAATCCAATATCATTATCGCCTATTTGAGACCCTAGTAATGGCTCACATTCTGCTGAATCCCAAGTAATATTACTTTGCTCAGCTACGGGACTGTTATTATTATTGATATTTATTCGGTCTGCTGAATTCAACAAAGATCTTTTAGATACTTGCTTTCTTAGAAATTTAACTGGTTGGTTAATCAAACTTAGAGGAACCAAAAGTAAATTACTGCTACTTTTGTTAGCTTTAAAATCATTTCCATTATCCAGAGATCTTTCTTCGGAAGCTTTCAATTGACACAAAAGATCTTTAGATTCCTCTATGTTGTTGTAAAGATCCCACCAACGAGGAATCATTTTTTCCAATAACTTCTGTATATTTCCTAGCAAATTACCGATAATTTGTTCAAAACTATGAAAAACATCTGCTAGAAGAAAATATGGGGTGTTGTCAATATATGAACTATTATCAGCTTGAATCAATACTTTTTTTAATACACTAATAATCTCTGGCAAATCAAGATAATGATTCTCAGGTAATTGAGTGTAATTAACCTCATTAGATTCATTGGACTTATTTTTCAATTTTTGATTATTATTCGATAAAACATCTCCAAAAACTATAATACTTTCAGTAAAGTTTAAATCTTTGGTTTTCAAATCTTTGAAAACTAATAATTTTCTAATTTTAGAAAATGTATCAAAATATTTCTTACTTTGATCATAAAAAAATTTATGAAAAGAAGATATTTCCATTATTTTTTCAGTTGAAAGTTTGTCAATAGTATTGAATAATTTTTCAATTTTTAAAGATTCAGTCGAAAAGTTAGAATCATTAGTAAATAAGGTTGCTGAATCATTAGATTCTTCCATGTTTTCTCTAAGGTCTTCTTTCAAAATGAATTTATCTTTATGACTATTGAATTTAGTAATACTTCTTTTCCTCATATTATTTTGCGATTCATTGAAAACAGGTAATACTAAAAATTCCCAAATTAATTCATAATCATTATAGCTTTTAACAGATAAAAGAAAAGTAAAAATATTCAAATTTAATTGAAAAATTAAATCATTTAGCATTAGTTTATTAAAGTGAACAATTGGTCTTTTTGCATTTTGCTCGAAAACAGTGATTAAATCAATTAATTCGTCACAAGGTAAAAATATATTTGGATACTCTATTTTCATTAAATTTAATAATGTTTTGAAATCTAAAAAAGTATGGATATTTGAGTAATTAAATAATTTATAAACAGTTTTGGAAATCGCATATTTTATTTGACCTTTTAAAACTAACTTATACTGGGAATCAAATTTTGGTCTTATTATAGATATTTTTTTATCATTGAAAAAAGGAACATGATTATCCAAATAAAAATTATCAATTATATCTTCAAATATTGAATCTCTTTTAAGTTTAATTGAATTACAGGTATCATCACTAGCGGAACTATTATTCTCATCATTTTCATCATCTAGTAATTTGGGTTCTAAAGTATTTGAAATTAAGTCTATTTGTAAATTGTTTGAATTTTGTACATTCAAATTAGTGTTCACCTTTGTTTTGTTATTAAAACTTGAAGACATTTTGATATAATCAAAAGCAGTGAAAAAATTAAATTTGTCAGTTTTCAAAAGATCTAGTCTATTATCATTAATTAATTCTTTAACATTTTGAACTCTATTTAATTTAATTGAATTAATCAATGGAGTTACTCTTTTATTATTTTCTGAATTTAAGTTCATTATAATTGAGGGATCAAGTAATATTTTTATATTTGATTTTAAGATATGCAATAAAGTATTACCTTTATCATCAATATGATCCCTATAATCAAACTGTAAATTTTTCAAAGAATACCAATATTTAACTAAATTGAAAGTTTTTAAAATCAAATTATTATAATTTGAGTCATCATATTTTCTACAAATTGTAAAGAATGGAGTTTGAAAATTAATATCTTTTAAAATCCAATTTATGAATAAACCGATTTTTGGGATTAAATCATTATAATGAATTAAATAATGACCAACTGATCTTTTAAATTTATCTTGAATATTATAATAAATTAATTGTTCATTAATTGTACAACTTGAAGAAATTATATCAATGAGTTCATTAATAATTGCAAAATTTTGTAATTGTAAAGCCTGAGATAATAATGTAGAACTATTTATATCTATATCATAAATTATATCTTCTAAAGGAAATAAATACTGGAGATTTATTAAAGTTTTAAAAGTTTTATAATTATTTGATAATATTGATAACATTAATGGAGATTCACCATTTAAATTTCTATAAAATATAAAAGAGTCTAAAGGAGGATAATCATTATTAAAACTACTGTTATTATTAAAATTAATATTTAATAAAGTTTTCAAATTTTTAATATCATTTGATTTAATTAAATTAATGAAATTTAGATTCTTTAATGAATAAGATTTCAAATTATTGTAGTTAACCGGATCTATTAAATAAAAAATTATTGCTTCAAAAGTTGATAAAATATATCCTAAATTACCATTTTGAATATGATTATAATATGAGAAATTTTTTAAGTAATTGAAATGTATATTTAAATTGATGACTTTTGAGTTAATTATTATATAAATTAATAAGCCAATTAAGTTATCAGCATCAATTGAAATTAAATCTTTATTTATATGATTACTACTATGATTATCATTTGAAGAAGTTGTTTTAGTTAGAATATTTATAGTATTAATTAAAATTTTTAATTTTGAATTATAATTATTTGATAAAGAAATTTTTTTGAATTCAATGATTGATAAATTAATTTTTCTTAAAATTTTCAAAAACTGATAATTATTAATTGAGTTAAAATATTTTTTATTTAAATTTAATTGATTTAAAGATATGTATTGAATATTATCATAAAATTCATTATTAAAAACTATATTATCATTTTTTTTAATATTATTTAAATATATTAGTTTATTGAATATATTATCATATAGGTTTAATTCAATATAATCATAAATACATTTATTCAAATCTATATTTGGATTGAATTTTAAAATATCATTAATTAAATTATTTGATAAATTCTGATTGAAATTTAACTTTATTGATGAAATTAATTTATTAAAGTGTAATAATAAATCATTTAAGGAAATATTATTATTAATATTATTAATTAAAAGATAATTTTGATTAAAATTTTTAAAATTAGATGTGAAAATATGACCTAAAGATTGATAAATTAATGGAAATCTTCTTATTAATTGATCAAACGAATTAGTTGAATCGTAGTTAAGTATATCAGAGATAATCTCATCATTTTCAAATGAATTATTATTATTATTATTATTATTATTATTATTATTATTATTATTATTATTATTATTATTATTATAATTATTATTATTATTACTTATATTACTACTATTAATGATATCATTACTGTCACTATTATTTATAGTAGTATTATTATTATAATTATTATTAGTAATGATATTTGAGTATAATTTTATTGGAATACCAATTAAAGGTAAATTTAATAAAATAAATTTAAATTTAAAAGAATTTAAATAATTATTGAAATTTAAGAAGTTATTAATTTTAATAATATTAAATTTCTTTTTATTGAAAATTAAATAATTTTTTTTAAATTGTAATTTCTCATTATTTAAATTATAAAAAACACCATTTGAATTTGAATTTGAATTTAAATTTAAATTGATGTCAATATCATTACTATTATTACTACTACTACTACTATTATTGTTGTTGTATATTTTAATTATATGAGATTGAATGAAATTCAAGTCATAAGATTTATCTTTATAATACAATTTTTTTTTTGAACTTGAATTTAAATTTTTATTAATATCTTGATTATTTTCAAATGAAGAATCATCATTTTGCTGTTGATAATAAAAATAATTCAATAAAATATCAGTTGAAGGAATTAATAATATAAAATTAGATGGATTATTATTCAAAGTATTATATAAATTTGATAAAGTTGAATTTGAATTATTTGGATTATTAAAAATGGCATTTAATAAAGGATTTAATAACTGAGGTAATTGAAATTGAGTTGATTGAGATTGAGAATGAGATTGAGACTGAGATTGAGACTGAGATTGAGATTTAGGTTTTCTATAAAATTGTTGAATATTTTCATTTTTAAAAGAAGACATTTGAGTTAATTGATTAGTTCATTATTATTAGTTTTAATTGAAAGATTGAATTAAGAAATTTTCAAATGATATCAATGAGATTATTTTTAATTCAATTCAAATGTTTTGAAACAGGATTAAAAAGATTCCAAGTACTAATATGATGATAAAGTATCTTTATATTTTATTTGTATCTTCTTATCTTCATGTGTTTCTTTTTATCATCTTTGTTTTGTTAGACCTTTATTTTTTTTTGATTTGATAAACGCCGAAGAGAATAAATGCAAAGAAAACCAAATAGTGCTTAGGTAAGCAAATAGTATTTATTACGTCAGCAGTTTAAGCCACATTGCACAGCCTTAAAAAAATAACTCAGCCATGAAAAGGCTGGTTTTATAAAACAGGGCGGTGCTTGTGGCTTGGATATTATTTGCATCCAACATCCAGCGAATGGCACTTGCACCGTCGAATGTTCGAGAAGAAGCAGCAGAAAGAGCAATGAGAAAGACACCGGAGAAAGAAAGAAAGAAAGAAACAGAGAAAGGTCCATGCATCGTTATTGATTATTAAATCGGAAATAATTCTACTGTTTGATTGAAAATAAATATATAGATAAAGTGTTTTAGTTAGTATATTTAATAAAACATTGCCCAAAGTATTTAATTGTTTAAGCTATAAAGAATAATAATAGAATAATTCATAAACAGTGTCGAAAATGTCAGTAAATAATAAAGATATTGCTCATTTAATAATTCAGTTTTTATCTGATTCAATAGCAAAAAATCAAGTTAACGAAGAATATGTTGAATCTTTGAATGAAGTTGTATTAGATTGTATTGCAGATTCTTTTGAAATCAATAAAGATGAATCAAAAGACATTATTAATAATAAATTTGGTAATAAATCTTTAATTCAATTAATTAATGATGGTTTAAAATATAATTCAAATTTAAATTCAAATATTAAGATCAATGAAAAACAAAAAGAAAAATCAGAAGATGAAAAAGTAAAAGAAATAAATGTAAATATACCAATTGAAGAAATCAATTTAAAAGAAAAAGCAGAAGAATTAAAATTAAAAGGTAATAAATGTATTGCAACAAAAGATTTTGAAAATGCAATTAAATATTATTCTGAAGCAATTAAATTAATTTCAACAAATCCAATTTATTTATCAAATAGAGCTGCAGCTTATTCTTCTTTAAAAAAACATGATTTAGCTATAATTGATGCTTCAAATGCTTTATTATTAGATTCAAATTATTCAAAAGCTTATTCAAGATTAGGTTTAGCTTATTTTGCTAAAGGTGATTATAAAAAAAGTATGGAAAATTATAAAAAATGTCTTGATTTAGAATCTGCAAAAAATAAAGTTAATCAAATTACTTTAAAAGGTTATGAAACTGCAAAACAAAGATATGAACAATCTTTACAAGATTCAATTGATATTGATAACAATAATAATGACATAAATAATAATAATAGTAATGATAATGTTGCTCAGTCAACAAGAGATCAATCTTCAAATGATAACAATAATAATAATAATAATAGTAATAATAGTGGAACACCTTCTGGATTCCCAGATTTAGGTAATTTAGCTTCAATGTTCGGTGGTGCTGGTGGTGCTGGTGGATTATCTTCAATGATGCAAAATCCTCAAGTAATGCAAGCTGCTCAACAAATGATGCAAAATCCGGATGCTTTACAAGGTCTTTTAAATAATCCTGCACTTAGACAAATGGCCCAAGGTTTTGGTCTTGGTGGTGCAGGTGCTAATCAAGCTGCTAATCAAGCTGCTAATCAAAATGCAAGTTCTACAGAAAATACTGATTCAAATGCCAGTACTAATGCAAATTCCAATGCCAATGCCAATGCAGGTGCTAATGGAGGTAATCCAGGTCTTGATGATTTATTAAACAATCCAATGATTCAAAACTTTGCAAGAAGTTTCATGGGTAGTAATAACAATAACCAAAATAACACTCAATAAAGCAATATACAATAATAATCCCACTTTTATGTTTTATAGTCTTTTTATTTTAATATATTAACCTTTTTTTAAAAATAATTTAAGAGTAACGTCGCCAGTAATTAATTAATTCAAAAACGTTAATATACTTTTATACCTAATCTTCAAATAACCTTTCTCAATGGTTTATCTCTTTAACATTAATTATCTACATGATATAAATTATCAATATTTCTAATAAGCAGTATTCTTGTTCTTTTTTTTGACTTTATCATTGAGGGTTTAAAGTTAATTTTACAACCGACTTTATGTTTATGTGTGTGATTTTAAGTTTAAAAAAGACGCCGGGTAACTATTTATTTTATGTTATGTTATGCACTAAAGCATACTAATGCATAGTGTGGGTGAGTCGTATAATCTCAGGCTATCGGCTATACTCTTTTTTTTTGGATATACAGTATGACTATATTTACTAATTAAATTGATTAGATATCATTACAAATACCTGATTATAATCTATTCATAGGTTCATAATTCAGGACCACTTTTTTTTGACAAATTAGTCTTGATCTTAAAAATAAGCATTAATCAATTATTTTCAACTGTTATTGCTTTCAAATAGACCATTTTTCATCAATATAGATTTTAAAATTACCAAGTAAATAAGGAACAAGAATAAAAATAAGAATGAAAGCAGTCGTGAAATTCAGGTAATACTCCAGTTTCTTTTGATTTAGTATTTGCACAAGAAGTAGAAAAAGTTGAAATTAAATTATCTTGCTTTGCGAGAGTTCTTTTATACGGATTTAATTTAACTCAAAATTTTCATCAATTAGAACTGTCATTTTGAAATAGTCTTTATAGAACATTTTTTTAAATTAATATAAAAATTTAAGATGTTTTTTTGCTTACTTTTACTAATTATAATTTGTAAGAAAAAGAAAACCAAGGTACATCTTATTTATGTACGATTAATTTCGTGTAATTATGAATTATATGAATTATGTGCCAATTTTTTGAACTATCCTTGTTTAAATTTTATTTCAAGTTTATATATTCAATCTCACTAGTTTTTATGAAATTGCTTTTAAATATGATTATAGCACCTTTGTTCATTGGATAAAATAAAAACTCATTTTATTAGAGTAGTACTATAAACATAAGGCTTAGTTATTGGAATCTTCTTTTTTTCAATATATTCATTGAAGATTTCATCAAACTTATTGAATGTTATAGATTTGTTTTTATACTAATTTCTGTAGTTCAAAGGGTCACTTTTGTTCAAAAAGTCTCAATTCAAAAATCTCAGTTAGCATCCAATCATAATCTCAAGCCTTTGCTTTTGCATGAAAAAAACTTAATATATTTCAAATCCTTTATTGCAAAACAATATTGATGCTGTCATAGTTTTCATTAATAACCAATATAACAAAGAAAGATTCAAGTTATATGAATCTGGTCGGTATATGGCAAGCTCAGCCACATTTTAGATGGGACGTCCTAAATTTGATTTTTAGTGTTAAGGTTCCGGTGAACGCACTTCTTATCAGGAAAATGGCACAAATCTATTTAAAAGAAGAAATCCCTTGTTTTCAGGAAAAGTGCGCAACGCAATTTGTAAAAACTGTTCGGCACTTCGAGCTGCAGATAGTCAATATTTTTGTGCAAATCCTACAGTTTTGCGCGCGAATACGGTCGGGTGATAAAAATGAAAATTAACCCTCATACAATATTGGAACTACGGTAAAGAATGCTGGAAACAATAGAAATATAACAGTTAGGACCATCTAAATAAAAGAAATTATAATCTATATTCTATATTGTATTCTATAATCCATAATCTATAATCTAACAATGAATAGTCCATAATACTGTCTTTATGTGTATTTTTCTCCTGGGTTCTCAGTTCGAGATGTATGCTCTGGCCAACTTCCTTTCCTAATTTCTGGCAACTCGGGATATGTGTTTCCTAGCCAGTTATCCTCGTTTGCAAGATATCTAATTTCAGTTTTATCGCTCTAAAGAAGTCTCTCTTTTGCCATTTTCCAACTTTCAAATTCAAGCTTTCCCAATTCAAGCTTTTATAATCCAAAGTAGTAAATCCAAAGAAATTCATATTACTTCAATAAATTCAATAAATTCAATAAAATTCAATGAATCTGAATAAATCTGAATAATATATAATCATATCCAATAATATTTAATCATATCCAATAATATGCAATCATATTCAAAGATCAAAACTAAATATGAAAATCTTTTCATTTTCGGTATATCCAAAGTAACCCTTACCGCTTTTTTAAACTAATTCACTTCATAGATTCGCTTTTAAATCCTATTTCAGTCTTCAACATATTTTATAACCAAAGCTTCCTAATTCAATACTTCTATTTCTCATTCAATATACACTTATTAATTTTCAATTATTGATATCCAATCATTGATATTCGGTCATTGATGTCCAATATCAAAGAGTATATATCCAATATTTAATAATCAATATCTAATAACCAATATTTTGATATTTCAATATTTAATATTTTTACCCCTTCAGAGTAAGTGCTTTTCATAAAAGCCATGTGAATCACCGAGAAAATGCAGTATTATCCCATTTCTGCAAATAAATATAAATTTTCTATTGGTTAAGTCCTTAAAGAAAAAAAACATGAATAGAACTAAATTTAGTTATTCTCTTGATATTGCAGGTAAACATATATTCGTATTTTGAAGGGATAATCTAAAATTGGTAAACTTTAAATTTCATTACCTTAAAACTTTTTCAGTATTTTGGTAATTTTTATAATCTGTATCGAAAAGGGTCAATTTTTCACTAAAAATATCTTCTGAATATCTGAGAGAAGAAAATTTATTACAAAAAATGCTCAGAAAACAACCAAATTACGATCAAAATTTTATCTTTTTCTGATAAAATTATGATCAAAAGGTTTTCAAATAATCTAGAAAAAAAAAAAGAAAATTGTTCAATAATTGCCTAGAGACTGCTATGCGTAACCAAAGCCAAGGCTAACAAACTTTTTATTCAATTATCATTTAGTTTATTTCCTATTAAAGGGTATTTTAGAATTTTAAAATTTTATAAGTTTTTTATTTTCTAAAAGTTTGATTTTTTAATTGTTCAATTTCATCAAAATTTCATCCAGATGAAGATTTAATCAAGATTTTATCAAGATTTTTTATCAAGACTTCATCAAGATTTCTAATTTGAAAATTTTTCTCTTGAATTATAGATTCAAATGGATTAACAGAAAAAAGAATATTTTTTGATTATAAATTTAATTAAAATTCTTTCTTTTTTTACAATGAATAATTTTTTTCAGTTTTTTTTTATTGGCTTTTTAAATTTAAAAGTAACTAATATTTCAAACTTATCTTTTCAAAAATGATATTTTTGAATAATTTTTTCAATTTTTTAGTCTTAAATATAATTATATATTATATATTACCTATTAATACTTATCCAATATCTAAATCTAAATTTATTTCTAATTCTAATTCATATGTTACAGAACCAACTTCACTTATTCCAAAAGATGCCAATATTCATTTTGAACAATGGAATTTAACTGAAACTATTGTTAATCCAGATGGTAGATATAGAAGAGGATTTTTAATTAATGGTCAATCACCTGGTCCTGAACTTCAACTTAATCAAGGTTATTGGGTTATTATTGAAGTAAATAATTATATGACAGTACCAGTAACAATTCATTTTCATGGAATTACTCAAAAGGGAACTAATTTTGCAGATGGTGCTGCAGGTGTTACTCAATATCCTATATTAACAGGAGATTCATATACTTATGTTTGGAAAGCAGAACAATATGGATTTTATTGGTATCATTCTCATTATAGAGGATATTCTAATGATGGAATTGCAGGTTCAATATATATTAAACCAAATAATGATATTCAAAGACCATATAATCAAATAACTAATGATTCTAATGAATTAAGTTTATTATATGAATTAGAAAAATCTCCAAAATTATTATTTATTAGTGATTGGTTTAAAGAAACTTATGATGATGTTGCAGCAAAATTATTTAATTATGGAGTTGATTTAACATGTATTCAATCTATATTAATAAATGGAATTGGTAGACATTATTGTACACCAAAAGAAGTAATAATTTCAGAAGGTATTACCAAATTTACAGATATTTCTTATGAAAATTATTTTGTTGATAATTATGGTTGTTCAAGTTTTGGTACAATAAATGAAGAAGAAATTTTATTAGGATCACCAGGAACAATGGAAGAATGTTTTAATACAACTTCAAATTTAGAAATTTTTTATACAAATAATAAAGAATATATTATGTTTAATATTTTAAATGCAGGTGGAGAATTTTCAAAAGTTATTAGTATTGATGATCATAAAATTTCAATTATTGCAGTTGATGGAGCATTTGTTGAACCAATTGAAGGTGAACAATTATATTTATCAATTGGACAAAGATTTACAATTTTAGTTAAAACAAATAAATTTGAACATAAAGATATTTCTAAACCATTTTTAATTAGAATTTCAGGAGCAGAAAATCCTCAATTAATTAATGGATATGGATATTTAAAATATGGTAATGAAAATAATTATACATCATCATTAATTCAAAATATTACAGATTTATCAAGTAATGGAGAATTATTTCAAAATAATGCAGGTATATTAATAAATAAAAAATATAAACAATTAAATGCATTAAAAACTTCACCATATGATAAAAGTTTAATACCACCAATTGGTAAAGGAGATAAAACAATTTTTACATATATGAAAAGAAATTCAGTTAGTACATTTTCACTCTATAAAAATATACCAATGGATTCAGGTATGGAATTAAATACACCATTATTATTTGATATAATTAAAGATCCAAAAATGAATATTAGTGAAGAAATGAATAATGCAATAATTGATGTTGGAATTGAACCAAATAATATTATTGATATTATTTTTCAAAATTCTGAATTTGCAGCACATCCAATGCATTTACATGGACATTCATTTTATGTAATTAGTCAAAGTGAAAAATTAAAAAATTTTTCATATTCATCAGTTGAAGAAGCTTTAAATAATGGAGAAGAAGAATTATTTAATTTTAAAAATCCACCATATGTTGATATTGTTGAAGTTGAAACTGGTGGATATGCAATTATTAGATTTATTGCAGATAATCCAGGAGCATGGATGATTCATTGTCATATTCAACTTCATTTATCCGGAGGTATGTCAAGTGTATTAATTGAAAGTAAAGAAGAAATTAAACAAATTCCTACAAGTTTATATGAACAAACACATGTAAATTATAATTCAATGAAAGAATTAACACCTGGAGAACCAAAAATTCCAATTTCTCTGGGAGCTTAATAATAATTTTTAATCAATAGATATATAATTTTTTTTATAAATTTCTCAATACCCAATTTTTTTTTCTTCTTTTTTTTTTGTTTTTTTGCTTTTATTTCTTTAATTACTATTATATTTTTTTAGAGATTTTCTGATTTTTTTATTATTATTTTTATTACTTCACTATTTCACATTTAATCAAATCTATTATTGAATAAAAAACGTTGTAGTAATAATAGTATAATATAATATAATATAATATAATATAATATAAGAAAGTAAAGCAGTGGGAAAGGTATAACATATTATAATGAACCCTGAAATAGGCCATTTTAGGAAATATTGTTTAGTTTAATGGAGAAGAATTCCGGTAAAACTGAGCACGTGAACATATGACATAAAATGTATCACTTCTTACTGTTACTTAGAAAAAAGAGAAAATAAACTAGAAACATAAAATTATAATTAAGCCTGGCTAGCGTAATGGTTAACGCGTCTGACTTCTATTAGAACTTTGTTCAATTCAGTCATCAGAAGATTGTGGGTTCGACTCCCACGTCGGGTGCTTACTTTTTGTTTTATAGGTAGTTTTACTATCTAGTTGAATTATTTTTTTATTTCTCAATGTTTTAACCTTTGTAGAGAATATTATTTGATTTAAATATAATAATTAAAATCCATAATATTGATTTAACAATCATCAAAAATAAAAAAAAAAAAAAAAAAAAATATTAAACAACTGCGTAAGCCCGGAATTGAACCGGGGGCCCGACGATGGCAACGTCGAATTTTACCACTAAACCACTTACGCAAAAGAATAAAAATGTGTAAAAACATATAAGTCCAATTTTGAATTATCCGCATCTTCAATAGTAATATCGAAATGGTAAATCATATGATTTATAGACATTACTAGTTTTATTGTTAAAATATATGTTGATATTAGATCAAGTAATTGTGGTACTAACGTTCTGGAGGGTTGGCCGAGTGGTCTAAGGCGGTAGACTTAAGATCTACTGGGAGATTCCCGCGCGAGTTCGAACCTCGCATCCTTCATTCTTTTTTGCATTGAAGAAATTCTTTTTAATTATTATTGAGTATTTTTTGAATATAGAAAAAATATATATATACATATATAAAAAAAACTGATTTTGCCCAGGATCGAACTGGGGACGTTCTGCGTGTTAAGCAGATGCCATAACCAACTAGACCACAAAACCAACACACAGTCCAAGAAATAATGAACCAACTACCACGGCAATACAAACAGGTATGAAGTTTAATAAATTTTCAATGAATGTAGATTTATGTATTGAACGTAATGAAAAAAAAAATTTTATTCAAACAATTATATTAAGCGAATAAATAAATGATAAATGAGGAGACTGCTTAATAAAAGGGAACTTTTTAATATATTTTATTGTAAATAAATTTTGAATATCCTTAAAAACGCGTATTATCGGATATCTCTTATTATATTTAAATTGAATTTCAATTTATTATAACGCCTTAGTATAGGGATTATATAATTTGAAAAAATGGCTTAAATTTGATATTTAAACATCAGAAAAACAAAAAAAAAACAGATTAAAAGGAATAAGATTTAGAAAACAAGTTACGTAAGTTAAATTGAAGCTGAGTGAGATTGCCATATCTGGAACAGTCTCAGGAGTAAGAATACATGCAGTAGTTGAGTAATGAGCAATGAGTAATGAGTAATGAGTAATGAATAAGCCTTGTAAGAGAATAAAATCATATTTTTATTTCAATCTGTTCCACGTCTCCTTGAATTTGCTTTATTTCCTTGAATTGGCTTTATTTCCTTGAATTTCTTTGAATTTCTTTGAATTTCTTTGAATTTGCTCGTTGAAAGACTGAGAAAGAAGAAAAAACACCAATTCAGCGCCAATTCAATGCAAATGAAGTGCCAATTCAGCGCCAGTTCAGAGCTGGATAAATCTCTTTGTGGCTGGTGCTCAATCATTTATCCAGCACCTCCACCGCCATCTGGAATCCCGGAAGAAAATCCTGAAAATCCTGAAAACCCTGGTGCGAGTGCTGCGTTTGTGTCGCGTTCCGCTGCTCTGATTGGCTGCTTTCTTTTTTTGCTTCTTTTTGTTTTTTTTTCCGCTGCTTTTCCGGTCTGGAGTCGTGCATGCAGCCGCGTCCGAGTTTGCAGCTGTCGCTGCCCCACGGGGACTTCGGGGACCCTCGGACTATTCTCTTATTTTCTTATTTTCTTATTCTCCTGAGCTTATTTCTCTTAGCTTAAGCTTGTTATTTAAGCTTATTTTTCTTAGCTCTAACGGTAATAATGATCCGTTGACCACATTTCTCTTCTTCTCTTTTCTTGTTATTTCTTCTTTTTTCTTGTTTTTTAAAGTTATTCAATTCCAGTTCCTTTTCTGGGGTTGCTTTTCTTTATTATTCTCTTTCAATGGCTGAATATGATCTTTTTTTCTCTTTTTTTCTCTTATTTCGCTACTT
Source organism: Ascoidea asiatica (assembly GCA_001600695.1). Lineage (NCBI taxonomy): Eukaryota > Fungi > Ascomycota > Saccharomycetes > Ascoideales > Ascoideaceae > Ascoidea > Ascoidea asiatica. The sequence continues at coordinate 1,418,956 of BCKQ01000004.1, read as the reverse complement.
ATTTCTTTACTTTGATCATGACTTTCACTAAAAAATATAGTTCTCTAAATCTTTCAAATTTAAAACAATATTCATTTCTAAATTATCTCATTTATCTAAATTATCTAATTATCAAATCATTTCTATCCAAAATTATGTAAAAGTTTAAACAATATATAAATTTCAAAATTTTTAAATAAATTCAATACATGTATAAATAGATTTTTATTTTCTTCTTTATTTTACTTATCAAAATTGGTTTTTTACTTTTTTTTCTTTTTTTCTTTATTTATTTATTTATTTATTTATATATATACATATATCTTTATATTTACTAATATTATATTAGATAATAATAAAATTCTTTAAAAAAAAACTTTTAAATAAAAATGCCAAAAGTTTCATTTATACAAAAATGTTGGGCTTTATTTTATAAAAAACCAGAAAAACCAACTGAAGTTTCTATTTTACCTTCTGTATTAGTTGGTTTATTTGCTTCTTTTGCTGGTATTCTTTATGGTTATGATACTGGTTCAATTTCTGGTATAATTGCAATGAAATATGTTTTAAATACTTTTCCTTCAACTCCTGGTGCTTTTACTGCAAAAGAACATTCAATTATTGTTTCTATTTTATCTTTAGGTACTTTTTCAGGTTCTTTATTAGCTCCATTTATTGCTGATAATTTAGGTAGAAAATGGGTAATAATTATTTCTTCACTTTTTACTTTTAATTTAGGTATTGTTTTACAAACTGCTTCAACAACAATTGGTTTATTATTAGCTGGTAGATTTATTGCAGGTTTAGGTTTAGGTTTTGTTTCTGCTACAATTCCATTATATCAAGCTGAAACTGTACCAAAAGGTTTACGTGGTGCAATTGTTTCAATTTATCAATTAGCTATAAGTTTAGGTATTTTTTTAGCTTCTTGTGTTGAACAAGGTACTCATAATATTGATTCTTCTGCTTCTTATAGAATTCCAATTGCAATTCAATTTTTATGGGCTTTAATCTTAGGTATTGGAATGATTTTTTTACCAGAAACTCCAAGATTTTTTATAACTAAAAATAATGAAAAAAAAGCAAAAAAATCATTATCATTTTTAAGAAAATTACCAATAAATCATCCAGAATTAGAAGAAGAATATAATGAAATTAAAGCAAATTATGATTATGAATGTTCTTTTGGTAGTTCAACTTGGTTAGATGTTTTTAGAACTGGTAATTCTCAATTAAAAAGAATTATTACTGGTACTTCTGTACAAGCTTTACAACAATTAACTGGTATAAATTTTATATTTTATTATGGTACAACATTTTTCGCAGATGCTGGTATTACAAATGCATTTACTGTTCAAGTTATTACAAATATTACAAATTTTGTTATGACAATTCCAGGTGTAATTTTAATTGAAATTTGGGGTAGAAGACCATTATTATTTTGGGGTGCAATTGGTATGGGAATTTCTGATCTTTTAATTTCTATAATTGGTGAATGTGCAAATTCAGATTCTGCTAAAAAATGTTTAATTGCATTTTCTTGTATATTTATTGCATTTTTTGGTACAACTTGGGGTCCTGTTGGTTGGGTTGTAGTTGGTGAACTTTTTCCATTAAGAACAAGAGCAAAATCTGTTTCTTTATCAACTGCTTCAAATTGGATTTGGAATTTTGGTATTGGTTATGCAACTCCATATATGATTGATTCTGGTCCTGGTAATGCAGATTTAGGTACAAAAGTTTTTTTCATTTGGGGTGGTTGTAATATTTTAGCTGCAATTTTTGCTTATTTTATGATTTATGAAACAAAAAATTTAACTTTAGAAGAAATTGATCAAATGTATGATGAATATCCTCATGCTTGGCATTCTTCTAAATTTATACCTTTATCTCAACTTAAAGATGATATTAATATTATTCAAAAAGAAAAAGAGAATGATGAAAAAGAATCAATTGAAGAAGTTGCTTAATTAATTGAAAAACAAATGATTTAAAATATTCTTTTCTTCTTTCTTTTTTTTTATTAACTTTTTTATATCTTACGAATTTAATCATTTCACTTTCTCATTTACTCATTTCTCATTTATCATTTACTCACTTACTCATTTACTTTTTCTCAATCTTTTATTTCACTCCTCTATTTAGTTTCAATAGTTATTATAAACAAGATTTTCATGATTTAAATTTTTTGAAAGTATTATTAAAATAATAATTCAAGTGTATCAAAACCAACAAAAAAAAAAAAAAAAGCATTTTTGATATTTAAAAAATTTAAACACTTCTTGTCCAGAGAAGTATTCAAAATAATAATGGAAAAGAAAAACCAAAGATTGGTTTTGTGGTCTAGTTGGTTATGGCATCTGCTTAACACGCAGAACGTCCCCAGTTCGATCCTGGGCAAAATCAGTTTTTTTTTCTACTTTCTTTATATTTTTATTTTTTTTATTTTTTTTATTTTTCCGAAACTTTAATATTTATGTCCCACTTTTTTCTGCATATCGGGAAATTTGGAAATTTTCCAACTATTTTGCGCATGCGTTCGTTTCTTCGCAATATTCACGCATTTTCTCAACCACCTGCACACAAAGGCAAGGGTGATGCACAACTTCAATGAAAGTTTTTTTTACCTTAAAAATAAAAACTTACAAATATTTATATATTTATTACTATAAATGCGAAAGTAAATGTAAAAGTAAATAAAAAAAATAAAAATTGGGTAAAGTATTATATAATATAGACTAAATTTTTATTTGCTTTCCTACTTTTTGAATTTTTTTTTGAATTTTTTATTTTTCATTCCCTAGTGTTGTTTTTTGATATTTTAAATATTCCAATTATTAATTATACTTTCATGATAATTTGATGTATGATCACATTTCATAAATTCTGGTCTTAAAGTATATAATTCATTTACAATATTATTTAATGAATAAAATTCAAAAACTTCCTGTTGTTTCTAATTTATAACATTTTCTACTTGAATTAATTTTTAAACTTTCATAATCAAAAAAATTATTTTAAAAAAATATTTTGAATATAATAATGGATTATTTCTTTTTTTTTTAATTGAAAATGATAATATAACTTCTAAATTATTATTAAAAATATCAGGTAATGTATGGTATGATTGAAGTTCATGATTATTAGCTTCATTTGAACCTGAAATTAAGTAAATCTTTAATTTTATTTATTTATTTTAAATCTTTAAATCGGGTTTTCATTTCATAAGTAAATAATAACTTTAACTAAGAATAAAATTCATCATCTTATTTTAGAGAAACAATACCTAAAATTTTCAAAAATCCTTTTATAAGTTCATTTTTATTATAATAATATGAAAAATAATTTGGAATATATTTAACTAATTGATACAAATTAGACCAAATAATTAATTGTCTCTTTCATGTTTATATCTTAAGTATATTCTTTCTTTCAATTATATCTATTCTATAATGAAATAGAATTAAATTAAAAGTTAAAATTTATTTTTTTGAAAGTTAATTCAATCAATGCCTTTTTCTTGTTTCTTAAAATTTGTATCACAAAACATAGAAATAATTGTAGAATTTATTAACCCAGACAAAGAATGTCTAAAATAAGTTGTAACAATTAAAGGAACATTTTCAGTATTATTATTTTTAGAAATAAATACAGTTCCAAGCATACCATTATGTGTTTCAAGTACCATTCTCTCAACTATGGGTGATGGTTGTAATGATCGTGATGGAGGAAGAACCATTTCAAATTGCTCAAGACCAAAAGAACTAGAACTAGAACTAGAACTTTCAAAATTATTTCTTGGAATAGTAGTTTCATTATTTAAAAAAATTTGATTATGTTCTTTTGAAATATTATTTAAATCAATGAGATTTTCATTGGTAATATCCAGGGTAAAAATAATAAAAAGAAAAGTAGAATATTCAATTCAAATAGATTTACGTCATACATAAAGCGTTTGATATGAGATAAAATAGTTAATATAAAAAGCTAAAAATTATGATAACGATTGTTAGTTTTCATAAATAAATTTGTTTTAATTTTTAACTAAGCAAGTTCTTCAACAAAATCCTTTTCATTGGTTTTAGATACATCTATTTCATGTTCTCTAAGTTCTTTAAGAGATCTAGGAACAAATTTTGATGAATTCCTTGCAGTTGAATATTCATCATACATTTCATCAATTTCTTCTAAAGTTAAATTTTTTGTTTCATAAATGAATAAAAATGCAAAAATTGCTGCTCCAACATTACAACCACCCCAAATGAAAAAAACGCTTGTTCCTAAATCTGCATTTCCTTTTCCAGAATTAACTAAATATGGTGTAGCATATGCAATACCAAAATTCCAAATCCAATTTGAAGCAGTTGAAAATGCAACAGATTTTGCTCTTGTTCTTAATGGGAAAAGTTCACCAATTACAACCCAAGCAACAGGTCCCCAAGTAAGACCCATGGTAGCAATGAATAAACATGAAAATGCAATTAAACATTTATTAGCAGAATCTGAGGTAATAATTGAACCAACAATTGCAATAATAAAATCAAAAATAGCCATTGCAATTGCACCATAAATTAATAATGGTCTTCTACCCCACATTTCAACTAAAATTACTCCAGGACATGTCATAATTAAATTTGTAATATTTGTAATAACTTGAATTGTAAAAGCATTTTGAATTCCAGCTTTTTTAAAAAAAGTTGTACCATAAAAAAATATAAAATTAGTACCAGTTAATTGTTGAAATGCTTGAACACCAGCACCAGTCATAATTCTTTTAAATTGAGAATTTCCTTTTTTAAAACAATCTAACCAAGTTGAATTTCCAATTGAACATTCATAATCATAATTTGCTTTAATTTCATTATATTCATCATTAATTTCATTATGATTTATTGGTAATTTTCTAAAAAAAGATAATGATTTTTTTGCTTTTTTTTCATTATTTTTAGTTATAAAAAATCTTGGAGTATCAGGTAATAGAATCATTCCAATACCTAAGATTAAAGCCCATAAGAATTGAATTGCAATTGGAATTCTATATGAACCAGAATCATTACGATTATGAGTACCTTGTTCAATACATGCAGCTAAAAAAATACCTAAACTAATTGAAACTTGATATATAGAAACTATTGCACCACGAATATTTTTAGGTACAGTTTCTGATTGATATAATGGAATTGTAGCAGAAATAAAACCAACACCAAAACCTGCAATAAATCTTCCTGGTAATAATAAATTAATTGTTGTTGAAGCAGTTTGTAAAATAATTCCAAGTGTGAAAATAATTAATGAACTTAATATTACATATTTTCTACCAAAAGTATCAGCAATAAATGGACATGTTAATGAACCTATAAAAGTACCTAAAGATAAAATAGAAACAATAATTCCAGTTTCTGCAGAAGTAAAAATTCCAGGATTATCTTCTGGAAATGTTTTTAAAACATAATCCATTCCTAAAATTCCAGAAATTGAACCAATATCATAACCCCAAAGAATACCACCAAAAGAAGCAAAAGCACCAACTAATACAGAAGGTAATATTGAAGCTGAACTTGGTTTTTCAGGTTGTTTATAAAATAAATTCCAAGCTTTTCTAAAAATTGAAATTTTTACCATTTTTAATTTTATTTAATATATTTAATGTATTTAATGTATTAAATGTATTATATAAAGTGAAAGAAGAAAGAAGAAAGGAAAAAGTAAATGAGAAATAAAAGAAAAGTAATGATATTTAATGATATATATATATATACTAAAAATAAATTGTACTTTGTTATTTAATAATGAAAATTGTCATAACATCAAAGTTTTGATTATAAGTATAATTATAATTATTCATAAGCATAATCCCCATGGGGTAAAGATAATGAAATGAAGATCATATGTAATTAAATTTGAGAGGAAATGAGTAATAAAAAATAGTTTTGACTCGTTTCTTTGGTAAAGATTTTATTATCTTAAAGATTACTCCATTATTACTCCAATATTACTCCATAATTTACAAATATTTGATTATTATTGGATAAATGAATTAATGTTATAAAAAATGCACCACATATTGTTTGATAATCATTTAAATCTAAAGTTTTTTTTTTTTAAAATAAATAAATTACTATTTAAAATGTTTATTTAATAAGGTTTAAATTATTAAGCATTTTGATTTTCGGATAATTTTAGTACTGGAAAATCTTAAATTGAACTTAAAAGTTATTTATTCCGATAATAAATAAAGAAATAATTTTATTAATTCACAATTCTTTTCAAAAGAATATAAACTGGGTTAATAAACTTAACGGGGAAAAGCTTTTGAAAATACAACTTGGTAATATTTATACTGTATATATATAAAAGTACTGTGTTTTAGACCTAGTTTTTTCTACTTCTTAGGATAAATTAAAATAAAGGGCTTTTGCAGTAAAGTTAATTGTACACCAGTAAAGATATTGATACTCAAGCAACAACACCACCAGCTTATTTTGATTTCACTCGGAAGAAGACCCACGAAACAGGACTCATCCCCATTAGCTCAGTTGGTAGAGCGTTCGGCTTTTAGGGATTTGTTGATTTCGAGACACCGAAATGTCTAGGGTTCGAGCCCCTAATGAGGAGTCTTTTTTTTTCGCGTTTTGTTTTGTTTTTTTGATTTTTCATCTACGTCTGTTAGGGCAAAGAGCATGTAATTTCAGGACAAGCAGTTAGAAGAACTGGCTAAAAAAAAATGAAGAACAAACTTGAGATTACTGTTCCGATACCGGGAGTCGAACCCGGATCTCCTCGGTGAAAGCGAGGTATGATCACCGTTACACTATATCGGAAAAAGACATATACAAATTTACTTCACGTGGATCAAATTCTAGTGGCAGTCACGGGACGTAACAAAGATAATTCCATTTCTGAAACTCAATTTTTGTATGAATTTCGAATAAAGCGTTGTAGTTTGGCTGATTTAGCTCAGCTGGGAGAGCGTCAGACTGAAGATCTGAAGGTCCTGTGTTCGATCCACAGAATTAGCATTCTTCTTTTTTTTATATTTATTTTTTAATTATTTATCATACTAATTAATTGATTGTTATACTGCTTTTTGTAATCATTGAGTAATAACAAATATATTCAAATGATGTGTGTGTTAAAGAAAAAAGATATTTGTTTATTAATATTACATATAAAAAAAAGATGTTTCTAAAATGTTATAATAAATAAGTATAGTAAGTAAGTAAGTAAGTAAGTAAGTAAGTAAGTATATTGTATATAAAAAAAAAATGATATCAGAATATATAAATAATTCTGAGAAAAAAGATTGATCAAAACCTTCATTGAGATTATTTTAAATTAAAATTAAAACTCCATTTGGAAAAATTGAATTAAATTCATTTAAATATCTTAAAAAATTATTTTGATTTAAATTATTATTTAAACTAAATGGTTTCCATAATGAAATATTATTAATATTATTAATATCATTAATTCTTTCATTTCTTTTTTTTAATTCTTTTAAATATAAAATTTTAAAAATATTTTCAATTTTTAATTTAAATAAATTTAAATTTGAAAAAATTGTATTAAAAACGTCAAAATTTTAGATAAATCATAATTGAATTGAAATAGAAATGATCATTTTCTTTAAATTTTATGAGTTCCAAGAAATTAAATGTCATTTAATTCTAGTTATAATAAACTTCTTCTTTTTTTTTTTTTTGCTTTCCTAGTTTATATTTGTATAATAATCTCACCTGCTTTGGGATGCATGATTTAGAATAGAATATAGAACAATAATGATAGATAATGATAGATAAAAAAAAAAAAAAAAAAAACCTGGGGATAAAACTTTCAAGAAAGTTAAATAATAAAAGACTTAATTATTATAAATATTATTGTTCATTAGTTTGAATAATATTATTAATCTGATTATTATAGTTTATTATTTCTTTTAATGGTTTTAAAAAATGTTTAAATTCATTTAAATTTAGATTCATCTTAAAACAACAAAAAGAAATGGAATCCTGACACGGACTGGATTCTAAATCAAATTAAAACCATTTTTGTAGTTTTATTGAATTAAATTGTGTTGAAATTATATCAATTAAACAATTGTGATCAAAATAATGTTATATAAAAAAAAACATTCTCTGTTTATCCTCTCTAATCAATAATCACCCAATTAGTCAATGAAATAATGATAATATTGATAATCATTTAGCAACTTCTATAACTGCAACTGCTACCACCACTACCGCAACTACAATCATTACAACAAACACTTCAAATTCAAACTCAAATCAATTATTGAATTATTCATTAAATAATTCAACTTCTTCAATGATCTCTTCATATATATATCCCATATAATCTTCAATTTTGAAATATTGTTTACTTTGTGATAAACCTTGGTATTAATTATCTTATCAATTACCTTTGAATTAGAAAATTGTATTCATTTTTATAATTCAAACAATGGAAACTCTTTAACAAAAGTATGGTAAAAAGCAACAGTCCCGTAAATTAACATTTAAGCAATACTGTCATTTCAGAAAAACTCAAAAATGACATCAAACTGGAGGGTTGGCCGAGTGGTCTAAGGCGGTAGACTTAAGATCTACTGGGAGATTCCCGCGCGAGTTCGAACCTCGCATCCTTCATTCTTTTTTTAAATTGTTTCTTTACGAATCTATATTAATTGTTGTATATTTTATATGGCTTTCTTTATAAATAGACAAGAAAAAGAAAATATTTGTGTTTTTCTATTTTTTTCTATTACCTGACCCTTTTTTATCTGTAGTCCAGAATTAAAGAAAATAAAAACAAAAAAAAACAAAAAAAAAAAAGAAGGAAAACCCGACTGCCTCTTACCAGAATCGAACTAGCGACCTTTGCATTACAAGTGCAACGCTCTACCACTAAGCTAAAGAGGCTCAAGTTGGAAAGTTTAGTTTTGCCAAGAAAAGGCAGGCTGGTGTAAACCCTGCAGCGTCAATAGCCAATAGAAACCGTTACCAGTAACCTTTGCTTATTTCTACTTTAGATAGTATATTACTTTATTTCTTGATAACAGCCATTTGTGACAGAATAAAGATAGCAATAACTTTAGAGGATTGTTGTATAAAAGAAGACAAGATAAAAGATATCAGATAACAACGTAAGAAAGAACAAGACAAAATGCAATAACGTATTGATAACTTTAGTAACTGAATATTTGACATTTATCAGTAATCAAAAGTATTTTGATAAATGCATATATTTAGCTTCAATTCATATAAAATTCTTCTTATTTCCCTTGTCTGTTTAGTTACATTTACTTTTACTTTATTTTAGTAACATCCCATTTTTTTAAATTCTTGAATATTATAATTATACTACACTCTTTTAATAGTACCATTTAATAATAATTTCAATTATTTCTCTCCTTATTCTCAAAGTACTTGAATAAAACATGAACTTTGATACTTTTTTGAAAAATTTAGATAAGGGAACATTAATTGAAAAAAAATAAAGCTCATAAACTTCCAATAAAAGTAATTTTTTTGTTTAATACTTTAAATACTTAAATACTTACATACTTACATACTTACATACTTACATACTTAATTATAATATTAATCCTATTATACTTTTAAGATTTACAACATACATTATCTTAAACTAATAATTATTATTTTACCATTCAATTATAATTAATATATCAATCTAAAATAAAAAAAAAAGCACTTAAAAAATTCAATAAAGTATCAGCCGACAAATGAGATTTTTTAAATATTTACAAATTAACAAGCTTTTAATAACTTAATTTTTTTTTAACTTAAATTAGGTTAATTATTCAATAGTGATTAGTTTTCTTATCTAAATATTTTGAATATAATAAATAATTTTTGAAAATTATAAAAATTCTTAACTTTTTTAAATAAATAAAAGAAAATTTGTCCATATTAACATTATTAAATGAAAAAAACAAAAATTTTTGAAACTATTATTGATAATAATAATAATAATAATAAAAATATTATATTTTATATTTAAAAATGACTGATATTGAAAAAAAAACTCAGGAAAATTTATCTGCAGTAACAACTAATATTGGTTTAACAACTCAATTATCACCAATTAGATCAATTTTACATCAAGATATTATAGATTCAAGATTAATAAAAGATGATAATATTTTATTAGGTGAAATTGGTTATAAACCTGAATTAAGAAGACAATTTTCTACAATTCAAGTATTTGGTATTGCTTTTTCAATTATGGGTCTTTTACCTTCAATTGCTTCTGTATTATCAATTGGTTTAACTGGTGGTCCAGTTGGTTTAGTTTGGGGTTGGTTTATTGCTTCAATTTTTATTTTAGCAATTGGTATAAGTATGGCTGAATTAGGTAGTGCAATTCCAACAAGTGGTGGTTTATATTATTGGACTTATCATTATGCTCCAAAAAATTTAAAAATTCCATTAAGTTTTTTAATTGGTAATGCAAATTCTTTAGCTTTAATAGGTGGTTTATGTTCAATAAATTATGGTTTAGCAAATGAAATTTTATCTGCTGTTGTTATTCAAAAAGATGGTGATTTTAAAATTACTTCCGGTAAACAATATGGTGTATTTGCAGCTTCTGTTATTAGTCAAATTTTTGCAACTTCTTTAGCTTCAAAAGCAATAGCAAGACTACAAACTTTATCTATTGTTTGTAATGTTGGTTTAATTGTTTTATTTATTATTGCTTTACCTATAGGTACAAAAGTAAATACTGATGGTTTTCAAAATGCAAAATTCATCTTTACTGAAATTGATAATTATTCTACTTGGAATACTGGTTTTCAATTTATTTTAAGTTGGATGGCAGCTCCTTGGGTTATTGGAGGTTTTGATTCTTGTATTCATCAATCGGAAGAAGCAACTAATGCTGCAAAAGCTGTTCCATTAGGTATAATCTTATCAATCTCAATTTGTGGAGTAGTAGGTTGGATTATTTGTATTGTTATATGTGCTTGTATAACTGAAGATATTTCTTCTATTTTAGAAACTGAATATGGCCAACCTTTAGCTCAAATTATTTATGATTCTTTAGGAAAAAAATGGGCTATTGCATTTATGAGTTTAATCGCTTTTTGTCAATATTTAATGGGTGCAAGTATATTAACTGCAATTTCTAGACAAGTATGGGCATTTTCTAGAGATAATGGTTTACCATTTTCATATATAATAAAAGTTGTTAATAAAAAATTAGCTGTTCCTTTAAGAGCAGTTTGGTTTAGCGGCTTTATGGCATTGATAATAGGTTTATTATGCTTGATTGGAACAACTGCTGCAAATGCTTTATTCACTTTAGCCGTTTCAAGTAATTATCTTGCTTGGGGAATGCCTGTATTTTTAAGATTAGTTTATGGTAAAGAAATTTTCAAACCAGGTCCATTTTATTTAGGAAAAGTACTTTCTCCAATAATTAGTTGGATTGCACTTGCATGGATTGCTTTTATAATGATTATTTGTATGTTTCCAAGTGGAAAAACTGTCGATAAAACAACTATGAATTATACTGTAGTAATGACTTTAGGAATTTGGATATTATCCTTGGTATATTATTATACTTATGCCTATAAAATTTATTTTGGACCTAGGAAAACAATCAATGAAATTAATGATCCTTCATCTGAAGAAATTCAAGAAAAAACTGAAATACAAAAGTCTTGAATTACTGAACCATAGAGTAATCATTTGCTTCTCATGTCAAGATGTATTCCTAAATAATTTTTTCTCTTTTCTTTTCTTTTCTTGCTTAATTTAAATGATACATTTTTCTATACAAACAACATAAAGCATTTCGATAAAAAAAAGATTAAACTGATTTAATTTTCAAAACACCAAAAAACCAAAAAAAAATTGTTTTATTTCACGAATAAAAAACTTTTATTGGTACTTTAAGTATTACTCATTGAAATTAAGTTCAGATGATAAGAAATAGAAACCAACCATTGATTATACACAATCTAGACAGCACAAGACGTATTTAAACTAAAAAAAATTTATACTTCAATTTAGGAGATTTCTTCGCCTAAAAAATCAAAATTGAGATTGGAAAACTCGGATGTAGGCTGTAGAAGATAATCAAAAAAATTGCCATCAAGATATTGACCAAAGTCAGTCCCCGAAAGATTATTGAACGTTTCATCATTGAAAAAAAACAGATCAGTTTTATCTTCATTAAAATTTGTATCGATTGAAAAGGATTCCAAAATTGAATTGTTTTCAAACGATTGAGGTAAAATATTACTATTATTTGAAGGATTGAACATACTAGTCTGTTTTTGTTCCCAAATATTTTCATTATTCAAAATATTTTCATCTTGAATACTTATTTCAAAATTTCTACCTGTATTTCTTTCTTCAATTTTTATCAATATTTTGATAAATTGTCTAATTGAAAGCAAAACAGAAGAAATCCTTTTCAAATCAGGACATCTTAGAAAAAAGCCCTTATAACACTTAATTATTAAATTAATATTCTCACAATTGTTATTATCTTTATAGTCATTATTAATAATTAAACTAAATAAAGTAGTAATTGCAGAAATTGGAAAAAACATTAGAAGATCAAAGAATTTACACATATCATCTGGAATTTCACAAGCTTTATTAATAATGTAAATTAAACACTCAGTGCATAACAAATATGAATTTTTCAATTTTTTTGTAATTTTTTTATTCCATGAATCTTTTAATAGCACCCTATTTGTTATCATTAAAAAATGATAATATTGAAGCTCTAAAATTATTAGGTGCATTCGAATATCAAAATTCTTTGACATCATTTTGATGGAATCAATAGATTTTATGTCCAGCATATTGTCTACAATTTGATTCCCAAAATTTTTGTTAATATCTACTTTAAAATTATTTTCAAAAATAGAACTATTACTTGGCCTAACTCCCTCAGGGAATTGACTGATCCATTCAATCATATCCGCTGACAATTCAGTTACCAAATTTATAATTTCATCATTACTTTTTCCTACTAAAGCAGAAGTTGCAAAAAATTTTGAATATAATCGATCAGTTATATCACAAAATAAAGATCGTGCATACATTATGGCATCAATAATATCATCTTCATCTCCTTTATTAATTATATCTCTTAAATATGTTGTTATATGAAAGAGTTCAATTTTTTCAAGTGGTATATTAAATTTTTTTGATATCTTCATTCTATGTTCGAGTTCAATAACACATCCTGAATCTTGTTCTCTTATAATAGGTGGTTTCCCACTTCTATAACACATAGCTTTATCAAATTGTTGACAAACAAACCAAATAATTTTTTTCATTCTATTTTCTTCTTCATTTTCTTTTGTGAAAATATAAACTTGTTGAGAATTCAAGCCTATATCTTGAGCAATTCTAATAGCAATTGATAATAACATATATGAGACTTTATATAAATTTAAAATTTCATTATAAAGAGCTAATAATAAAAGTCCAGAAATAGTATTTACACCATCATTGATTATACAAATTTTTCTAAAATAATAGATTGAATTAAGTAAATGATTTTGTTCAATTTCTTTTAATTGATTAGCATTTAATAAAAAAGGTTCATTGAAATGTTTTTGATTTAAATAATAATCATGTGTGAATAAAGATAAAATAGTTAATGAAGCATTTAAAAATAAATAATCTGAATTATTTAAATCATTTTTAATTAATCCATTTTGTATATCATAATAATGATTAAATTTTTTATTTAATAAACTTTTTGGAGGAATTGTTAAAGATTCTGCAGAACCTATATCAATAATCCAATTAATTATATTTTTTGAAGGAAAATTAAATAAATCATTACTATCAATTTTAGAAGTCCAAATTTTAGAAGATAATTTAATTTGATTACCAATTTTTAAAGGAATATTTAATAATGGAGTTAATAAATCATTTGAATTTTGGGAAATAAGAATAGAATTAGAAATGGAATTAGAAATGGAATTAGAAATGGAATTAGAAATGGAATTAGAAATTGAATTATTTTGAATTTTAGAATTAATTGATAATTTTTTTTTAAGCCAATTTATACCTCTTTTACTGAACATTGGAAATGAAACCTGAGGACCAACAACATTATCATTATTATCTCTTAATAAATGAGTAAAAGGAGAATGTTTTGAGGTATCATTTGTTAAATTATTATAATTAGTATTTTTTGTAATTGAATTTGAATTTGAATTTGTAATTGAATTTAAATTTAAATTTGAATTTAAAAAACGAACTTTTTTATTATTTTTAATATTTTTATTAAATTTTATATCATTATTAATTTGATTAATATTATTTAAATTATTTTTAATTGAATTTTGATTTGATTGATTATAAAGATATAAATTTTCATTTTCATTTTCATTTTCATTTTCAATTTCAATTTCAATTTCATTTGTTGAATTATATGATTGATTATTTTTTATTAATTCAATAGATTGTGATAAATTTATTAATAAAAGTTCTAATTTTTTTTGTTGTTTATTTAATTTATCTATACTTTTTTTAACTTGATTTAAATCAATTTTTTTTTCTATTTTTGTAGTTGAAGTATCTGAATTTTTAGAATTTTTAGAATTTTTTAACCTTTTAGAATTTCTTTTTGATTCTTGTTTAGTATTTATATAATTTGATTCAATTGGAATTTCATTTGAATTTATTGAAGATTTTATTGAAGATTTTATAGGATCATTTATAGAATTATTTATATTAGAATTTGAAGATGATTGAGGAATTGAATTTAAAGATAAATTTGATTTTAAATTTGGAGAAGAATCAGGAAAAGAATTTTGCAATGAGTTTTGTAATGAGTTTTGTAATGAATTTTGAGAATTATTTTTAAAATTAGTATTATTAGATTCTAATAATGGTTCAAATGAAGAAGAAGAAGAAGAAGAAGAAGAAGAATGAGTTTGAGTTGAAATTAAAATTGGTGTAGAATTAAATTTAGTATTTAATTTTGTAATTTTATTTAATTCAGAATCTATAGAATAATTTGAATTTTGATAATTATTATTTGACATTAAAATTATATCTTTATCAATTTGAATATTTGAATTATTAAAATTATTTAAATTATTTAAATTATTTGAAGTATTAGAATCATTATTAAATTCGGAATTAGATATTGAGTCTGAATTGAATATATGAATTGAATTAGATTCTTTATTTTCTAATTTTTTTTTTTTTTTTTTATTAGTTTCAAGAATATCATTAATTGAAGATTTCCTTTTATTTTTTAAAACTTGATCATATGAACAATTAATTTCAAGTTTATTACATGAATCACAAGGTAAAGTTCCTGAACATCTTTTCTTCTTCTTACGACATATATCACAAGCTTGAAAGGTTTTATTGTTACTCATTTTAATAACCAAATAAAAAAGGACAATGAGTGAATGAATTTAAATGAATTGAATTGAATTGAATTGAATTGAATTGCTCTTGTTGATAATGGAAATAATCGCCTTTTTTTTATTTCGAGTCTTTTTGAGAAAGCTCCAAAAAGTTTGTTTTTGTTTTGAATTTGTTTTCCGCGGGGTCTGGCACGGACATCAGGATATTTACATGGATTTAGCAGTACCGTTACAGCCGCCATCCTTGCAATGGAAAACAGGATTATATATTGGATTTAAGCGGATCTGATTTTTACGAGTTGAGTGCAGTTACTGGTATGAACCATACTTAAAATGTTAGTCCTGATTGGTTTTGTGGTCTAGTTGGTTATGGCATCTGCTTAACACGCAGAACGTCCCCAGTTCGATCCTGGGCAAAATCAATAGTTTTTTTGGCTTTGTTAATTTCTCAATTATCATTTCTAAAATAATTAGTGAAACATGTTGGTATTCTATGCTTCTTACAGTCTTTCCAATATGTCTTATAGTTAAAAAGCTGTGGCTCAATGACAGAGCTTTCGACTCCAGTTTGTTTCGATTATTCGGAAGGAGAGTTGCAATCGAAGGGTTGCAGGTTCGACCTGTCAGTTTCATCAACAAACCTTTTCTTTTTTTTAGGTCTTCGTTCTACATTTTATTGGTTATTTGTTTATCGTATGGATACTATCAAAATCTTTAGAAGTAATTTTTTAATTTCAATATTGAATTCATTTTTTTTTTGATAATTTTAGATATTCAAAAAAGTTGAAACAAATAATATTCACACTTATAAATTTATACCATATTTAATGATATTTGATAATATATTATTTTTATCAAATATATAAACAAAACATATTTGAGTAAAAACAAAAAAAAAAAAAAAAAAAGTTGATTAAAAAAAAGAACTTGAATGCGTAAGCCCGGAATTGAACCGGGGGCCCGACGATGGCAACGTCGAATTTTACCACTAAACCACTTACGCAAATCTGTATAATACATTCAATGTTTATGTTCAAAAAAGCTTTGACATTACATTTATTTTAGTGATTTTATGCTTAAATGAATTTACCCCTTTTCCCAGAAACATTATCAAAGGCATTGTGGCAGAGTGGTTAAGGCGAAAGACTTGAATATAACCAATGTAGTTGTGGCCATCTTTTGGGATTTCCCGCGCAGGTTCGAGTCCTGCCAATGTCGATTTTTATTTATAATATTGTTAAATTATTTAATTTGAATAGTTTTTATTAAAAAATATTATTTTTATTCAATAAGTTATCATAAACATTATAAACTTTATAAACTTTATAAACTTTATAAAAATGTATATAAGATAGATAAAAATATTCATCAAGACTAAGAAAAGAAAAAAAAAATCAACTTGAGAAACAAAAACAAAAACAAAACCAGAGGGATTTAAAAAAAAAAAAAAAAGAAAACAATTAAGAATAAAAATTCATTTTTTAAAAAATTAAATGTTTAAACATCTTCTTTATGAGATACTTTTTCATCTTTTTCATCTTGATCTAAATTACCTGGATTAAAAATTGCAATATCTTCACCAAAAACTTTTCCAATTTCTTCTAAAGTATAACCACTAGTTTCTGGAAATGTTGTTAAAACAACAAAAAATTCAACTCCAAGAATACAACAATAAACAATATAATATTTCCATTCAATTGCATCCATAGCAATTGGATTAACAAATCCATTAAAAAGTCCAACAATTTGTTGTCCATATTGATAAATTGTAAAACCTTTTGCTCTTAAATAATATGGTAAAACTTCAGAAACATATAAAACTGGTAATCCATTCATACCAAAATCATATGCACAATAATAAAGAAAAATCATTGCTAAAACTCCATTTGCAAGACTACTATCTTCAAAATTTCTTTGTTGATTAATTGCTGATAATATTGTCCAAATAATATATGTAATACCCATAGATCCAACTGAAATTAAAAACATTGTTCTTCTTTTAAATAAAAATACCATAAATGCAAATCCCATTGCTAAAACCATATTATATGTCATTAAACTTGCATTAATTAATAATTGACGATCTGAACTTGTAATACCAATAGAAATTAAAACTAATCTTAAATAATATGAAACTAATCCATTACCTGAAAGTTGCATCATAAGTGATGTAAACATTACAATAAATGTTCTTTTTCTATTTGCAGGTGTTTGAATTAATGCTAAATATCCTGTACTTTTACCAGCTTTTTCTTCTCTTAAAACTTCTTCAATTTCTAAAACTTCAAAATCAACTAATCTACCTGCAAGATTTTCATCACCATCACCATGATATTTTAATAATAAATTTCTTGCTTCTTCATATCTACCTTTTGAAATTAACCATCTTGGACTTTCTGGCATAAAAAAAACAAAAATTAATTGAATTAATGGGAATAATCCTTGAAATAATGATGGTAATCTCCATGACCAACTACTATTAATATTTTTTGTACCATAACAAACCCAAGCTGCAATAAATGCTCCTAAATACCAACATGTATTATAAAATGCTGTACAAACTTGACGATGAGATGGATAACTTAATTCAGATACTAAAGAAGGTGCAGCAACTTGACCAAAAGGTAAACCAAAACCAATAATTATTCTTGAAACTAACATATGAGCATAATTTACTGTACAAACTTGAATTATAGCACCAATAACAGTAATCATATTACCAAAAGCCATTGCTTTAACTCTACCATATCTATCAACAACAAAAGATGTTAAAAGTAAACCTAAAATAACACCAAAAGCAACACCATTAGATAAACAACCTAAAGTATTACCAGAAGGATTACCCATTTTATTAGCCCAATCATCAATTGATTGTAAACTATTCATTACAGAACCATCATAACCACAATTTGTTGAAGCTAAAGATATAAGAAAAATAATACCATTTAATTTTCTTAAATGAGGTATATGAATCCAAAATTTATCAAAACTTGGAGTTACTTCTTCAATTGGAGAAAATTCATCACTCATATTTCCAGAAAAAATCTTATCCCATTTTGTTTTTGGTTTATGAGGTGCAAAAATTTTCTCATTTTTATCAACATTCTCAGGTGTTTCAGCTTTTTCAGGTGATATAACTTTTTCTTCAGTTGACATTTTTTTTTTTGTTTTTTATAATTTTTTATATTCTATTTTTTATATTCTATTATTTGTTTTCTATTATTTATATTTATTGATTACAAAAAACAAAAAAAAAAAAAAAATACTAAAATTGAATCAATTGAATAGCATGGAGTTTTTGATTCCTTTTTATACCAAATAAAGTAATTACCATATTAAAAATAAGTCTAATATGAATAAAATGATATTTGTATTATTCATTAATCGGAATTAAAATTGAAGCTCAATCTAGTTTTTTTTTGTTTTGGATCTGTGGTTTCTTTCAGTTATTCCGATAAAAGAATTAAAAGAAAAAAAATCTCCCTTTATTGGAGAAAAGAAACACCGGTTTGTAATAGTTTTAGAATCAAAAACAAAGGTTATCATTAAAATATTGAACCCATTAAAAGTGGTATATGACATCAAATGCAATGCTAATCAAAGTAAGGGCACACTTTCTTGATCAGTCTCTTTCAGGTCAACGTAAAAGACATCTTAAGAAGATGTTATGCAAACTGGTACAAATATGCAACAAAGAGTTCGTAAAGATCTTTCGTGACATTCTCCCCAGACTTCTCTCCACCGGGGGATTATGGAAATAAAGCTAGTTTTTAGTATCAAATAGTATTTCAGTAAGTTAAGTTACTAGTTTCACTTCTTGCAGCCAGCTCCATGAATTCAACATTATTTAATACTATACCATATTCATTGATTTACGCATCATTCACCCCAGGATGTAGTGTTAGTAGTTACCACCACAGTCATTATCACTTCCTCGACTCCACTCGCTGGAACACCTTTAATCTATTATTCTATTATTCCACTACTCTATTATTTTTTCATTTTATCACTTTGTGTTTTATTTCTCTGTGTGTTTTTGAGTGTGTTTTGACTTTGGTTAGCATTTAGCGGTGGGGTGACACGGCTGAGACCGGTTTTGTGGTGTCCGTTTCTGATTGGCTGTTCTTAAACAGGCTGTGTATATATACGCAGCAGTGATCCTAAAAGGAACATGAGTATATGAAGAGGTATATTCATTATATTATATTATATTATATTATATTATATTATATTATATTATATTATAATCTATAAATGAGCAGAATGAAAAGAAAGGGAAATATACATACACTTGAGTCTATAATCTATAATCTATAAAGGTCAAATAATGGAAGCTTTGAAGTGAAGCTCTTTTTAATATACAAGAAATGAATAAATTTTCATTCATCAATATATCACAATGGTAAAAAGTCTATTCCACTTTCAAGCCAATCTTTTCCTGTTAAAATATCTTCAACTGATTTTCCTGTTTGCCATATTTCATCAACAATATTTCTTAAAGTTATTACATTACCTAATTTAACAGTTTCATATAATTGATTAATAAATGATAATGAATTTTCTCTTTGATAAATTGTTACACTTTCACAAGCTATTAAAAAAACTGGATAAACCATTTGTGTAATAATTGGTGATTTATAATCCATAGTTTTATAAGTATGAATAAATTCATCAATATATCCATTATTTATTTCTTTATAACTTTCATTTACAAATTGACAATAATTTTTTTCTAAAATTATAAGACAACTTAATATCCAACATTTTGCTCCTTTTAATCTTAAAATATAATGATCTTCATTTTCACAATTTGAATAAATTAAATAATCTCTATAATTCAAAAATTCAAATTTTAAATCTTTATATCTTTTAGAAATTAAATTTTTTTCATCTTCTGAATTTTTAAATAAATTATTATTATTATATTTTATATCTCTTTTAAAAAAACATAATTTATAAATAATTGTAAATATTTCTCCAGGACATCCTAAAAATTTATTCATTGAAATTGAATCATATTTTGTACCATACCAATCTGGATTACTATATGGTAATCTACAATCTGGTGAACTTAAAGCTGTAATTGTATCATACCATGATAATACACAAATCACTGCTTGACTTTGTTCAATTTCTTTTAAAGATTTTTTATCTTCTGCAATACTTGCAAATATTCTTAAAAAAATTCGAACTAATGATGATCTACCACTTTCAATTACTCCAAATAATAAATGAACTAAAATTAATAATAATATTACAAAAAAACTATTTTGTTTTTTAAGATTCTTAACATTTTTTGTATTATTACTATTATTACTACTATTATTTGAAGTTAAACTTTCTGGAGAATCTACCACTATTTTCGGACTTGATTTATTAGAATTATTCATAGAATTATTCATTGAATTATTATTACAATTATCTTGATAAATATAATTGATTAAATAATTTAAAGTATTATTAATATGATAAAGACCTTTATTATAAAATTCTTTATTACCTTTAGTTTCATATAAATGTATACAACTTAAAGATATAAAACATGATTTTGCAATCTCAAAATCACAATATTTTAATGCTAAATCTGGCCATGGAGAATTTGGATGAGCATCTAATAATGGTAATAATTTTTTAAAAAAATGTCTTAACATATAATTTTCTTGATTATAAGATAATGATAATCCAAAAGTTTTAACTTCTTTTGAATATAAATTTGTATTTTTATTTATAAATTGTTCAATATCATTATTATCTTTATTATTATTATTATTATTATTATTATTATTATTATTGTTATTATTATTATTATTATTTAATCTTAAATTTTTTTCAACATTAACTAATTTATTATTATAATTATGATGAATATTATGAGTAGGAATGAAATTATTATTTAAATTTGTATTTAAGTTTGTATTAGTATTTGAATTTAAATTATTTGATATATATTCATTATTTATAATTGAATTATTATTGAATTCTAAACTATTAAAAGTACTAAAATCTTCAACATTATTGAAGAAATTTGGATCAATATTATAATTTTCATTTATATTAGAATCTATATTGTTATTATTATAATCTTTATTATTAATTGATGAATTATTTATTAGTGAATTATGAGATTTATTATGTATATCTTTATTTGGAATAATTGAATTATTTAAAAGATAATTTAAACCATTATATAAAATATTATCAGATTCTATAGGATTAATGTCATTATCAGTATGAAAGTCATTATGGTCATTATGGTCATTATGGTTATTAGGGTCATTATTGTTACTATTATTATAAGTTATATTATTAGTTTTTGTTTGAATATCATTTGAATTTTGAGAAATACTAAGACTATTATTAGTATTGTTATTGTTATTGTTGTTTTTTAAGATTCCAGATAAATTATTGAATAAATTATTGAATGGATTATTTGGATCAATGATTTCATTTATGAAAGACAATTTATTAGAATAAATTTTCTTTTTAAAGTTTATACTATTACTATCACTATTATTTTTAGTATCATTATTGTCATCTTTATTATCAATATGGTTTTCAATATCATCAGAATTTTCATTCCCATTTTCTTTAATAGTACTGTCAGTGTCAGTGTTATTATTATCATTTATATTTATATGTTCAGTAGGCTGATTAGTGATAGAATTTGAGTTTGAATTTGAGATCGATATAGGAACAGGTTCAGGAATTAATGGATTTTGAGAGTCGTTTGAAAGATCATTTGAAAGATCATTCAATTGATTATTCGATTGATTAGTTATTGGTTGTGTATTATTTAGTATTATAGGATCTTCATTGAGTTTTGATTTTGATTTAGAATTACTAATATTCTTGTCATCTTTGTTATTTTTCTTCAAAGACTGAACATTATTATTATTATTTGAAGTTTTAGATTCAGATTTCGATTTAATTTTTTTTTCAATTTGTATAATCTCATTCTCATTTTTTATGATATTATTATTATTAATATTATTATTATTGATATTAATGAATTGATTATTTTGAATAGTTGGTCTACCTCTGAACCCATATTTTAATTCACCTTTTGAATTTTTTGAAATAAAATTACCTTTTGATCTTTTATCATCCACATCAAAGGTTAATCTTAAATCATAACCTTCACAAATTCTATTTGATTTTAAACAATTTTGACATTGTGGTTTACCTTCATCACATTTACGTCTTCTTGATTTACAAGTCCAACAACCAGTTCTTACTCTTGTTATTTTACCCATTTATGATTGGTAATGTAAAGAAAATCAATTAAATTAATAAGTTTATTGATTATTATCAAGTTATTGAATTATGGAAATATTTTTATATTTAATTAAATTTTTAGTGTGAGTGAAATAATGTAAATTGACAAAAGAGTAAAGTTAAATTATAATGAGTGTAATGACTTGACTTGATTTGATTTGATTCGATTTGCAATAAGTAAATAGGTAGAGTAAACAATGGAAATTTGAATATAATTAGTAAACTGATAACCAATAATATTTCTAAAATGGGTATTTGATCCAAATGAATTGAAGTTATTAAAGTGATTGAGGTTATTATTATTGTTATTATTATTGTTATTATTATTGTTATTATTATTGTTATTATTATTGTTATTATTATTATTAAAATTAAGGGTCAGTTTCCATTCGATTTGGAAACGAATAAAAAATAAATCTGAAAAACATTCGATCAGGCGTTTCAAGATTCCGGATTGGGAAGAAGCGCCAAGTAAGTGGTGTTTACCAGTGGTGAGGATGTAATGCAAAGGTAGGTTTATTAGTGTATAAAAGTGTAGCACGCAGTAGGGGCGTATTGAGACCATTTTGTTGGGCCTTATATTTACGAATTTTCAATATGGTAACTAATTTGAAGATATACCAAGAAGCAGGAAAATAAACAGAAATAAACAATAGAATAAATATAGAAATGAAAGAGGAAATGAAAATATGAGATGACAAAAAGATGAAATATCAAGAAGAGAATGATATGAATGAATATGTCTATATAAATATTGTTGACTGTTCAAAAATTGAAAGGATATTAAGGAAGAAGAATAATATCAAGTTATTTTGAATGGATTTTAGGTTATAATAATGATTTTATTAAAAGAAGTACCAGATTATATAATTGAAGAAATATTTAAATATATTTCAATTGATAAATTATTTTTATTATCATTTATAAATAAGGAACAAGGTAATTCATTAGTTCAGAAATGTGCATATGATAGACTTATAAGTTCCGTTAATATTAGATTTTCTGTACTTTCAGTAACTGAAATTGATGAATGTAATGAAAATGAATACAATGAAAATGAAGATGAAGATGAAGAAGTAGATGAAGATGAAGACATAGATCAAGAAGTAGATGAAGATGAAGATATAGATCAAGAAGTAGATGAAGATGAAGAAGAAGATGAAGATAATATAAATAGGTCAAAATATAAAGAAACTGAGAAATTTAATTTTTTTTATTTCAAAGATGGATATTCAATAAATAATTATGAAATTTCATTTAATAATATGAATTCAATTAAAGAATTAACAATTACATTACAGAATCTTGAATTATTTCCAAATCAAATTGTTGAAGAAATAATAGAAGGACCAGATAATGGAAGAGGAAAAGAAAAAGAAGAAGATAATGATGATATTAATTCACGTATAAAAGCTGTTAAAGAATTTTTTAAATTAAAAAATCGTAGAGATAGAATTGGATTATTTCGAAGAATTATTTCAAATAGAATTAATGAAACAAATATCAATAAAGAAATTTATGAAGATAATGAAATTGACGAAGAAAAAGAAAAAGAATTAAAAAAAGAATTAGAATTAGAATTAGAATTAGAATTAAAATTAAAATCAGGATTAAAATTGGAAAAAAAGTATTGTATAAAAAATGAAATTTCAAGTAAATTAATGTTAATGAATAATATTAAAATTTTAACAATTAAAGATAATAGAAGAAAATTTTTTTCAATATTTGATAATATATTAAATTATTTAAATTATAATAAGAATTTAAAAATTTTAAAATTAATTAATAATGATTTAACAATAAGTTGTATAGATTATAAAAAAATTTCAAATTTAGAAATTTTTAAAAATCTTAAAAAATTTCAAATTATTGATTGTAATATTATGGAAATTGATTTAAATAATATTATTAAAGATATGATAAATTTAAAATCATTAGAAATTAATATTGAAGTAGATAAAATTTTTTCATTATCAGGTATTTCAAATTTAAATTTAAATTTTAATTTTTTAAAAAATTTAAAATTTTTAAAATTTTTAAAATTTTTAAAAATTGAAAAAATTGGATTAAAAAATTTACCAAAATATTTAAAAAATTTAATTTTTTTAAAAAAATTATCATTATATTATAATGAAATTGAAAATATTGAAGAATTTCCAAATTTAAATGAATTAAATTATTTAAATTTATCATTTAATAAAATTAAAAAAATTCCAAATTTTTTTTCAAAATTAATACCAAATTTAAAATTATTAAAAATTAATTCAAATTTAATTAAAAATGAAGGAATTTTTAAAGAAAGTTTAAATTTTTCAAAATTAAATTATCTTAATATATCAAATAATCCAATTGTTGAATTTGATTGTTCAAAATTTTCAAAAAATATAAAAATTTTAATTATTAATTATTTAAATATGAATAAAATTCCAAAAGAACTTAATGAATGTTTAAATTTAAAATATTTAGATTTAAGTTTTAGTGGATTAAGAATTATAGATTGTAATGATTTACCAATATCATTAAAATATCTTAAGATTAAAACACCATTTCGTGTAAAATTTAAAAATATGAGAAGATTAAAAAATTTAAATTATTTATATATTTAATAGATACAATACAATAGTAGTAGTAGTATAATAAATAGAGTAATAATATTACCTAATAGGGAAGTGTAATTGTGTATATGTTGAAATATCAAAGAAGTAATAACTCAGCCGCAGTGTGGATAAGCACATTATTTTTAAAACCAAAAAATAATATAAACGGGGCTTTAACAGTCACCTGACGTATACCATGTGATTTAGAACTTGATTTTTCTTCTCGGTGGCTGAGCTAGTGTTATCACGTGTGCACCGTCACCCTGTTTTCCATTTGAATTTGAATTTGAATTTGAATTTGAATTTGAATTTGTCTGAGAGCAGCAAACAGAAAAAGAAAGAAAAGATTAGCACGTGACCAGCATCTCTGCACGTGCCAGCCTCCGTCTCGCTGCAGCGCTGGTTTGTCTGTTCCCAGACACTTCTGCTACGATCACAATCACTGTTTACTCCTGTTTACTGTCTGTTTACTGTCTGTTTACTCACTTTTTACCCAACGACAGCCAATCTCAGTCTGTTTCTAACAAAAGAACAAGAACAAAAGAACCTTTATTTTACTCACTATTATTATTATTATTATTATTATTATTATTATTATTATCTTTACCTGTATCAGTATCAGTATCAGTATCTCTTCATTCAGTAGAGAGAGAAGATTTCCTTTATTATTATCTATCAAATTTATACATTCTACACTTTTATTTTCCATTAACTATATCTTTCATTAATTACTTTTTATTATTCTATCTTTTAAGATTTTATCAATCAATCAATCAATCAATTAATTTAATTAATCAATCAATTTCTCCTATTTTGTATTTCATTTAATCTAACTTCTTAATGAAGTTATAAATTAATAATCAATATAAGAAAAAAAGAATACATTTAAATATAAACATAAACATAAACATAAACATATACATATATATATACATATACATATACATATAATCTATTAAAAATGTCTGCTCAAGTTCATTCTTCAAATGTAGTTGGTGTACATTATAGAGTTGGTAAAAAAATTGGTGAAGGTTCATTTGGAATAATTTTTGAAGGTTTAAATTTATTAACAAATCAACAAGTTGCAATTAAATTTGAACCAAGAAAATCTGAAGCTCCTCAATTAAGAGATGAATATAGAGCTTATAGAATCTTATCTGGTTCTATTGGTATACCAAATGCTTATTATTTTGGTCAAGAAGGTTTACATAATATTTTAGTAATGGATTTATTAGGTCCATCATTAGAAGACCTTTTTGAATGGTGTGGTAGAAAATTTTCAATAAAATCAACAATTTTAATTGCAAAACAAATGATTTCAAGAGTTCAAACAATTCATGAAAATAATTTAATTTATAGAGATATAAAACCAGATAATTTTTTAGTTGCAAATCCAAAATCAAAAAATCCAAATTTAATATTTACTGTAGATTTTGGTATGGCTAAATATTATAGAGATCCAAAAACTAAACAACATATACCATATAGAGAAAGAAAATCTTTATCTGGTACTGCAAGATATATGTCAATAAATACTCATCTTGGTAGAGAACAATCAAGAAGAGATGATTTAGAATCTTTAGGTCATGTATTTATGTATTTCTTAAGAGGTTCTTTACCTTGGCAAGGTTTAAAAGCTCCAACAAATAAACAAAAATATGAAAAAATTGGTGAAAAAAAACAATCAACAATTGTAACTGATTTATGTTCTGGTTTTCCAATTCAATTTGCTGAATATTTAAATTATGTTAGAAATTTAAAATTTGATGAAACTCCAAATTATGATTATTTAAGAAATTTAATGGATAATGCTTTAATTTCAATAAATCAAAAAGATGATGGTCATTATGATTGGATGGATTTAAATAATTCAAAAGGTTGGGATTATCTGATTAATAAAAAACCAAATTTACATGGTTATGGTAATCCAAATCCAAGAAGACATCATCATCAAAATAATAATAACAACAATAATAATAATAATACAACCGCCAATAATAATAATAACAATAATACAACAACTAATAATAATAATAATACAAATATAAACGCTAATACAAATCCAAATACAAATATATCTAATTCAAATAATAATCAAATTCAAAATGTAAATGGTTTACCAAATTATTCAAAACAAAGAATTGCTTTATCTCCACAACAAATGCGATCCAATTCAAAATATTTAAGTAATAATAATAATAACATAAATTCAAATAATAATTTAAATAATAATCCAAATATTTCTCCATTAATTAATCAAAATACAAATAATAGTAATAATATTAATAATAATAATAATATAATTAATTCAAATTCAGGTTTAAATACTCCAAATGGTAATCAATCTCCATTTTTAAATAAACAAAATCAATATTTAATGGAAAATCCTTCAAATTATGCTATTGCTCCAAATAGTAAATCAAATTTAGCAAATAATAGAAATACTTTCAATTCAAAAAATACTTTCAATTCAGGTAATCCATCTCCTTTAATTAATAATAATAATAATAATAATAATAATACAAAATTATCTGGTACAAATAATAATACAAGTACTAATCCAACTTCTATTAATAATAATAACAATAATAATAATAATAATAATGGTAATAATACAAATAATAATCAAGAAGAAAATAATTCATTAAATTCTGGTAATAAGAATTTTTTTCAAAAACTTTGTTGTTGTTTATAAGAAAAAGGGGAAAAGATTTTTATTTTATTTGCTCTTTGGTTATTGTTTGATATTTTTTATTCAAGGTGCAGTATAATTAGTTAATTAATTAATCACTGTTATTTATTTTTTTTTAACTTTCATTATCTTTTTCATTATCTTTTTCATTATCTTTATTTTATCATTATCGTTTTCGTTATTGTTATCGTTTTCGTTATTATTATCACCATCACTCACTTTTACAATTGTTCAATCAATTTATAATCAAATCAACATATACGATCTTCAAATATGTTTAATCAAGATTCAAGATTGATTTCTATTAAAAATCAAAATTTTTTTTTTGTTTTTATCTTGTTTTAAATTTTATTTATGTTTTTATTTAATTTTATTTAGTTTTATCATTTATCTATAAAATTTATCTAATTATTTAATTTTTAATTTTTAATTTCAATTTTTCAATTTTTTAATTTTTTAATTTTTTAATTTTTTAATTTTTTAATTTTTTAATTTTTTTTTGATTTTTTTCAAAATCATTTTGGCATATAATAATTGAATTGTAATGTCATTTAGTTTATTTTAACATAATTTTTTTCTTCCATTTTTTTTTTTTTTCACCTGGTAGAAAGTTTCAAATTCAAGTTCTAATTCCAATTCAATTTTATCTGGATACTTATTTATTTATTTATTTATTTATTTCATTACTTACTTATTTATTTATTTATTTATTTATCTATCTATCTATCTATTAATTTATTATTTTTCTATATTTCTTCAAATTCTTCGTGAGAATGTTTCAGTTTCTCAATATTTTTGCTTCTTACAATAATATCTCTCCTCTTGAACTTTTCACCAGCCACAGCTAACAACAGCATTTCAGAATTGTTTCATCACAGTTGGAACCAGAGGAGTGGGTCCAATGAAGATAAAACCAGTGCCACGGGTTAATGTAATTGAGTGTTAGGACATGCAAGCCAACGTGTATATATGTGCACTGCCTATTACTGTGCTTACATGTATATTAACGTGCACGCCAGTATTTCTAACATACTACTACTTTGCAGTGCATTGCACCTTCTGCAGTGGATTCCATATCAGTTTCAGTCTCTGTTTGCACTAAAATAAAGTGGATCAGTCCTTTGCCTGCCAGCTTCCTGACTACTGGCTACTAATTACTACAGTACTGGTTTACAGTACTGGTTTACAGTACTAGTTTCACTGTTTTCTTTCTCGACCACTGCTTTTTACTATTTTCACTCGCTTTATCTTGATTTCAAATTGTTTTTTATATATTTCTCTTGTTATTTTTTATATTATTTATTATATATTTCTTCAAATTCTTTTTTTTTTTCAACTTCTTATTCTTTTTCAATTTCTTCTATTGATTATTGGCTTTTTCATTTCTTTATTATTGTAATCCAATAATCAAGTTATGAGTGATATAGATGATGATATTCTCATCACTGATGTGAGATTTATACCCAATGATGAAGGTTCAACTTCTGTTAATACTACAAATTTAAATAATACTCCTGATAATTTCTCTTCTGTTGAACCTTGGTTTCGTTCAAGAAAGAATAAAATCAAAAAAAGAATTAATGAAAGAAATCAAGTTTCAAATTTTGCTTCTCCTGTTGAAATACTAAATGATGATATCGATATTAATAATAATAATAATAATAATAATAATAATAATAATAATAATGACGATGATGATGATTATGATGATGATTTATCTCATAGAAATCAAATCACCTTCTTAACTAATCATGACATTTCTCATTCCAATTCTATTTCTAATTCTAATTCTAATTCTAATTCTAATTTTAATTTTACAAATAATAATCCAAATATTGATAATAATATCATTTATGTTTCAAGTCAAGCTCCATATGTTAATAACAATATCAATAACAATAACAATAACAATAACAATAACAATGATAGGAATGCAATTTATGTTTCAAGTCAAGCTCCCCCACGTACTAATAATAATGATGATAATGATAATGATAATTCTATAAGTATTATTGGATCAAATTCTACTGCCCCAGTAAATAATAATAATCATCGCAATAATTCTACTACTTCTACTACCAATAATAATAATAATAATAATAATAATAATAATAATGATGATGATATTCAAATTATATCTGAAAGAACAATTTCAACTCCAATAAGATCATTTTCATATACAATTGATAATTATATTCATCCAAATGGAAATGGAAATGGAAATGGAAATGGAAATTTAAATTTAAACTCTTCTATTAGAAATTCTTCTAATAGATCAATACCAAGAGATAATAGAATGAATATACATAATTTATTAAATAATTCTACAACTAATACTTTTGCAAATGCATCTACAATCACAACTACAACTACCACCACTAATAATAATAATAATAATAACAATAATAATAATAATCAATTAACTAGAGATATAATTGCAAATGGTGGAGTATTACCTATACGTAATTCAGTAACAAACTTTCGTCCAACTTCTAGAAGATTAATTGAATTACCAACTATTGGTAATTTAAATAATAATAATTTAAATGGTAATAGAAATCATTTAAGATTAAATTCTTCAAGAAATAATGAAATTTCTGAAAATCGTCAATCTCCAGAATTATCAAGTTTAAGAAGATATTTATTAGCAAATAATAATTATTATATGAATGAAGAAGATAATAATTATCATAATGAAAGTCAAATTGATTTAACAGAATATACTCAGAATGATAATGATAATAATAATATTAATAATAATAATAATAATAATAATATAGAGAATAATTTTGAAGAAGATGATGATATTTTTTCAACTTTACATGAAAGAGTTGTACGAACATTTCAAAGTCAATTAAATACACAATTTAATAATAATTTTTCAAGATTTTTAAGAAGATATTCTAATGGTATTGTTGATGGTAGTCAATTAACACCATTAGAATTAAATTTAATTAGAAATGATTTAGATTTAGAAAGAGATAAGAAATTTAAAAGACAAAAAATATATTCAATAAATTTTGAGAAAAAATTAAATAATAGAATTTCAAAAATTATTGAAAAAGATTTAAATTTTAATAGTGGATTAACATGTGAAATTAAAAAAGATATTGAATATTCATGTTTGTTATGTGGAGTAATTTTAGGTAAAGGTATACCAATTAAAGAAAAAGATGATAAAAAAAAACAAGAAATGAATAAATATAAATATATTTTAAATTCAGAAGATTATAATAAAAAAAAGAAAAAAACTAGATTTGAGAAATTAATTTTAAATTATTTTAATAAAAATCATATTATTAGTAACAATAAGAGTAATAATAAGAATAAGAATAAGAATATGAATAGTGAAAAAGAAGAAGAAAAATTATATTCACAAATTAATTCATTAATTGAATTACAAAAAATATTTAAATGTCAATCACCATATCAATTAATTAATTATCATATATTAAGTAAAGAAGAATTAAAAAGAGAAATTGAATTAAGTTGTAAAGTATTTTATAATAAATGTGGACATGTTTATTGTGGTAGATGTGTTAATAGAATATTAAAAATTGATAATAAATTATTAAGAAAGAAAAAAAATTGTAAACAGAGTTTAAATTATAAAATTTTATCAAAAAAATTATTAGAAAATAAAATTGAAAAAATGAATAAATTAAAAAATTTATTAACTTTACATGATAATAATAAAGAATTTAAAATTGGAGAATTGAATAGTGATTATGATGATGATGATGAATATGATCATGATGATCAAAATGAACATTATAGTGATAATGATGAATCAAGTTCTTCAACAAAAAAACGAAAAATAGATAAAGGTAAAGGTAAAGGTAAAGGTAAAGGTAAAGGTAAAGGTAAAGGAAAAGAAAAAGAAAAAGAAAAAAAAGATAAAGATACAGATAAAAAAAGTAAAAAAGATTTAATTGATTATAATTTTTTAACTATATTAGTTGAAGATGCTTTAATTTGTGGACCAAAGAATTGTGTTGTTGAAGATTGTAAAAGTTCTATGAGTAAAAGTTCATTTAAACAATTGTATATGCAATAATTGACATTAAAAATGATTTTATTTATATATATTATTAACTTACTTACTTACTTACTTACTTACTTACTTACTTATTTGGTATTAATGAACTCTATATAGATATGTATTATATATTATAAAAAAAAAACAGTATCAGAATATTCTGATGAAAACAGCAGGGCGATACCAGAACCATTGCAACTCACCAAATCCACCAAATCCACCAGAAACAGATGAATTTGGTGAACAGCGGAGATAAAGTCCCAATTGAGAATCCCCGGATTTAAGAAAACAAGCAGGGCACGTAACGGCGCAGCATCCAGCATCAGACCTCTTTTTACCAGCCACATGCCACTTTCAAAAGGTCTCTAGCCTTACGTTGGTGGTCTGACTCATATCCGCATTTCCGCGGCGACTTTTTTTTTTTTTTTTTTTTCAATCCACGGCGGATCTCTTGGCGGATTGCCGCTGTGCTTCAGTGGTTTCAGCGCTGGCAGCTCCTTCCGCTGCGCTGCGCTCGAATTGTGCTCTGTTTTCCACCCATTTCCAGCAAGAACTGGAAACAGCAGCGTCACTGTCACCAGCAGAGA
This sequence comes from Ascoidea asiatica, assembly GCA_001600695.1. Classification (NCBI taxonomy): domain Eukaryota; kingdom Fungi; phylum Ascomycota; class Saccharomycetes; order Ascoideales; family Ascoideaceae; genus Ascoidea; species Ascoidea asiatica. The sequence goes on along the minus strand of BCKQ01000004.1, from coordinate 1,386,414 downwards.
GATCAAGAACAAATATACCTTTCTTTATTCAGAGAAGCAGAAGCTGAGAAATACACTCAGCATATATTCAGATATATTCAGATATATTCAAATATATTCAAATATATTCAGAATAGTTTCTGTTCATTCACCAATTACTACTCTCAAGCTAATTCATAAAACATAACTATCACTAACTATAACTATCTATCACTTACTATTCTTCTCTTGCTCTTTTCTTTATTTGTGCTTTTCGTATCGATTCTGGAACTAAACTTCTCTTGTCTTCTATTGTCTGTTTTCTTTTCCATTGTTTATTATTATTATTATTTTATAATCTTAATCTAAATTTATCAAAATAATATTATTATTATTATACAAAGAATAATACAATAATAATAACCTTATAATCATCATCATCATCATAATCAATATAACTCTTATTAACAGATTACATCTTCAATTATATAAACTAAAGTTAATCAAAAGCAAATTCAAAAGCTCAGTTATTTATTTACATTACTCATTTACTTATTCATAAATATAGTACTATTAATTGTATTTTTATATTATTATATCCAAAACTTTACAATTTCCCCTATTCCATCAATTCTATCAATTCTATCTATTCTATTCAATACTTATAGATATAAGTATTTTATATCTAATATCTAATATCTAATATCTAATATCTTATAAATTATATTCGATATTCAATATTTAATATTGAAAATTTATAATTTAAGATTTAAAATTTAAAATTTCATGTTTTTTTTAAATTGTTAAATTAAAAAATTATCTCTTCATTCAATTTCTATGATTATTTATCAATAACAATTAATATAAATCATTAATATAATCATTAATATATTTTCAATTCAATTCAATTTAAGTTTTTTTTATTTCAAAATATTTATATATAACTCATCATGTCTTCAACTCAACTTCAACATCAACAAAGAGTTAATCAATTTTTAGCTGAAGTGGTTTCAACTAAAACTAATCAATCTTCAAGAATGTTAATTAGAGAATATAAAAAAATTGGTGAAGGTGCTTTTGGTACTGTAGTTCAAGCAAAATTAAAATTATTATCAAATAATAATATTATATTTAATCAAAATATTAATTTAATATCAAATAATATTAATATAATTGATAACATTAATGATAACAATAATATAATAAATAATAATAATAATAATAATAATAACAGTATAAATAATAGTCTTGATAGTAATAGTAATAATAATATAATTAATAATAACATAAATAATAATAGTATAAATAATAATAATAATAATAATAATGGTAATGTAAATGGAAATGGAAATGGAAATGGAAATGGAAATATTGAAAATGATTGGTATGGTCCATATGCAATTAAAAGAGTACCTGCTCAAACTGAATATAAATCAAGAGAATTACAAATTTTAAGAACTGCAAATCATCCAAATGTTATAAAATTAAAATTTTATTTTGATCATAATGATCCAAATGATAATACAATTTATCAACATTTAGTTATGGAATGTTTACCAGAATCTTTACAATTAGAAATTCATAGATTTTCTTTAAATAGAAGATATTTACCAATAAATCATTTAAGATTATATTCTTATCAAATTTCAAGAGCAATGTTATATTTACATGCTTTAAATATTTGTCATAGAGATATAAAACCATCAAATATTTTAGTTGATCCAATTAAAGGTATTTTAAAAATTTGTGATTTTGGTAGTGCAAAAAAATTACAACCAACTGAACCAAGTGTTGCTTATATTTGTTCAAGATTTTATAGAGCTCCAGAATTAATTGTTGGTAGTCAATTTTATTCAACTCAAATTGATATTTGGGGTTTAGGTTGTGTAATTGGTGAAATGTCTTTAGGTAGAGCAATATTTCAAGGTCAAGATAGAACAACTCAATTAAAAGAAATTGCAAAATTATTAGGTCCTCCTGATAAAGTTTTTATATTTAATTCAAATCCAAAATATGATGGTCCATTATATTCAACTCCATTATTTAATGGTAGAATTTCAACAAGATTTAAACAAATTTTTAAAAATGCTCCAAATGAATTAATTGGTTTATTATTAAAAATTTTAAAATATTCTCCAAATGATAGAATTCAACCTGTTCAAATTTTATCTCATCCATTTTTTGATGAATTAAGAAATCCAGAATTTCAATGGATTCCAAGAGGTTCTTCAACTCCTGTTTTTCCACCAGATTTATTTAATTTTAGTTCTTTTGAAAAAGATTTAATTGGTGATTCAATGAGATTAATTAATCCAATGAATTCATATTAAATTAGATCAATAATAATAATAAAAAAAAAAAATAAATAATAATATATATTCCATCAATAAAAAATCCCTAGAAAAACTAAATTAAGATAAATAAAAAAAAACAAGAAAAAGAGTAAAAAAAAGGTAAAAAAAAAAATAAAAGAAGCCATTAAAAAAACCATTCATTATATTAACAATTAAAACAAAAGAGATTTAATTTCAATTCCCTTCATTTTTCTGAGGTTCCAATAAAAAATAATTCTTTTCAATTGAATTATTTGAGAGTAATTTAGTTTTAGTTTTTCACTTAACTTTATTTTTTTTAATTTTATGTTTTTTTTATTAAGCAAAAAAAAGAATTTTTTTGTCATTTTATTTAACTCTTTTATGATATTAGTCATTATTTTATTACTTTATTACTTTATTACTTTATAACTTTATAACTTTATAACTTTATTACTTTATTACTTTATTACTTTATTACTTTATTATTTATCTATTATTTATCTTTTAATTTTAGTTTTATTTTTTTAATTTGTTTTTGTTTTATGTTTTTGTTTTTGTTTTTGTTATTATTTATCATAATCTAAATACACTCACCCTAATTTTTTTCATGCTTTTTTATCATAACTTAACTGAATTCAATTTAATTTAATCTATTTTATCTTAGTTTATTTTATAACTTAAAAATAACATTTTTCATATTTATGGTTTAAATTAATATATATATAGAAATATTAATTATTAATTACAAATTACAAATAGATTGAAATAGTTTTTTATTTTGTTTTCCTTTTTTATTTTCATTTTTATTTTCATTTTCATTTTCATTTTCATTTAAAATATAACTTGTATATGATTAATAAAAACATAACCATAAATCATAATAAATCATAATAAAAAAATAAATTATTTAAAATTATAATTCAAGAGAATAAGAATATTCATCTTGAATATTTTGACTTATCCATAAAACTATACAACTTAACATTATACAACCATTACAAATTACATTTGCAACACCCATACCTAAAGTTGGATAATTATTAAAATTTTTCATTAAGAATTTTAAAATTAAAATTACAAATGAACCTGCAAGTCCAATAGCTAAAGAAGAAAAACCTAAGAATAATATAAGTCTTGCATGCCAAGTTGAATCAGAATTACCATTAAAACTTGCTGAAAACCCACCAAGAGCATCATTTAATAATTTTTCTTTATCTAATGAATTTACAATTATCATTCCAAAAGTTGAACAAATTGCAGGAATCCAATCAACAAAAGTGATATGAACTATAGAAGCATTTACTCTTTTACTATAAATTGCAGCATCTAATAAAAACCAAAAACCAGCTGCAAACTATTATTTCAAACGAAAAAAAAAAAAGGTACTGTTAGTCCAAACTATTCAATAACGATTACTTAATTTTCAATCAGAGGAGTTTGTTGTAGATTGTTTGTTTTTAGATTATTTGATTAATTACTTACTAAGGCTCCACTTAAATAAACACCAAGATTTCTTACAACAGTAGAAGAAGGTAATTTAAAGGGCAAACGAAACCTGAATATTTGATTGGTATGACTTGAGTCCATTTTAATTGTGAGAATATGAATATTATTTTGATTATATATTGATAATTGTAATTATTATTTTTGTTATTATTTTTGTTATTATTATTGTTATTTGTTTATGAATCCAATACACTCAAGAATAAACATATATTCGTCTTATCGTGTAATTCCTTTATCTTCACCACTTCCACCACCACCGCCAGAATCAATTCCCACTTCTTCTGACCTCAGCCTTTTCTCAGCCACACACACGGAAACCAGTGCGGTGGGTCTAACTTCCGTTGTTCCGCGTGTCCGCAGCACGGTTACATTCATTAAAAGTTTAATAATATCCTTGTCTTGGATATTAGTGGCTGACATAATCCATGCATAATCCGCCGGCCACGGGTTTCGGTTGTTGCTCCTGATTTTATTTATTTAACTCACAGTGATTTAAAATATATTCAAAAGAACTCAATAAATTAAAATATATTTAAAGGGAATAAAGACAAAGAGATTCTTTTGTATATATTCAATTCAGTAAATTATCATAACTACATCAAGACAATACTTACATAGGGGACTGCTTTCCTCAAATCTGAACTCGAATCAATGCTTACAAATGGATATCGATAACCAGGATATGCTCTCAACCAGCAACAGAAGTAATAGCAACTTAGAAAACAATTCTACCTGTATTAAGAATTCAAATACCAAAACAAATCTGGACCCATCCCTTGAGAATAATATCAATAACAGTAATATAAATGATAATAATAATAATAATAACAATATTAACATTAACAGCTCTGGAAATAAAAAAATCGATTTTAATGGATTCAAATCAAATTTCTCTTTGAATCAAAATACAGAAAAAACTGAATCAAATCTTTTATCAATAAATAAATTTAATAATCGATCAAATTTCAAACAAGAGAAATCTTTTAACAATAATAATAATAATAATAATAATAATAATAATAATAATAATAATAATAATAGTTTATTTCCACTTTCTTCTAATAGATCAACTTCAATCTCATTCAATAATCCATTCTTACCAAAATATGATGATTTTAATTTATTTGATAATAATTATTATTCTGATTCTTCTATAAATTCAGATAATAATCAAGATATTCAAGATATTCCAGATATTCCAATTTTAGATCATGATATTCATGATATTCATGATATAGATCATGATATTGACCTAAATGATAATACAAATCTATCAAATCATAATTTATCTAATAATAATACCACTAACAATAATACTAATCATATAAATAATTTTAAAAATATACCACGAACACCAAATATTCAACATCCATCTATTTTTCATAATAAAAATTCAAATAATAATTTACCTCCTTTTTTAAATTATAATAATTTATATAATAGAAGAGGTAGTTTAATATTACTTCAAAAAAAAAAGAAAAAAAAATCTCCAAAAAATTTAAATAAAATTAATAGAAATAGTCTGCCAAATAATATACCTTTACAATCTAATTTACAATCAAATTTACAAAATATTTCAAATTATTCAAATTATTCAAATTTATCTTCAAATTTATCTTCAAATTACTCAAATTTATCTTCAAATGTTTCAAAACATCTGAATAAATTTTATGAATTAGATAATTATAATTCTACAAATTTATCTTTACCTAATTCTGATAACATTATCCATAATAATAACAATAATAAATCTCCAGATATTTATTTTAGAAGAATTCCAAATAAATTAAATTTAAAACCACAATTAAAATCTTTTAAAAGAATTACAAATGATTTACAAAGTGAAATTAATCCATTAGATAATGAAATTAAACATGAAGCTTCTATTACTTTTCAATTAAAAGATGAAGATTATTTAATTCAAAAATATAATAATTTAAAAAATTCAATTAATAATATACATAATAATAATAATAATAATAATAATAATAATAATAACGAAAGTAAAATTGAAAATAATAATGAAAATCATAATCATGATAATAATAATACGAATACTTCAAATCTTAATATTAATACTAACATCAATACAACTACAACTACAAGTAATAATCCAATTTATTTACAAAAATTATATAATGAAGATTCTTTAAAAAAAAATCAATTAATTACAAAAGTTAATGAAGCTTGGAATTCAAAAAATAAAAAATTAATGTTAAAAACTTTAAATTTACAATCAACAATTAATAATCAATTATTACCAAATAATTTAATTACAAATTCTTTTTCAAATTCAAATTCAAGTTCTTTAGCTTCTTCTCCTTCTTCAATCTCAACTTTTCCTTTAAATTTAACTAATGATTCAAATTCAACTACAAATTCATCAAATACTATAAATACTTCTGCTACTAGTAGTACTACTATTAATCCAAATCTAAATCCTAATAATAATATTTCAAATACTATTTCTACAAATATAAATCTAGTTAAGAATCATACAAAAATTTTAAAAAGAAAGTTTAATGATGATTTTGATTCTTCTCATAAAAGACGTGCTGTTTCCACTTCCCCTATATTGGCTGCACGAATTGTATCTTCTCCTTCGTCTATTCCTTCAAAAAGAGGCTTTAAATTAGTACAATCTACAAGTGATGATCTTGAAAAAATGTCACTTCAAGATTAATATAAATATAAGCTACTCTTTAACTGTAATTTAATTTTTCTTCAATCTCATGACATATATTAAGTCAGAAATATCAATCAATTTTTACGTTATTTTTTTTTTTTTTTTTTTTTTTTTTTTTTTGCTCTTTTTTGGCTTTTCAGTAACGAATAAATTTTCTAATGGTTTTTACTATTTTCTTTTGTCTTCAATTCTTAATTTTCTCCAAGCTTCACCAGAGATTTTAATTTTACTTTTGTATTCTCATATCTTTGATTCAGATATTACATTACTATAGATATCTTTTAGAAATTTATATTATATATATATTTATTTTATACAAGAATTTATAATACATTATTTATAAATATTCACACTTTATCTATATGAAAATGAAAGTTGTTACTAATAATAATTCAAAGATCACTTTCCTCTTCTTTCCAAACAACATTCTCTTTTTCTTCATTTACTTTAGATTTCATGGCATCCATTCTTTTTCTACCACTTTGTTCAAATGCTCTTAATGCATATATATAATTTGAAGAACTTTTAACTTTACTTAAATCAATATCTTCAGAAGAATTACTTCCAACTCTTTGAATTTTACCAATACATTCATTATACCTTTTCTCAACTTCTTTTTGATCTTTTATTTCCATGATTCTATATGCAATTTTCCAATCCACGTTGGAATTTTTAGGTGTAGGATATGTTTCGTTATCAACAACATCATTGAATAAATGATATTTTGAGATTTCAAATGCTTTAGCTCTCTTACCAATTTTATCATTCAAATCATTTAAAACTTTTTCTGGAATCTTTGCTTTGAAACTTTTATAATTTGTATCAAATAATGGCTTGATAGCTTCTTTTGATGCTTTTGGATCTCCTTGAAGTAATTTTACTTCAGTAACATTAATTGGAGCAAAAATTATAGTCATTTTAGGTCCTGAAAAATCACTAGTTAAAGATTTTAATGATCCATTTTCAAATTTATTTTCTGTGCTTATTATAATTCTACAATTATCTTGAAACTCTTTACTTTCTTTAGCTAAATACTTTTCAATGATAATTTTTAAAATTTTATTCACCATATTTAATGAAACTTTCATCTCAGTATCTGCAATATATGTACTTAGCTCTTCTGAACTTTCTTCAAATTCTCCACTTTGTAAAATTTTACTAACAGGATAAGTTTTTTCAAGTTTTCCTATCAATTCAGGTAGATATTTAGTATGTCTGATACTTCGTAATGAGTTATATGGCTTATTTTGTTCTTTAACTTGTTGTTTTAAAACCCAGATTGGATCTTTCCTTACAGTATTATCTGTAATAGAATGAATAAAATGATCTATTTGAGTTAATGGTAAATATTCAAATCCAAATATTTTTTCAATATTATGATAACAAATGAAAATTCCACTCATATTTCCTAATCTAGCTTGAAGTGAATATTTAAATAATGTTGATTTTATTAAATCATACTTTTCTCTTTCATAACTTTCAAAAAATCCAAATCTTTTTCTAATTGAATAATTATTTTTATTTTTTAAAACATCTTGTGTATATTGAATATCATTTCTAATAGAAGCAACGGCTCTAGTTTTTAAATCAAATGTTCCTGTTCCTGGTAATCTATCATCTTTACAATCTAATTGTGATCGTATTAAAAAACCATTACAATGAGCATAATGATAACAATCTTGTTCTATATCTTCTTCTACAACTTGTTTTTCAATTTTTATTTTCTCATTATCATTCACTTTTTGATTTTCTTCTTGATTTTCTTCTTTACTTCCATTGGCTAATTTTGTTTGCATTTCTAATATTTTCAAATTTTCAGCTTGTTCATCAGCAAACTTTAAGGCAGCATATAATTTAGTATCTAAATCATTATTTGGTTTTGAGTTCCTTTTAGGTTGTTGAGTTTTCATTGGTGAAACTATTTCTGATAAATTTTCATAAGATTTTTCAGATTTTAAGTGTGAAATAAAGTTTCCTATGCTTGAAGTTGGTAACTGTTGAGTAGCATCTTTTAAAACTCTTCCAAGGCTTACATCAAAAGGAATATCCTTTGATGATTTTTCGAAATTTGCAAGTATTGTTGCAGCATCTTCATTTTCTTTTTTTCCTTCTTCCAAAAGGAAATCTTCAATAGATTTTTTCAAAATGGAAATTTCTGAATCTGGTTCTTTATGTTCTATAGTTTTTGATAATTCTAGTTTTTCATCATTTGTAGATAATTCTTTTTGTTGATTTTCTTTATTTTCTTTATCTTTATTTTTATTTTTATTTTTTTGATTTTCATCCCTAGAATACTTTTGTTCAAATTGATTTTGTTCAGTGGTTAATAATTTTTCCATCGCATGACCTAAAACAGATAAAACTATTTCTTTATCAAAACTTTTATCAGAATCAACAGAAAAAATATAATCTTGATTTTCAAATTTATTTTGTTTGATAACTTTTTCATCATCATCATTATTATTATTATTATTATTATTATTATTATTATTATTATTATTATTATTATTATTATTAGTTTCTTCAAGGAAATTTTTTTTAGAAATAATTATTGAAACTGGAGATTTATAAGCACCAGTATATTTTTCAAAAGAACCAGGGAAATTTTTAGATAAATTAGTTATATTTACAGGTCTATTATTTGATAAAAAAAAATGAAATTTCATTAAAAATCCAGTCATTGAAGAAGTTGAACTGAAAAAATTAATTTTATTATTAGATTCTAAAATATTTTTAAAAAGTTCACTATTTTTATTTAATTTTTCTTCTAATTCTTTGATTTCATCAATAGGACCTTTATTTTCAAAGTTATCAGTAGTTGCTTTATGAATTTCAGAAGTATTTTCTGAAATATTTTCAAGATTATTTTCAAGATTATTTTCAAGATTATTTTCAAGATTATTTTCAAGATTATTATCATTTTTTTCAATATTTATATTTTCTGAAAAATTATCTAATTGATTATCTTCATTTTGATTTATTATAATATTATCAGTTTTATTCTTTGATATAGAATTATTTAAATAATTAGATAAATTTTGTAAAGTTTTATCTTTATGACTTGGAATATATGGTTTAATTTTTTTAAAATCAAATTTTCCAATTGGTAAAATTTTTTTTAAAAATGGATTAAAATTAAATACATCAGAATATGAATCTTGTAAAGCAAAATAAACACCAGGTTGAAATAAAATTTTTGATAAATTATTTGATAATTTTGGAATTTCAGGTTGTTTAAAAGGTGGTATAATTGGATTAAAAGATAATTTTTTAGTTAAAATTATTGAAGTATAAATATGATTAAAATCAGGATTTTGAAAATTTTTTTTTTCAGAAAATAAAATATTTAATAAAGGATGATTATAATTTCTTAAAGAAATTTCAGAATCTGATATATAATCAAATTTTGAATCTGAACCAAGTTTATTTTTTGAAATAAGATCTTTTATTTTTAAAGTCTGAAGATCATTTTTAATTGATTGATTATTAGTTTGAATTTTTACTTTTTCTATTAAAGGATTTTTTGAAAAATTTTTTGAAGTTGTTGATGAAGAAATTTTTGAAGAATTTATTGGAGACGTTATTGGAGATTTAAAAAAATTACGTTTTTTATCAATAAGTAAATGTTTTTGTATTTGATCTTGTTTTATTTTCGAATTTTCTTTATTTCTTTCCAATCGATAATTTATTTTCCTTTTATTTTGAGGAAGTTTCATTTTTTGTACAGTTGTAAAAAGTTTCTTCATGTTGGAATCAACTTCTGAAGTTTCAACAATCAACTTTGAATCATTTAAAGGTACTTTAAATTTTGAATTTCCAAAAGGTTTTATCAGCTCCTTAGACTGTTTATTATTTTTCTTAGACTCAGATAAATTTGTCACAGATCTTTTAAAAGTTATTATAAAACATTTTCTTGAAGAAGTATTCTTTGTTGAAAAGTGTCTTGTGAACCTTGAAGAAATCATAGAAGAGATAAATAATATTCTTATTTTATCACCAGACAATATAGAAGCAAGTCTCGTAATAACAGATTGAAATATTATTATACTCTATTGATGATCCTACCTACTACTTTTAAACAAATAAAATAACTGCAAGAATAAAAGAAGAATGATAAAAAGTACTTATCAATGCAAATCCACCTTTTTCTTTCAATGCTCTCAAAATCAGTTGATCAGAAATAAAAAAAATTGTGTGAAGTTGCAGGAAACGTGAAAATTTCAAATGGAGATAATTTTTGATCCAAAGACCCGCAGTGGTGGTACATGCATGAACCACCGTGCTTATACATTACCAAACATGACCCACAAATCTGGCTTTAAAACAACTTCCACAAACCTGGTCTCAAAAAGAACTTCCATAAAATTGGCTTCATATTATTGCATCCACAGAACTGGTTATTATTTTTTTGTTTTTAGTCCGGGTAACACTTCCACTTTTGTTTTAATTGTTGTGTGGCTAATTGCTGCTAATTAACAGTCCCAGTACAGTAATTATGTGGCTGTATGTTCCAAAAAAGATACGTGACGCTAAAATGAATTTCTGCCACAGCTCCATAATCAGCTTCAGTCTTTTAAAGTGAACAATTGTTAACAATTCTAAATTAGCTGAATTGAAATGAAATGAAAAGAAATATTCTTCAGCTGAATTATTTCATTTTAAAAGAGTTTTTATTTATATTTCAATTATCTTTTTTGAATCAAATTTATATCTGAAGAAATAGATTTCAATAAGGGTTCAAGTGATAAACAATTGTCTATTCAAGTTTATTGTATCATATGTTTTAGCGTAATTCTCTCTTTCTTCACTTAATCACTTAATCACTTAATCACTTAATCACTTAATTACTTAATTACTTAACAATTACAGTACCCTTTCAAATAAAGAATAATAAATAATTCAAAATGTCAAGCTCACAATATACTTTTGATGAAAATTCAGAAACATGGCCATTTTTTGCATTAACTTTAACTTCATTAATTGTGATACCATCTGTGATATCTTCAATAAATAAAATAATTTCAAATCGAAAAAAAATTTCAAAAATTTCAAAAAATCCATTAATTCAAAAAAATTTAAAATTATCAAAAAATTTTAAAAAACCATATAATTATAATTTTATTAAAAAATTTAATTCAAAATATAATAAATTAAATTTAATATTTAATTTTAAAAATTTTTTAAATTTTTTTGGAATTTTATTATGTGTAATTTTAATTTTATATATTAATAAAATTAATTTATTAAATAACAATAACAACAATAATAATTCAAAATTATTTGATCCATATGAAATTTTGAATATTAATTCAAAAGCAACTGATAAAGAAATTAAATCTGCTTATAGAAAATTATCTTTAAAATTTCATCCTGATAAATTAGATACTTCAAATATAACTATTGAAGAAAAATCTAAAATTGAATCAACTTATATTAATATTGTTAATGCTTATAAAGCTTTAACTGATGATATAATTAAAGAAAATTTAGAAAAATATGGTAATCCAGATGGTATTCTTTCTGTTACTAGAGGTATCGCATTACCAAAATTTTTAATTGATTCAAAAGGTACTTTTGTTTTAATATTTTATGGTTTATTAATTGGTTTTTTTTTACCATTTTTAGTTAATAAATGGTGGACAAATGTTAAATCATATACAAAACATAATATTCATTCAAAAACTGCAGAATTATTTTTAAAAGAAATTATAAATTATACTCCTTCAACTTTAATTAATTCAAAATTAATTATAAATTGGATAAGTAAATCTGAAGAATTTAAAATTTTATTTAAAAATAATTTAAAACCAATAGAAATTGAAAATTTAATTTATAAACATTTAAATAGAGAAAATTGTTTAAATGATATTGAAGAATTAAATAAATTAAAAATTATAAGTAAAATTCCAATATTATTAAATGGTTTAATTGATATTGGTTCAATTATTAGAAATTCAGAAATTGTTTATAATTCAATTTTACTTTCCAAAGCCATATCTCAAGCTGTACCTTTATTAAATACAAATAAACAACAATTATTACAATTACCAAATGTTAATTGGGATTGTATAAATAATAAAAATTTTAATAATTTAAATATTAAAACTATTGGAAAATTATTATCATTAGAATTAAAAGATCAAAAAAGAATTTTAGGTATAAATGATGATAAATTAATTAAAGATACAATTGAATTTATAAGTAAAAATTATCCAATTTTAAAATTAATTAGTGCAGAATTTAAAGTACCTGGAGAAAAAATTGTAACACCATTATCAAATTCACATTTAGTTATAAAAATTTTAATAAAATCTGGTTTACATCATGGTAATTTTAATTTTAATAAAATTATACCAAAATTTTTAATTAATGAAATTGAAACAATGGAAAATTTAAGAGATCCATTTTTAATTGTTAAAAATCAAAAAAAATTACCATATTCATATTCACCATTTTTTCCATTAGAATTAAATAGTAAAAAAACTGGATTTTTTGTTATGGTTTTATTACAAAAAGATGGTAAATTAGCAGATCCAACAACATTTTATGAAAATTTAGATTTTGATAATTTACAAGTTTCTTATGAAGATTATAAAGAACAAATTAATAATTGGGAAATTTTATCAAAAGATGAAAAAGATGAAAACGATGAAATAAATGAAAAAGATTGTAAATTAAAAATTGGAACATTAAAAATTCCAATTACACAACCAACACCTTCAGAACCAGGAGAATTTCAATTTAGAATTAGAATATTTCATAGTGATTATTTTGGATCAGATTTAGATTTTCCAGTTGTAATGACAGTTAAAGAACTTGAAAATAATGAAGATAAAGAAAAAGATAATTATGAAATTGAATATCCTGAAGAAGATTCTATAGCAGGAGCTATGGCTCAATTAAGAGGAGAAAAATATAAAAAATTTAATCCAGAAGATGAAAATGAAGGAGATGTAGATGATGAAGATGATGAAGATGAAAAGGAAAGTAGTAATAAATCAGATGATGATAGTGATATTGATTCTGAAGATGAAGATGTGGATTGGACAGATATTAATACAGATACTGAAGATGAAGAAGAAGAAGATTTAAAGAAGAAATAAGTTTTGCTCTTTATTTATTATTATATTTTTTTTATTTAATTTCTAAAAATTCATATCAGCGCTTAATTATATTATTTTATTGTATCAGCGGTTAAAATTAACTAAAATCATTTTTTTTTTTTTTATTAATTTTTATATTATTACAGAGTCAATTGAAGTTAATTGAATTCAATTTAAGATATAAAATTACAATAATTGTTTATAGTGTAATAAAATAAAAAGTATGCATTCGGTCTAATTATTGTAGAATAACATAGTAACTAAATAACTAAATAAATAAATAAGTAAATAAATAAATAAGTAAGATAAAAAAGAGTGTAATCAGTTTAGTGAATATAGATAAATAAACACTAATATTTAATGATAATTAATTAATACTTTAGTGTACTTTAGGCAGCGTAGCTTAGTTTGAAAGAGGATTGTTATAAAAACATTAAATATTAAGTAAGTAAGTAGTAAGTATTAATTGAGGAATGCTCTTTTGATTGAAGAACCTAAGGATTTAAATGAAGATTTTAAAGAAGAAGATAAAGAGGATAAAGAGGATATGGAAGATAAGGTGGTAGAAGAATATTGAGGAAATATTACAGAAGCAGTAAGACAAGTAATGAATTCATCATCATCAGTATAAGCTCTTGCATAAACAGTATATTTACCAGGAGGTACTTCATTTGGAATTTCCACTTGTTTTTTAATTTCTATATTACCTTTATTAATTGGACATTTCATATCAATATTTTTAATTTCATCACATAAATCAAAAGTTTGTTGAATTAATTTTATATAACCATATCTTACATCAACATCAACATAAGCACCTTGTAAAATATCATCTTCTAAGAAACCAGAAGCAATAATTGATAAATTAGTACCTCTTTCTGGAGGATTTGGAGATATTATAACATTTTTTATTGATAATAATTGTGGTTCAAAAGTATCACAAATACTACATGGATTATCACCAGGAATTGGTTTTTCACCAGGTAATAAATTTATTTTTAATTGATTTGAAGTTGATAATGATGATGAATTAACATTAATTAATAAAGTTGAAGATAATAAAATTACAGAAGTTTTTAATAAATTTTTAAAATTAATTGAAACCATTTTATTTTATTATTTTTGATTCTTTTTTGAGCAAGATAATAAATACACAATATTGAATAATATATTTGAAACAATTGATAATTGATAATTGAAAGATTAAAGAGCAATAATATTGTTGTTGTTGTTGTTGAAATGAAGAAACTGGGAGTGAATAAATAGGAGTAAAAAGACAAGAAGGTGTTTTCAATGGACTCTTCAATGGACTTTTTATAGGATTGTGATGAATTGTGCTGGATTGTTATCTGGTGAAGAATTGCAGATAGCAAAGCGAGTGGTGAGTAGCAGCAAAAGCAGAAGCAGCACCATTCTCGCGCTCGTTCTCAGCCGAGTTGCAACGTCGGCGGTTGCTCGTTCGCTGTGCCGCTGGGGGTGTAGCACCAGCCGTGAAGGAACGAGAGTGGTAATATTGTAGATTGGAAGTGGCTAGTGTTGCTGTCGGTGGCGAGGGTGGCAAAACTGGTCAGACGCAGGTTGCATGGCAGAGCATGGCAGTACTTGCTTGGATTTGATCACGTGCAACAACATTGTTGAGACCAGTTTGGTGGGTCCTTATGGAATCAATTGATTTTGTAACTGATAACATACGCAGTAATCAACATACAAGAAACATATGAAATCAAAGAGAAAACAAGAGAAAACAAGAGAAAACATCCGAGAAGAAATATTGACATTTTATTACAATCACAGAAATTAAAACTAGACAATAATAGCAAATCATATTCAAACTTTAGTAATCTATTCAATTATGAAGAAATGGAATGATAGACAGTCTTATAAAGGTAAAGCAAGTTCAACTTGGTATAGAAATAGTTATAAAACTTGTTCCGATACTAATCTTTCCGAGAAATA
Source organism: Ascoidea asiatica (assembly GCA_001600695.1). Lineage (NCBI taxonomy): Eukaryota > Fungi > Ascomycota > Saccharomycetes > Ascoideales > Ascoideaceae > Ascoidea > Ascoidea asiatica. Next base: position 1,370,890 of record BCKQ01000004.1, on the reverse strand, counting down.
TACTCATACTCAATCAGATACAAATATAAATGATATAAATAATGATATAAATAATGATATAAATAATGATATAAATAATGATATAAATAGTGAGATAAATAATAAAAAAGATCTCAAAGACTCATCCCAAGATGATTCTCAAGATGATTTAATAAATAAACTAAATAATCTTGCAATAAAAGATAATAATAATAATAAAGATGATAATAATTCAATATATTCAAATTCAATTTCTACAAATTCAAATTCAAATTCAAATTCATATTCATATTCAAATTCAAATTCAAATTCTTCAATTAAGAATTTTAAAAGTGCTCCATTAATTAAAAAATCAAATAAAACAATTAAATCAAATAAATTAAGTAAATATAAATTAAATAAATTAAATAAATTAAATAAATTTAATAAATCTGATAATGATTTAATTAATAATTCAAATTTATTAAATAAAAGACAACTTAGATTTTCAAATGATCTTAAAAATAATTCAAAAAATTCAATTACTCCAGAATATGGTTTTATAAGTAGAGGTGATGATAGTATATTACAAAAATCAAAAAATGAAAGAATTAAATTCTTTAATCAAATTCAATCTGATTTTATTAATTTATTCTCAGATTCAAAATTAAATTCAAATAATTTAAACTTAGAAGATCTTAAAGATCTTAAAGATTATAAAGATTATAAAGATTATAAAGATTATAAAGATATAAATGAAATTAATAATATTTTTTTAAATTTAAGAAAATTAAGAGAATCTTTATTAATTTTACCAGTTGATTCTTTTATTATTGAAGTTTTTTTATATTCAATTAAAATCTCTTCTTTTTTCTTAAATTATGAAACTTATTTACCTTGTATAAATTATTTATTAGATAATTTAAATTTTATAAAATTTAAAAATTTATTAAATTTTAATCAAATTAATGATTTTTTAACTTTATATATTTATCATTATTTACATTTTAATATAAATTTTAATAATTTAAATTATAATTTAATTAATAAATTAATTAATATTTATTATAATTTTATTAAAAATGATATAAATTATAATTTAGAATTTATTAATTCAATAATTTCAAAAAATTATTTAAATTGGTTAAAAATTTATAAATTTAAAATTTCTTTAATTAATAATTCTAATTTTAAAAAAATTTTAAAAAATTTTGCTTTATTTAAAATTATTAATCAAATTTTAATATTTATTAATAAAGTTTATTTTAATATAAAAATTAATGATTTATTAAATGATTTTTTATTAAATTTAATTGATATTAATTATATTTTAAATTTTAATTATAATTTATATAAAGATCAAAATATGGAATTTTTAAAAAATTGGGAAATTAATATTGAAGAAAATTTAATAAAAATTAAAGATCGTAAACAAATTAATAATAAATAATAAATAATAATATAATATAATATAATATAATATAATATAATATAATATAATATCTATCTATATATATATAAATGTAAAAATAGAAATAAATGCATGAAATGGAAAAGCATCTCCTACAGAAGACCCTTACATATCATTGCATACTTACGAGCCCCTTCCAAAGTTTAAAAGTCTAATACAACACCCTACTGTGACATACTTCTATAAACATCATCTCACGCAAGACAGCAGCAGCAAGCCTGCATGCCGGTGTCACATGACCTTTCAGTGCTATTACCACGTGACCGTGTTTATGGGTTTGGTTTGTGTCTGGAGCATAAAACCCATCGGGGCAGAGTTTCTTTCCTGCTTTCTTACTCATTTATTTATTTATTCATTCATTTATTGCCTTTTTATTACCACTTTTATTACTTTATTATACCGAACGTTTGATGACTTGACTTGATCAACAATTACAATTTAATTCAATTCTTAATAATATTCTAATCAATTATTCAATTATTTATTTAATCTTATTCAATCTTATTTAATTTTACTTACTTTAACTTTATTTAACTTTATTATATTTCATTTATTCTTTTCATCTCTGTATTAAATATTGATAAAAATTATTATTTCAATTATTATTATTTATCATTTAGACCTAAACATAAATAGACCTAAAATATACTTAAATAACTATAATAAAAAGTAAATATATTTGTAATTGCAAAATATGAATTATATGAATAATTTCAATAACTTAAGTAATATAAATAATATAAATAATATAAATAATATAAATAATATAAATAATATGAATAATGTCAATAATATAAATAATGTAAATAATGTAAATAATGTAAATAATGTAAATAATATGAATAATGTCAACAGTAATTTAAATAACTTAAGTAACTTAAATAATTTCAATCTTAATTTAAATTCTCCAAATTCAAATTCTAGTTTACTTAGTAGTCCAATTTCAAAAAATTTAATTACAAATAATTTAAATTCTTTACAATATAATAAATTAAAAAAAATTAATGATCAAATTAAAATTGAAAATCCTAATATTTCTTTTAATTTATCTAATCAAATTAGTCAAATAAATCAATTTAACCAAGTAAATCAAGTAAATCAAGTGAATCCAAATAATCAAGTAAATCCGATAAATCAAGTTAATCCAATAAACCAAGTAAATCAAGTAAATCAAGTTAACCCAAGTAATCAAGTTAATCCAATAAATCAAGTAAACCCCATAAATCAAGTGAACCCAATTAATCAAGTTAATCAAGTAAATTCAATCAATCAACTGAATAAAATTAATCAAATCAATCAAGTGAATCAAGTGAATCAAGTGAATCGAATAAACCAAATCAATCAGGTAAATCAAGTAAATCAAGTTAATCGAGTTAATCAAGTGAATCCATTAAATCAAGTAAATCCAACAAATCAAGTAAATCCAACTAATCAAGTTAATCGAATAAACCCTCATAATCAAGTAAATTTAACTCAAAATGGTAATAATAAAAAATATCTTTTAACCCAACAACAACAGAAACATCAATGGGCTCTTTTAAATCAAGCTGCTCTTGCAAAAAATTATACTCCAAAACAAATTGCTCTTTTACAAAAAAGACAATTATATATTCAAAATCAAAGACAACTGAATCTTTTTAGAACTTCTTTACATTATAATTATATTGAAACTGAAGATGATATTTTAAAATCTTATAAAAATTATCCTCCTTCAATGGAATTTCATATTTATGATACTTATTATCGTTTTGGTAATCAAGAAGGTATGATATCTAAAGATAATGAAAATGTTAAAGAATTTTTAAAATTTGTTTCAAAACAACAAATCCCACCTTCTTTAATAGATATAATTATTCAAGGTTATGTAAAATTATATAACGGTTGTATAATTTTAAAAGTTTATGATCATAGACAAAATAATAATATTCAAACTAATAAAAATAAAAATAATACTAATAATACTAATAATACTAATACTAATAAAACTAGTAATTTATTCAATAAATCATCTCAATCACAATCAAAATTTTCTAATAACAATAATAATAATAATATAACAAATAAAAAAGGTTACAAGTCTTATAGAATTGTTTTAAAACCAACTGATTTATCGTTTTATCATGAAATGTTATTCGAAGTAGAAAAAAATCCAAGTATAAGTGATACTTTCATCTTAAATGTCGAAGCAAAAACTTTAAGTGCAACAAAAAGAAAATTAGATTTATCTGTACCTTTAAATCCTTATAAAAATTGTCCAAGTTATTTATTTCCAAATATTAAATATCCTGAAATTGATTATAAAAATGAAAATGTTAAACATTGGCATAGAAAAGAATTTATTAATGAACCAAGAGAATTACATGAAGATATTTCTAAATTTGATTCAAAATATGAAGAATTAATGTCAATGTATACAAGTAAATTTAATAGTACATCAAGTGTATCTTCAAATGATTCAAATTCTGGTAAATTTGTTAGATTACATATTTTACAAGAAATTCGTGAAAATAAAGAAAAGAAAAAGCAAGCTGATTATTTAAGTAATGCTCAACAGGCTGTTAAAGCTTCAAGAGGACAATCTTCTTCTTCATCATCTGGTAATGGTAAAAATATTACTGGTAATAATAAAATGACTGGTAGTGCAAATAATCAACAAATTTTACAAAAAATGGCCTTACAACAGCGGAAACAACAACAACATCAACAACAATTAAATGCATCTGGAGCAAATTCTGTTATGAATACACCATTACAAGGAATTGAACCATTACCAGAAAATTTTGGGGTCAATACAAATCTAGATAATATCACTACTAATGATAAGAATGATTTAAATTCTACAAATTTAAATAATACCAGTGGAACTGGGGTAGGAAATATTAAAGGTTCCAATAGTAAAGGAAATACTCCTTCTGGTACTAATTCTCCTCAGTTAACATCTAAGAAACGAAAAAAACCAACAAAAAGAAGTAAAAAAACTTCAGCAGCTAGTACTCCATTAATTGATAATAAAACTATACCACCAGATAGTACTGATAGTTCAGCAAATGGGCCTCCGACAAAGAAGCCTAAAAGACAATATATGACTAAAAAAAAGAAAGAGGAGAAGGAAAGAAAAGAAAAAGAAAAGGCAATGCAGCAATTACAATCTTCTGGTAATCAAAGCAAGAATAATAATCTTAATAGTAACAATACTCCTACTAATGTTATGGTCAATAATAATAATAATAATAACAATAACAATAACCAAAGTAATATTCCTGGAAGTACCAATAGCAGTAAAATAAATTTAAACAACAACAATAAGGGTAATGTATTAACTAGTCCATTGAATAATTCTATTAATGCTAATAATGTTGGTAACATTAAAAATAATATTAATGCCAATTTCAATGGTTCTACACCAAATAATATAGATAATTTTAATCTTAGCCTTGGTTTAAATAATATTGGTAATTCAAACTTTTCAAACAATCTTAATAATATGAGTAATATGAATAACACAAATATGAATAATATGGGTAATATAAATAATATAAACAATGTAAATGATTTAGGGAATATTAATAATATGAATAATCTTAATGTGAATAACCTTAATATGAATAGTGGTAATGGTATAAGTAATAATTTAAATTTTGGTAATCTTAGTGGATTGAACGGAATATCAAATCTGAATAATTTAAATTTCAATAATATTGGAAATTCAAATAATAATAATAATAATAATAATAGTAATACTAATAGTAATGTTAATACTCCTTCCAATAATGGTAATAGTAATAATAATAACCACTCCAACTCCAACTTTCCAAGTAGTATCTCGGTAATGAAAAATACATTCAGAACTAATCCAAGAATTCAAGCAGTTTTAAAATCTTCTAATGGAGCACAAAAACTTATGGAAGCATTTCGAAATTCAGGTAATCCAAATTTACAAAATTTAAATTTTAATAATCCAAATTTAAATGGAAATATTAGTAACAATAATAATAATAATAATAATAATAACAATAATAACAACAATAACAATAGCAATAATAATAGCAATAATAATAATAATAATAATAATAATAATAATAATAATCGTCAATAATCGCCAATGAGAATTTTAAATGTTATTCAAATGAACTGAATCATTAAAGATAAGTTCAATTATATTATATTATATATTGCAATATGTATTAAAAAACTGAAATTATTACTGATTGATATTTTGGCAACCAATTTGTTCTAATAATTGATTAACATTTGGTAAATTTTCTTTCATAACAATAATAATCTCATTATAAATTTTTAGTCTAAATTTAAATTCTTTTTGTAAGGAAATATTTTTTTTAATTAATTGAGTTTTATCTAATGAATTTTTATCATTAAAATTGGAATTAGCTGAATTTTTTTCATAATTATTTAAAAGATATTTCTTCTTAGTATAACTTTTATTTAAATCAATTAAATCATTAATTAATTGATAATTTGATTTAGTTTTATTAAGTGTGATTAAATTTTCATTTAAATTTTTTAATTGTAATTTTTTTTCATCATTTAAAATTTTCAACTCATCAAAATTTTTTATTGAAATATTATTACTATTATTATTATCAATTAAATCAATCTTTTTTTCTAAAGATAAATAAAAGGTTTGTTTACCATAATTTTTTTTAAAAATTTTATTATTTAATGATAAATTTTCTAAAGATTTAAGTATATTAATTTTTGAAAATTTAGTTTTTTTATTAAATTTTTTATTATTATTATTTAAAATAATTTCAGAATTCAGTTTTTTAAATTGATTTTGCAAATTTAAGAAAATATCATTAGATGAATATGGTCTATATTGATTATTTAAATAATCGAGAATTAAATTATTTAATTCTTCATTAGATTCGGTAGGCTCTTTAAGTTCTTCAGGTTCCTTGGGTTCATTCGAGTCTCTGGATTCTTTAGATTGGTTGGATTGGTTGGAATCTTTTGAATTGTTTGGCTCTTTGAAATTTTTAAGAGTTTTAGGATCTTTTGGATATTTTGGATCTTTGGGATCTTTAGGATCTTTTTTTTGTTTTTTTCTTGGCGGCATAATTATATAATAGATATTTGATGTTCATATATGATATCTAATTATCTGACAGTATTTCAATAAAAGAATAAGAATAAATAATTCAAAACTACTATTTTGAAATTAAAAGGGAATTGAGTCCCCTTTTATATTCATATTTATACTATCTAAAAGCTAAAAAAGAAACAGAATAACAAAATCAAACTCGTAACATTTTAAATGTTGTTTTACAATAATTAAAATAAGCGCTGATACTTTTCAATATTGAAAATAAATGCTTTTCATTTAAAATTCGAAATAATCGAATATTGACAGTTAAAAAAGTTATTTTTATTTTATTCCATTGTCAGTTTAACGTTAATTTGACGTTACTTTTGGGTTACTTTTGGGTTACTTTTACGTTACTCGACATCGAAGTGTGCAAAGCAATTTTGGAGTTCCCGTAATGTATCCGTGAGTCAAGGAAAAAGTTTAGATCCGGATGCATTATAATGCAAGGTGCAGTTTTGTTGGAAGCATCGCGGAACATTTAAGGAACATCAGCGGAACAAATTTAGTCGGAAATCAGAAACACATGTGCATTACCCCTTTTGTTTGTTGTGCTTTGTGGCTTGTGCATGCAGTACCTTGGAACTGGTAGTTGGGGAGATTCTGCTTGCGGTTAAAGTGGTTCCGGTGCATTGACGACAGTGGGCAATTGGTGCGTTGGTGCGTTGGTGCATTTGAGAATGGTGAGTTGCACGCTGCTTCCGAGCGGTCACATTTTACCACTCTGAAGCTTCAGTTAATTTACTTTACTAAGTTCACCAGTACCAGAACGGTATCGCTTTATCTCAGATTTGAGATACTAACCAAAAATTAGATACCTTTGCGGTAGTAGCAGAGACCTTTCCAAATTCAATTCAGCAGATACAATTAATTAATTACATTACAGACAATAATATATGACAATAATATATTACAATAGAATATTACAATAGAATATAAGATAGTATAATAAAACAGTGAAATATATTTCAAATAAACAAATAAATTAATATCGAAACAATTCACTCGATTAAATAGACAGGTAAACTGTTTTTAACTAATTTCTGAACTAAAAGTGGACATTTGATAATCCTAATTCCATTATACTATTCATTGGAATTAAACACATTGATTTATTCTAAATTTAAAAAAAAAGTGATTCAAACATAAGGTACTGAACAAAATACTATTATCATAACTCATAATATTATATAATACGAACAAATAAAGACATAGATATAGATATAGATATAAAATTATTTCAATAATGTCTCATTCAAATAATCAACAGAATAATAATCAAAATATTCTGCAGAATGATGATAATCAACAAAATCAAAATAAACAAAATAAACAAAATAAACAAAATCAAAATGACTTTTTTAATATAAATAATTTAGAATCTTTAGATCATTTAAACTCTTTTAATAATTTAGATAATTTAGATAACTTTGAAGATTTAAATGATTTAAATGATTTAAATAATCTTAATAATATAAATCTTGATATTAATTCATTATTATATCCAAATCAGGATTTAAATTTAAGTCTATCTCTAGATAATAATTTAGATTATCAATTAAGTGATTACATTAATGATATGGAAAATAATAATAATAATATTAATAATAAGACTAATAATAACAATAATAATATCAATAATGATATTAAAATTCAATTAAATGATACTATCCTAAGTTCAAATCAATTTAATTCAACCAATGATGATACCAATAACACCTACAACAATAACAATACCAATATCTTTAATAATAACAATACCGCCAATACCTCCAATAACAATAACAACAACAACAACAACAACAACAATTTATCATTACCAAATTCAAATTCTCCAATAAATTTAAATTCAAATGATAATTCAAATGATAATTCTCTAGTATCTTCTCCAAATTCAATTTCAAATAATAATCTAAATAATAATTTAAATAATAATCTAACAAGAATTAATTCTTATAATAGTCATTTAAATATATCTGGTAATGCTTCTCCATTATTATCTCCTTCAATTTCAATTAGTAATATTGATATTAATACTGATACTAATACAAATTCAAATACAATTAATAATAATAATAATAATATTAATATGAATAATAATTTGGATAATAATGGTACACTCATAAATTCAATATTCTTTGATAATCCAAATAATTCAAATAATAATAAAAATTCATTATTTTATAATGATGATTTAAATCAATTTCAAAATCAAATTCCTTCTTTAAATATTACTGATGAACCTTTACCAAAATTAAATACATCATTTAATGATAATAATCAAAGTTTATTCAATACAAATAATATTGAAGAAAGTACTGATAATAATGTTAATAATAATAATAATAATAATAATAATAATAATAATTATGAGGTTGTAATTGATGATTCAAATCAATTATTATCTCCTTTAGATACAACTGCAAATTCAAACTTCAATGATTCAATCAAAAGATCTTTATCAACTTCTTCTTCATTTATTAGATCAAGATCAAAATCAAGATCACGTTCAAAATCAAATGAAAGATCAAAATCAAATCAAAGATTAAGATCAAATACAACTAATTCATATAATGTATCTGATTACAATTCAACTTCAATTTCTAATTCAAATTCAATAACAAAACCAAATTTATCTCCTTTAGTAAGATATCCAAGATCTCCAAGAAATTCAACTAAAAATTTATCAAGATCAAATTCAAAATCTCCAATACCTCATAAAGAAAATGATCTTTTGAATATTATTAATAAAATTGATAAAAAAGAACAAGAAAAAAATTTAATAAACAATAATAATATCAATAATAATGATAATGATATTTTAAATGCTCTGAAAGATTTTGAAATCAATGATGATGATAATTTCAATAATAATAATTCTTCTTCCAATATAAAAAATGAAATTGATTCAAGTAATTCATTAATTTATAAGGATAAAAAGAAGGAAAAAGATAAAGATAAAGATAAAGAAATTATAAAAAAATCAGAATTAGAGAAAAAAGATGAAAAAATTGATTCTTCATCTAATTTAATTGCAAAAGATTTAAATAGAAGAGCAAGATCAACATCTAATTCTTCAAAAACTTCAACTACTTCAAGAAAATCAAGATCAAAATCTCCTCAAGAAAAAGCTGATGCTTTAACAAGTAATCCTGAAAAATTATTAAGAATTTCAATTATTAATCCAGATAATCCAAAAAAACAAAAACATCCTTCAATTCATAAATGTGATGTTTGTAATAAAGCTTTTACAAGACCTTATAATTTAAAATCTCATAAAAGAACTCATACAAATGAAAAACCTTTTGAATGTTCAATTTGTCAAAAGGCTTTTGCAAGACAACATGATAGAAAAAGACATGAAGATTTACATACCGGTGAAAAAAGATATAAATGTTTTGGAACTTTAAAAACTGGTAAAACCTGGGGTTGTAGTAAAAAATTTGCAAGGGCTGATGCTTTAGGTAGGCATTTTAAAACTGAAACTGGTAAAAATTGTATAAGACCATTAGCTGAAGAAGCAGAAAACGAAAAAAGATTAGAAGCTTTAAAAAATTCAAATGGAATCAATAATAATAATAATAATATGAATAATGGTATTGGTGGAATTTCGGGTTTAGGTGGTAATTTTAATTCTCAAAATAATAGTATTTCTTCAAGTTCTTCAGGTTCAGATATTTACAATTCTTTAGATTTAAACTCTATTCATGCATATATTGTTGAAGAACAAATTCAAAGACAAATTCAATTACAATTACAGGCTAATAATGAAGCAAATATCAATGCTCAAATTCAATCAATTGCAAATTCAAAATCAAATAAAGATAATTTTCATACATTAATCAGAACTAATTCAAATTCAAGTTCAATATCTAATAATAGTTTACATTCATTTAATGGACATTATTCTCAAGATAATAATAGTTCAAATCCTGCAACAATTATTCAACAACAAAGTCCAAGTATTAATGGAAGTGATTTCATGGGAAGTCCAAATTTATTTGATAGTAATAATAATTTTTCAAATTCTCCTAATGGTATAAATGCACCAATTTTCAATAATACAATATTTAATAATAGCCAAGAAGCATTGATGATGGCACAGGCGCCTAATAACTCACAACCAGGAGATATTGGAATAACTATGGGAACATTTGTTAATAATAGAAATATTCTGATTGATTCAAATGTTTCAAGTAATACTGAAAATTCAAATTTGAATTTAAATTCTAATTTGAATTCAGGAAATAATAATGGAGTAATTGATGGTTTTAATACATCATCGCCAAGTGAAATAAATAGTAATAATAGTCCAATGAATTTTGATGGATTATTAGGAGTTGGAGATAATCCTAATGCTCTAAATAATTTAGGTAATCTTAATAACATGAATATGAATATTAATGCATTGAATCAAATGGGTCCTTTGAATATTAATTTAATGAATGCTTTAAATAATTTGAATATGAATAATATGAATATGAATAATATGAATAACATGAATAATTTGAATATAAATAATTTGAATATGAATAACTTGAATAATATGAACGGTATGAATAATATGAATAATATGAATAATATGAATAATATGAATAATATGAACAATATGAATGATTTGAATAACTTGAATAATATGGGTAACTTGAATAATTTAAATAATTTGAATAACATAAATGGTTTAAATAATATCAATGGGTTAGATGGATTAAATGGGTTAAATGGATTGAATGGATTGAATGATCTCAATAATCTAAATGACCTTAATAATCTAAACAATTTCAATAATTTAAATAATCTTAATAGTATAAATGGATTAGCTGGTATAAATGGGTTGAATAATGGATTAAAAATGCCAATGGGAATTCCTTTACAATTACAAATGCAAATGCAAATGATGGCTTTGAATTCCAATGGTTTAAATAATGGGCTCCTTCCGAATCAAATCAATCTTGAAAATGGTAGTAATAATAACAATAACATTGGTAATAGCAATAGCTCAATACCTACGGCGACTAATAGTGAAGAAATTAATAAGTCCAATAATTCTGATGGAAGCAGTAATAATACGCAAAGTACGAATAATAGAGATCCGACGGCGTCGTTTCCGACTTAATCATTGCATTCTAAATGTTGATCTTTTTTTTTTTCTTTTTTCGATGAATGATATCTGTATTATCTTTTTCACAATCTCTACTTGTTATTTTTTTTTTTTTGACTTTCTCTATTTTTTTAAACTTTTTTTTACCTTTTTTTCAGGATATCTACTTTCTTTAATATTTTCTTATTCTTCTCAGTTTTTCTTCATTCTAAATGATTAGTTATGGGTTTCCATAGTTTCTCTGATTATTCCTTTTCGTCTTAACCTTTGTTTTAATAATTTTCTCTGGGCTCTTCTTCTTTAAGTTTCTGATTTCTAATCTCTAATTTCTAATCTTTTTTTTTCTTGTCTCTGCTTCAGCAGTAACTTACTTTTGAATAGATGAAATTATTTTTGCTAACGCTGCTGACGCCACTTTTCTGGCTCCTCTTTTGTAGGACCACTAGGCTGGTGCTACCACCTCAGTGGATCTGCCAGTTTTGTAGTGCCATTTCTCGTGTACTTTGTTCTTCTTCTTGTTTTTCTTGTTTTTCTTCGTGCTCGCCATTTTCAATCTTCCCACGGCTCGTGAACTGATTAACTGATTCATTACTGCACTTATCAAAATAATGTGTCAAAGTTCATGCTTCAATCAAAGCTATTATTTATTTACAGCTTGTTTTTGGACTTAACGTTAACAATTGGCTATTTATTTATTACTGAATATATTTACTCTATTAAACAATAGATTCAATCGCATCTCTTAAACTCGATCTAAGAGTAAATGTATTATTCTTTTATTATTTGCTTGTAATATAATCATTACATAAACTGGAGTAACAATATAATACTCGATTTATCGATTTATCAAATTATCTGTAGGTTGTACTTTTTACCCTGCTAAATTAAGTCCTAAATGATATTTTATATCCCCTAGTGTCAATATCAATAGATATATGTTTATATCGAAATTCTTTTCAAATTTATCATCCAATATACAAATAATTCTAAATAATGTTCCCCAATAGAGGTTCCATTTCAGCTATTGAAGATGAGTTTGCTTCTTTGTTCTTACCTGAATTAGAAACCACTTCAAATAATCAAAATTTAATAAATTTTGATTCAAATAATAACAATAATGATATTAATTTAAATATCCAACAACTGTTCAATAATGAATATGAAAATAGTTCTAATAGTTCCGTAACTAATAGTAATAATGGTAATGCAATCACTCCACAAGCATTCTTATCTGTAAATAATACTAAAAATAACACTAAGATCAGTATTACTGATAATAACAACAATAATATTAATAACAATTTAAACCAAATAATTCAAACTAATTCAAACAATGGAATTTATAATAACAATAATAATGGCAATAGTAATAATAACTCTAATGAGAATAATATCGATAATCTGCAATTATATGAATCAATAAAACCTAATTATCCAGAACTATCATCTTCAATCTATAGTGATGAACAAAAACAATCTAATATATATAATTCTAATTTATATTCATCTATTAATCCTCATTCTCATTCTCACTTTCCATCGTATTTTCCATTTGAAGCTTCAATAATAAACCCAAATCAAAATCATAATCATAATCATAATCATAATCCAAATTATAATCCAAACTATAATCCAAATTTTAATCCAAATTATAATCCAAATTATAATTCAAATTTCAACCCAAATTTTAATCAAAACTTCAACCTGAATTTCAACCAAAATTTTAATCCTAATCCTAATCCTATTTCTAATCATCATAATCATAATCATAATCATAGCAATGACTATAATCAGAACTCTAATCAAAATTCAAACTCAAACTATAGTCAAAACTATAATCAAAATTTCACCCAGAATTATAACCAAAACTATAATCAGAATTATAACCAAAGCCTGAATCAAAGTATAGATCGAAATTATAATTCAGTTAATTACAATAATGATCCAAGAAATTTAAATAATATAAATTTAAATTCAAATGTGAACTCTAATATGAATATGAACATGAATATGATCCCAAATATAAATCCAAATATAAATTCAAACTTAATTTCTAACCAAAATACTTATAGAAATTATAATCGAAACAATTCTGTAAATAATAATTCAAATAATAATAACACTGCATATAACTCACTTGAAAATAATTTGATTAATAATGATGAAACATCTTTGAATATACATAACTTAACTAATGATAGCTTCAAATATAATTTAGGAACTTACTATTCAAATGATAATAACCAAAATTCAAATAATTCCACTAATTCTACCACAGATAATACTATCACTACTAATACAAGCATTGGAAATACTACTACTAATATTACCACTACTCTTGGTAATATGTCTAAAGTTAAGGATACTACTACTCACAATAAAAAAAATGTTAATAAAATTACTGATCAAGTCGATAATAAATTAAAAACATCGATATCTCCAAAAACAAAATCAAAAGTAAATCCTCTTGTTGATTCTATTATTAATCCAAGTATAAATTCAACTCCAAAAAATTTAAAAAAATGTATAAGTGATAAAAATCAATCTTTAATATCTCCTTCTTCAAACTCTTCAATTTCCCCACTTAATCCATCTGTTCAAATTATTAAAAATTCAAATAAACCTAATCAAATCTCATATTCAAATCCTACTATTAAAACTGATTCAAATTTCTCAATTCCACCTGAAACCTTAAAAGTTGAAGAATCTTTAAAACTCGAAGATGCCTCAATTGAAAAAATTTCGAAAATACATGATAAAGATTTTAATAATTTTGATCAGGAAAGTGGAGATGAAAAAATAAGTAATGAAAATAATTCAAATGTTTTGAATACATCAAAAGGAAAATCTATCAAAAAACATAAAACAAAAGAAAGTTCTACTAAATATTCATCACTTTTACTTCTTTATCCTTATAATATAAATAATGATATAAATAATGAACCTAGTGGAAATTCAAATGATAGTAATGAATCTATAATATCTAATAATACTCAAATCGAATCAATATTTGAACTGCATAATAGAATAAAATTATTAAATGATAAAAATGAAGAAATTAAATTCAAATTAGAAGGAGAAATTGATGGTAGATTTCTTTATACATTATCAAATGATATATATATAAATAATACTAATTTCAATGAAAAAATAAATCCAAATTTTGAAGCAACTTCAAAAAATAAAAAGAAAACATCAATATCTTGTTATAGAAGAAATTTTATTCATATAACAGGATCATTATGCTTTGAAAAATTTTCTAAAATAAAATTCATTTCTATAATTGAAAAAGAAAATTTTAACTCAAGTAGGTACAATATTAGAAACTATGATTATGATTACGATTTTGAAAATGAAAATAAAAATAAAAATGAAAATGAAAATGAAAAAGAGAAAGGAAAGGAAGTTGAAATGGAAAAAGCAAACCACAATCAAGTTGGAAATGTTACAAAAAGAAGAAAAATTAAAAATAAATTTAAATCTTTCAGATTATCTGTCTATGCAACAACTAATTTTTCTAATGATATAGTAGATTTACTAATATTTGATGAAAATTCAAGTAAAGACTCTAATAAAGATTGTAATAAAGATTGTAATAATGAAGATAATATTGATAAAGGTCATGTTAATAATAGTAATTCTAGTGAACATAAAGAAATAAGGAAATTATCAAAAAAATCTAATAAATCAATTCAATTAAATTCATCTACATTTGATTTTTCTAATGATTTAATCAAAGATAAAAATAAATTATCATTTTCATTAAGGAAAACTCAATTTAAAAGTGCAACACCAAATAATGGTAGATTTTTAATGTTTCAAAATTTTTATTATATTGTTATTGCATTACATGTTATTGATGAAAGTAATAATAAATATTTGATAAGTTCTCTTAGATCTAGTCCAATTCAAGTTAGAGGTAGAAATCCAAGTTTTTATAATAAACGAAGAGATATATTAATAACTAAAAGTGAAGTTAAAAGTAAAAAAATAAAGAAAAATGAGGAATCTTTGATAATTGATAATAATGATAAAAATAATCAGATTAATTTGATTAAAAAATTTGATACAGATGAGACTGAAGATTTATCTTGTAATACTAAAATTGATGACAATGATAATGATGATGAAATTGTAAATGAAAAAGGTTTAAGTACTGATTGTAATACTAAGAAAGAAGACATTGATATTAATATGGATAATAAAAGTAAAGTTAATTTTTCTAATGAGGTGTTGAAAGAAAAGAGTGCTTTTGAGAGTTATTCTAAATTGAATATTCCGAAATCTAATAACATGGAAATAGATGAAAGTAAAGAAATTCAACAAAATATAGTTGAAATAAATGAAAAAGAAGAAAATGAAGATGAAGGATATGTATATATACCTTTATCAAAGATGTATTATTTACCACCAATTGATGCATTATATTTTCCACATGGAGCTCATCATCCAAGACAAGCTATGGTTAATATAACTAGAAGGAAGTCAATGAATTTACCAGATAAAGGACAAATAGATAAAAAGTCTCAAGATAGACTTAATAAAACTGTTAAAAGCTATAATATTAAATAAAGAAAGACATTATGTATAGCAACTTGATCTTTTAGGAGAAATTTGTTAAATAATATGAATTTTCTTCTGATACAAAGAATATATGATTAATTTAATCTAGTTGGTGTTTCAGTTATGAAAAGATGTAAAAATTTTGGTAATTAAAATATCAAGTAAGACTATGATATGCTTATGACATGATTATGGTATGATTATGGTTAAGTTAAATTATTTCTATTTTACTGATTTTTTTAGGTCTCAATGAAGTGAATCAATCGAGCTTCAAGAACTATTAGTTTTTGATTTTTGTTAGAGGGAAAGTATGTCAGATAATCGGATAATAGATCTTGAAGTTACTAATAAATGACGTAAATAATTAATAATTGATAATTTTCATTGCGTACTTTCAATATATTTTGAGATGAAGAGAACAAAGACAGTGATGGCTTAATATATATTTTACCTTCAGGAACAAAAAAATAAAAATATATTAAGTTAACAAATAGTATGCTAATGGAAATAAGTTTTGATTAAATGAGGAATTTTAATGGATTTATTATTGTATATACTTTGTAAAATTACATATTCCTTTTATAATTATCCTTTATTTATATTTTCAGTTTTGAATAGCTTTTGAATGTATCATTTTCACTCACAGTTAATATATCCTGAATAGAAGTTATAATCTACGAACATTTGAGCTTAATTTAAGAAATAACAAAAAAATAAAAAGAAAAAGGTCCCTAGCAGGATCGAACTGCTGATCCCCGCGTTATTAGCACGATGCCTTAACCAACTGGGCCAAGGGACCAAATTAATGCTTTAAGAAAAAACTTCAAAAAAACTATCATAACAATTTTAAATAAATATTATTTATCATTACTGCCTTCTAAGAACACCCCAGGCCTCGGATCTGTGAGGTTGCTGAAGGTCGAGAGTTCGAGCCTCTCCCAGAGCATTCTTCTTTCTTTTTCTTTTTTTTTTTTTTTATTTAATTATGGAAATAACTGAAATAAATTTATAAATTCTAAAAAGTTTATTGAGTTTATTAAATCTATGGAATCTAAAAAGTTTAGTAGTTTAAGCTGGAATATATGAATCTTCAACTTCATCTCTTTCAATTAATTCTTTCGATGGTGTAGCTAAAGCTCTATCAATAGCATATGGTAATCCTCTATGACGACCTCTAATTGCAACTGCAATAATAACTAATTTTGAAATTATTGAAAATTGTGCAGAGAATGAAGCATTAGTATTTGGATAACCTAATGATAAACCAACAGTACCATATGCTGAAACAATTTCAAATAAAACTTGAAAAATTGTAAAACTTGTTTGAGTTAAATCACTTAATCTTTTATTTTCTGCAATACAAATTATAAATAAACAAATAAAAATAAACCATAAATCATGACTTAATTGATTTTTTAAATGTGTTTTGAAAAAAGTTTTTGCTTTATTTTCTTTCAAATTTTCACAATCTTCTTTTGTTTTAAGATAATAAATACCTAAAGATTCTTCTTCATAAATATTTGTTTGTCTTATTGAAATTGTTAAAGGTAATGCAGATATATACATCATTAACATATAACTTACTTGAATTGCAGGATGTAAATCTGCTAAATTAAAAATTCCAAAACCAGCAGTTCTTGTACTAATTGATTGAAACATAATATCAAAAATTCTATAATTTAATTTAATTGATAATAATGATTTATTATATAAATCAAGAATTAAAAATATAATAAAATCAGTTAAATTTAATAATAAAAGTATTAATAATAAAAAAATTGTTGGAATTTTTGGAAATAATAATGTAAAACATCTTCTTGGAAATTTTAATAAAAATTTTAAAGATTTATTATAATTATTTTTTTTTTTTGAAATTTTTAATAAAAACCAAATTATAAATCTTAAAAAAATTGGAAAACCAGTATTACCAATAATAATTAAAAAACTTAATATTAATAAAGGATAAATTGAAGAATTAAATGAAATCATATTATCTGGAGTTAAAGTAAAACCTAAATTATTAAAAGCAGAATTTATTGTAAAAAAACTCCACCAAATATAAGATAAATTAAATTTATTAATATAATTTAAATTTGAAATTGAAATTGAATTTGAAATCCATGGTAATAAAATAATTGAACTTAATAAATTAATTCCAAAATAATAAATAATTAAAATTTTTATAAGTAATTCAATTGATTTATATTCAATATTATTATTTTTATTATTTTTATTATTAATTTTAAAATAATTTTTAAAAGAATAAAATCTAAAAATTAAAATAAATAAATTTATTAAAATTTGATTTGTTAATAAAGAACATAAATAAATTATAAATTGTTGAAAAGTTGATAATAAATTTAAATCAATTGTATTTAAACCAGCTTCAGTTGAAGCTAAAGAACTTAAAAATAATGAATCAATATATGAAATTTTAATATTTTCTTCTTTAGACCAAGATGGATTTGAAATATAAATTAAAATTGAACCAATTAAAGCAATTGAAATTATGTATATATAATGAATTGAGATAAAATTTAAATAATTTATGAAAATGAATTTTTCAAATATTTTTTTAAGAAACAACATATTTTAAAAAAAAAAAAAAAGATTTGAATTGAATAGATTATTATAAATTTGAATAAATTATTATAAATTTTCAAATATTTATATTATAAGTGAAATTCTCAAGTTTTTATACATTTTTACAGAACTATTATATCATTTTCATTAATATTCATAAATTTTTAAACATTTTAATAATAAAATTGTAATAAAAATATATGGAAAACGTTTTTTATAATGAATAATTAAAAGATTATTAAGGATATAATTTACTTAATTCCAATAAAACCTAAGAGAAAATTTTATAAAATGAGTGAATTGATTGTTTTTAAATGTAATTTTCATTTACTAAATATGATTAAATAAAGTTATGTCATTGAGCACACGAGTACATAGAAAAAACTTTGTATTATAGTTTATTTATTATATTGTAAATGAAATATTTATTAAACATGGCTGTGTTTGTATTAAAAACAGAATGAGATAAGTAAACTTAGTATATATATATTATATGATATTTAATAGTATATATATAATATATGATATATGGTTGTAATTTACATCTAAAAGAACAAAAAAGATATGATCCATGCGAGGATCGAACTCGCGATCTCTTCGGTGTAAACGAAGCGTCGTAACCACTTGACCAACGGACCAATTTGATGTTGTTTTTTGTTTTTTCCACTTTTCAACACAGAAGGAATACGTAATGTTAAAAAAATGGAAAAAAAAAAAAGAAAGTGAATTTCAAAAAAGGGCCGAGCTGGGAATTGAACCCAGGGCCTCCTGCACCCAAAGCAGGAATCATACCACTAGACCACACGGCCAAATGTTTACAGTTAAAACTGTCACGCAACTCAACATAACACCATTAAAGAAAGGGGTTACTTCATAGGGTCAAAATTTTAAATATTTATTTATTTATTTATTTGTTTATTTGTTTATTTGTTTATATTAATTATATCTTTAATTATTTATTATATTTATTATATTTGAAATATTTGTAATTAGTAATTAAATCAACAGTAAAATTTTGTTCTTCAATTAAATTATCTAATTTTCTTAATTTTTTACGAATTTCAGAAGCTAAATATTGATTTTCAGCAACATTAATAACAGAATAATATTTAATTTCAGTTTTTGAATGAATATGATTATTAATAATACCATTAGAAGAAATTGAATTTAAAATTTTAATTTGTCTATTTAAATTATATCTTAATGAAAATGCTTCAGTTAAACTTCTTAATTCATTTGATTCATTAAATTTAAATTTAAATTTACTATTAGCATTAGTATTATTAATATCTGTAATTAAATTTTTTAAATTTTCATTTATTATCATATATTCTTTTAATAATTCTTTATAATCTTCTGAAGGTTCTGAATCTTGTTGAACAATACAATTATTTTTAATACGATCTTCAAGATTTTCAAGTTTTATTTCATACTCTTTTCTTAATCTTAAAGCTGAATAAAGTTTCATTTCTTCAAAATAACTAACTTTTTATAATATTATCTTTTCTTTTACTTAAAAAATTTATTTGAATTGGAAATATAATAATGAATTTAGACCTCTTTTTATATACGTATAAGAAAGTAAAAATAATAACGGAACCCAAATGAACCTGAACTACGGTATAAAAATTAACATTATCACTATCATAATGAAATCTGTTTAGGAAATAGAATTGTAATCATTATTATTATTATTATTATTATTATTATTCAATTGATTCAAGTAGTAAATGTAAAAATAAAATACTCAAGAAATAAAGACAATAAAAAAAATAAAAAGAAATTGGTCCCTAGCAGGATCGAACTGCTGATCCCCGCGTTATTAGCACGATGCCTTAACCAACTGGGCCAAGGGACCAAATTGTTGCTTTTTAAAAGAAAAATGACATTGTGATCGTGTGATCAATTTATTTATTCATGTCTGCGGCTGAAGGTTATGCCTACGTTTCAGTGCATTAGACCCACAGTTCTGGAAACAGTTTATTTAATTACAATTACAATCACAGTGACAGTGACTGTGACAGTGACAGTGACACTTACATTAGTTGATTATATAAAGAAAGATATCACAGATATCAAAGGAAGAAATAAAGAAAGAAAGAAAGATATATATGAAAGAAAGAAATAAAGAAGAACATATTAGTTAGAGGATAAGTTGAAGAAAAAGAATAGTAAAGCTAACTTCATAAACGTTTGTTTATTTAGTCCTTAAATTGAATAATCTTAACTGCATATTTATAACTAGAATCAATATTTTCATTATTATCATTATTATCATTATTATGACTATGATTATTAGATAAAGAATGAATTGAAGTTGAATAATCTCTTTTATAAACTTCTTTTGGTTTTTCAATTCCTGAAAATGATTCTGAACTTCCAGTTTTAATTCTTGGTGATTCTTCTTCACTATAATCATAATCATAAATATATCCTTTTTCTAATTCATTTTTATAATTCTTATCATTATCATCATTTTTTAAAATATTACCTAATTCAATATCTAAATTTGAATCTCTCAGTTTCCTATTTAATCTTTGTAAATTATTATTTTCATTAAAAAATAAATAATTATCAACTTGTTTATCTTTTTCAATTTTTGATTTCATTTCTTTTTCTTCAAAATATTTTATTATAAATTTTAATCTTAAAAATTTTAAAATTTTAAAATATATTGATCCTGTACCAATTCCAATTCCAAATAATCCAAAAACAATATAACATAAAACTGCTAATATATATCTATCATATAATGGTTTTGAAAGATTTAAATAATATTTTGAATTCCATGCATATTTAGCATGAGCAATTTTAAAACTATATGGTATAACAATATCTAAATTTGATTTAAAATAAATTATTGTAACTGGTAATAATATTAAAAATATTAATAAACAAAATATCATAACTCTAAAAAATCTTTTAACACTTAATCCACCTTCTGTACATCTAAAAATATCATCTGCATCTTTTCTTCTTTTAAAAAATTTAATTATTGTTAATATTGATAAAATTATTCCAATTAATAACCAAACAAGTGACCAAACATAAATTAATAAAATTCTTAACCAACTTGCTTGATGTAATGGTAAACATCCTGAATATTTAACAATTACAAATCTTGAAGCATAAACAAGATATGCAAATGATATAATAAATATTGGTTGTAACCAACAAATTAAAAAAAAAATTATATTTTTCTTAATTCTTGTAAAATTACAAAATTTATTCATTGATAATATACAATACATATGAAATACAATACATGTTGCACAACATGCAATTCCAACTGTTGATGAATCATAAATATAATTATAAATATCACACCATCCTTCTCCATTCCATCTAGTTTTAAAATCATCTCCTCCCCAAATTATTATATTAACAAATGTTTCTAAATTCATTAAAAATAACCAAAGAAATAATGATAAATATGGTAATCTATCTGAATTTTTAAATTGTTGCCATGTTGGTATTATTAAACATAAAATTGCTAATGCTGATAAAAATATTAATAATGCTTGATAATCAATCATTTTTTTTTTAATTTAATTTAAATTAAATAAAAAAAAAAAATTTATAAAGAAATTCATTCAATTATTTATACTGTAAAGTATAAGTTCCATTGAAGTCCCAATTAGGAAACTACATTTATATCTCAAGTAATAAATTGTTATACCATACTTACTAAATTTTTAAATTTTTATATTTGAAATAAAATTAACGTTAAAACTTTGAAAACTTATGAGTTAAGATTTTAATTTGTTAATATTATTAATAAAATTTTGAACCCCAAATCAGATAATTAATTATATACTCTACTAATTTCATATCATATTTATTACTATAGTATTTTATCGTATACAATTATACAACCACCAATAATGAAAACAAAATATTTATCTTGAGGAGTAATAATTTTTTATAATTCAGATTATTGAAATAATCTAATATTTTAATAATTATATATTTGATTAACTAATATATATATATTGTTTTAATTCACAAAAATCTCGAGATTTGTTATTTTAAAGTTTCGGTAAATGAATCTTAAACTGAATACTTGATAATTATATAATGTTAATACAATAAGATGTATAAATATACAGTATAAATATACAGTATAAATATACAGTATAATATATACAGTACTTTCATATAATTTTTTATTTGAAGCATGTTTAATGAGGTCGTATTAAAGTTGTAGATACTTGGATTATAAAGAATTCTAATTACAAGTTTTCCTTACTTATTATATAAAGTATGAGTGGAAGATTATGATATTTAGATACCGTTAATTATTGTCATTTTGATAGAAGTCATAGACAGATAAGTTAATATGAAAAAAGTTACATTATTATAAAATACTTTTTATCAAATTTATAATCATTTGAAAGAATCATATCATACAATTTCCAAAAAAAGTAACTTTTATAAGTTAAAGGACAAATGTAATTTTACTCTGCAGATCCAAAGAACAAACCATAATTAAATATTTACATTAAATAATTCAAAGAGACTACTTCTTAGTCTATTTCAAGTACTTATAGTGATAATTTTGCTTTTATAAAACTCATTCCATAAAACTGAATAACGACTTTGGGATCTTCAAAATTCCAAAGAGGAAATTAAAGTTTAGAACTGAAAATAAAGTCACGTTCTCATTCTAAACTTTAAACTGAAAAATATTACCACTAGCCACTCTGAAGATTAGCCACTGTTTTTAATAAAACCAGTCGTGGCAGTGAATAAGGCTTCGGACCTCTTTTGTGTGGCTGTTGTGTGGCTGTCCGACGCGCGTTTTTGCGTCGAGTGACGTGCGAAGTGACAGACTCAGCGCAAAACTTAAAACCACAGATTTCGATAACAAGAAACAAAAGACGAAAAATTGTGCAAATGACAATGGGATAACTGGAGTATGACTGTGAATAGATATAAAAGAAAACAAAAACCTTTATTTTGTTTACTTTCTTGTATTCTATTCTTTCTTTTTTTTATTCAAATTTATCAATTGAGTTCTTTTCATGAATATATCATTAATATTTTCGATTAAATTAAATTCAATTCAATTCAATTCAATTCAATTCAATTCAATTCCTTTTCATTTATATTATATCTTCCTGTCATATATTTCCTATATTATATTCCTATTCTAATGTCTTCAAAATATCGTCTTGATTGTAAGTTTTTCTCACTCATTCAATTGATCAATTATTTCATTACTCACTTATTAAAATTGTTTACTAATAGTTAAGTTACTTATTTATGAGTTGGTTAAAATAGACGCTTTAAAAAAACATCGTAGAGATGATTTTATTGAATGGATTAAAGCATTATTAGTTGGTCCATTTATCTTACATAGTCAAAAAGTATTATCAAATTATTCATATGATAATGAAACTTCAAATGAAATCTCAAATGAAATCTCAAATGAAATCTCAAATGGTTTCTCAAATGATGAGTCAAATGAAAATTTAAATATAAATTTAATTAATTCATATATACAAGTCTTTAAAGAAATTGAAGATTTAATTCATGAAGATATTTTAGTATCCTCAGAAAATACTAATAATAACGAAAATAATAATGGAACTTCAATTTTAATTTCAAGATTAAGACAATTAGTACCAAATATTGGTTTATTTTTCACAGATTTACCTTTAGTTGAAGCTTTTAAATTAATAGATTTTGAAAGATCAATATCTTCAAGAAAATTTGTTTCTCCAAGTTTTAATGATATTAGAGTAATTTTAAATAAAGCTCAAATTTTACAAATTTGTAATCAAATTTCAATCTCAAATACCCATTCAAATAAAATGGAAAATTATTTAAAATTAATAACTTTTGATGGAGATGTAACTTTATATGAAGATGGTAAATCAATTGAAAAAAATTCAAAAATTATATTACCAATTATAAATTTATTAAAAAGAAATTTAAAAATTGGAATTGTTACAGCTGCTGGTTATCCTGAAAAACATGGTGAAAAATATTATCAAAGATTAAAAGGACTTATTGATGAAATTAAATTTTCAAATTATTTATCAATTGATCAAAAAAAAAATTTTTTTATTATGGGTGGTGAATGTAATTATTTATTTAAATTAAATCTTATTAACAAGGAAAATAATTTAATTTGGATTGATTTTAAACAAAATTTATTTTCAAATAATAATGAACTTATTAATAAAGAATTTTCAGAAAATGAATTTTTAAAATTAGTTAAAATTGAATTAATTAAAATTCAAAAAAGATTAAAACTTGAAAAAAAAAGTAAAATAATTTTTAAAGATAAAGCAATTGGTATAATTCCAATTTTTAAAAAATCTATTTGTAGAGAACAATTAGAAGAAATTGTTTTAAGTTTACAAAATAAACTTGAATTAAATTGTAAAAAATTTAAAAATTTAAATTTAATTAAATTTTGTGCATTTAATGGTGGTAATGATGTTTGGGTTGATATTGGTGGTGATAAAAGTGATGGAGTTAAAGTTTTACAAAATTATATTGGTAATATTAAAAATTTTCAAACTTTACATATTGGAGATCAATTTGCTTCAATTGGTGGTAATGATTTTAAAGCAAGATTAGCAGCATGTACAGTTTGGATTTCAAATCCAGATGAAACAATAAAAATTGTTAATGATATTAATTCATTTATTAAAATTGAATAATTAAATAGAAATTAATAAAATGTTAATCAAGCATATGGATTGTAATCATAAGATCTATTGTTAACAGTTTGATTACTGTTAAATTCAGTATTACGATCATTAAAACCACTTGATCTATATTCAGTTTTTTGTTCATAACTATGACTTTTATATTCAGATCTTTGATGATAGTTATCATTATCATTATTATAGTTATCATTGTTATTATTGTTATTATAATTTTGTTGTTGATTATATCTTTGATTTCTTCTATAATTTTCTTCATCTTCTTGTTTTTTTCTTTCTTCAATATGATCATTTTCTCTATGTTCTTCATATTTATCTTCTAGTTTATTTGCAATCACTGCACCACCAAGAGCACCAACAATTCCTCCAAAAGCTTTATGTTCTTTAAAAATCTTAGAACCTGCAAATCCGCCTAAAGCAGCACCACCAGAAGTTGCTAAAAATCCTCTCATATCTTCACATTCTGATTCATCGTTTGCAGAAGAAGTATCAGATTTATTACCATCATCTTTTTCTCTTCTTTCTCTTCTTTCTTTTTTCTGTTTTCTAATAAAACTTCTTGGCTTTTCAATTTGTTCAAAGTCATCATTTATATCTCTGTTTTGATTCATACGATTATGATTATTATCATAATCATCACCATCATCATTACCATTGTTATTATAATAATCAGTCATCATTATTTGAAATGTCTCTAAATATATTTGTATCTTATCTTTAATTATATTATAATTTACTTTGAAATAAAATGTGAAAACGTACTTTATATAAGAATTTCAATCATCTCATCTCTTCATATTTTTAATCTCAGATATTATATATAACTTTAACCAAATCAGCCATCAAAAACAAAACGAGTCATTTTTAGATTTCAATAATTTATTTGGTATTTTCAGGTTGAAATTGCTGTTAAATTCCATCAATTTCACTCATTTCCTTTATTTTCCTTTATTTCCCTTTATTTTCCATTAATAAATTATTCGGTTCTCCTTAAAAATAAAATCAACCACGTGGAAACACCCTCCAAATCAGGAATCCCGTTTTTTCTCAGTTTACAGTTTTTATTTTTATTACCGTCTCCGACCTGTTTTCTTCAATTATCTATGAATGCGAGGTAACAAATTTGAAATTGGCAATTTGGTCCCTTGGCCCAGTTGGTTAAGGCATCGTGCTAATAACGCGGGGATCAGCAGTTCGATCCTGCTAGGGACCAATTTCTTTTTTTTCTTGCTTTACTTTATTTCAAGAATATTTTATATGTTAATACGTAAAAAATACATATAAAATAGGTGTATTTATTGTATGTTTTAAATATAACTACATAATATATACTTATTATATAATTTAAATGATGATTGAATAATAAAAGAGATAAACAACAAGTTATGAAAAAAAAATATATATATATGAATTAGAATGTGACTTCCAAAGGAAGGTCATTAGATTCGTAATCTTCAGTAGAATAATTTTCAATATCACCACCAATTAAATCAAATTTTGGATCTTCTGAACTTTTTTCAAGAAGTTCTATTAAAAATGTTTGATCTATAATTGATAAATGATTAAAACCAGGAGATGTAATTAAACTTTCATGATCAACTTTAATTTCAGGTTTAAAAGATTTAAAAAAACTTATATCAATTGTATTTAAAATGATATTATAAAATCCAATAATTTTTAATGATATTGGTAAATTTTCTAAGAATTTAATTTCAATATTATCTGAGATATTAATTTTTGTTAAAAATTTAAAATTTTTAAAAATATTTGGAAATTCAATAATTGAATTATTTGAAAGATTTAAATAATTTAAATTTTCTAAATATTTTAATGAATTTATATCTCTAATTTGATTTTTGGATAAATCTAATGAATTTAATTTTCTTAATAATTTAAAATTATTTTCATCAATAATTTCAATAGAATTTTCTGCAATTATAAATTTTTTTAAATTTGTTAAATAATTTAAATTTTCTAAAATTTTAATTTTATTACCTCTTAAATCTAAAGAATTTAAATTTTTTAAATTATATAAATTTTCAATTTTTTTAATTAAATTCCAACTTATATCAAATTTTTTTAAATTTATTAAATAATTTAAATCTTTTAAAATTGAAATTTTATTAAAATATATAAAAAATTTCTTTAAATTTTTTAAATTTTTTAAATTTTCTAAAACTGAAATTTCATTTCTTGATAAATCTAAATAATTTAAATTTATTAAATTATCTAAATTTTCAATTTTTAAAATTTTATTTCTTTTTAAAATTAATTTTTTTAAATTTATTAAATATTTAAAATCTTTTGAAATTACAACAATTCTATTTTTTGATAAATCTAAATAATTTAAATTTATTAAAAGTTTAAAATTACTAAAATTATCTATTAAACATTTTGTTAAAGATAAATTTTTTAAAGTATTTAAATTTTGAAAATTAGTAAATTCTAAAAAACTTGAATAACATAAAGTAATTCGATTTAATGATAATTTCTTTAAATTTAAACAATTTTTTAAAAAATTTTTTAAATTTAGTGAATTTAAATCTAAATTCGGTCTATAAAAATATACACTAAAAAACGATTTAGAACCTGGATCAATTATTAAAGTTTTTAAATTTTTTAAAAAAGAATCAGAGTTATTGTTATTTTTAAATAAAAGTAATAATTTTAAACAACTTATATCATTAATTAATAAATATTGAATATTATTAAAATTTAAATTTAAATATTTTATAAATTTAAAAAAATTTGAATTAAAATTTAAATTTCTTAAATGTGGAAGAGCTGGATTTGAAAAAAGATGTAAAACTTTAATATATTTAAAATATTCAATAAATTTAATAAATTTTATAAATTTTATAAAATTTAAATTTTTAAAATTAATATCTAAATTAATATTTATTGGTAAATTTATAATTGAATTATTTTTTTTATAATTATATTTTTCATTATCAT
The DNA here is from genome assembly GCA_001600695.1 of Ascoidea asiatica. NCBI lineage: Eukaryota > Fungi > Ascomycota > Saccharomycetes > Ascoideales > Ascoideaceae > Ascoidea > Ascoidea asiatica. Next base: position 1,342,475 of record BCKQ01000004.1, on the reverse strand, counting down.
ATAAAGAAAGATATTTTTCTAATAAAAAAGTATTAGATTTTAAATCAATTTCATTAAAATTAATATTGGCTTTTTTAAATAAAATTAAACTTGAATAAAACTTGATTGAATTTAAATTTAAATTTAAATTTGATAAAGATAATAAGAATAATTTATCATTTGTTAAATTTTTTAAAATTTTTTTGATTATATGAACAGGACAACATTTTTCTGTTAAAATCATTTTACTTTCTTCTTATTCCTCTTTTTTTCATAAATGATCAATTGATTGACCAATGGATTGAATGACCAATGGATTGAATGATCAATTGATTGATAGATTAGATGATTGATTGAATGAACGATTGAATAATTGATTGATTGATCAATACCCACTGATTGAATTATTGATTGACTGATTGATTTATTGATTGAATTATTAATGGATTGACTAAATGATTGATTGATTAAATAATTAATGGATTGAATGATTGATTGATTGATGAATAGATGACAGTAAAGTATTTCAACTGCTTCTTTATATCTGTTTTTATATCTGTTTTTATATCTGTTTTTATATCTGTTTTTTTATCTTTTCTTTAATTTCGTGGTTAGATTCGCCACCCTGCTAGGTGCTGCTATTGCCGGTATAAGTTGCAGAAATCACAACATTTATGCATACCCCGAAGGAGACCCGCGTTTCTGGCTTTTAATGTACTCATTTGTACATTTGTTATAATGTATACAACTTCATAATTTAAAAGTTTGGCCGTGTGGTCTAGTGGTATGATTCCTGCTTTGGGTGCAGGAGGCCCTGGGTTCAATTCCCAGCTCGGCCCAATTTTTTTAAATTTATTTCCTTTTTTAAACTTATTATGAGTTAATATTAAAAATAGAAATATTCAAAGAAGGTAGGAAAGTAAAGAAGTAAAGAAATTAATGAATAAATGAACAGTGAATAAAAGAATAATTTATTCATATTCGTTTATCTTACTTAATTAAAGTGAATATTGTTTATCGAGAGCAATGCAATTAAGTTCAAATTTGAATTAAAATATTTATACGAACTTAATGAATTATTTAAAATTAGAGTAATTTATTATTAGTTTTATAAATACAAGTATTATTGTTTACAACAGAGTTAATAAAAATGGAATAATTCAAATATAATTGTTGGATGACAGTATAAATACAGTGAAATATTTGATTCTTTATAATCTATTGTTTTTTATCTTATATAATAATAATAAAATAAATCAAAATGACTTCAATTAAATTCCATAGAAATTCAAATTCCAAATCAAAATCAAAATCAAGTGTAAAAGATAATCTGAATTTGAAAATACTTAATAATAATAATAATAATAATGAAAAAACTTCTTTGAAAAAAAATTCATTTTGGTTTAAGAAAGTTAATATTTTTAAAACAAAGAAATTTAATATAAAATCTCCAATTAAATATAATCATAATTATGTATTTAAACTCAATGATAATGATAATGATAATGATAATGATAATGATATTGAAGATGAATATGATATTAATGATATTGAAGATCTGAGTAGTTTAAGAATGGATTTAGATTATGATATAAATGGAATTGGAAATGGAATTGGAATTGGAAATAGAAGAGATAGTTGTTTTTCATTAATTTATAATACAGGTACACCAATTACAAATAATTCTATAAATTCTATATATAATTCAAATTTAACAGATATTCAAAGTACTTATGATAATGATATAAATAATAATAAGAAATATGAAAATCCATTTGAATATAAATTCATTAATCAGTTGAATAATGAATTTATTGATTACAATTCAATTAATAATTATTAATAACGTATAACGGTTATGTAAGCGGTTATGTAATCTGAGATATATATATATTATATATTGAAAGATAAGAAATAAGAGTAAATTAATTAAAATTATTAGATTTTAGAAGTTAAAGAAAGATATAAGTAATTAGATTATATAAAGTATATAAAAAGAAGAAAGAAGAAAAAAGAGTAAGTAACGAGTCTATTAAATATTATAATTTATAGGAGATGAATTATTATTTGAAATTTGATTAATTAAATCAATTGAGATATAATTTGCACCAATTTGATTATATAAATTATTTAAAGATAATTGTAAAGATTGAATAATATCTTCATTATTAGTATTGTTATTAATATTATTATTGATATTGTTAATGGTTGAAAATTTAATTAAATCTTTAAGATATGAAGAAGTTTTAAGAATATCATTTTGATTAATTGAATGATTATGAATAAAATTTTGTTTTAAAATTAAATAATTTTTTGATTTATTTATAAAAATTAATAAATTTGATTTACAATTATTAATATTATTTAATCTACATGATAAATTTTTTTTAATAATTAAATCATTATTTTCAATTAATGAAATTGAATTATTAATTTTATAAATATTATTTATAATTTTATATAAATTATTAAATTTAAAATTTTTTAATTGAATTTCATCATTTAAATTAAATATTAAATTTCTTAAAAAAACTGCAATTGAAGGTTCAATATATGATTTCATTTTGTATTTGAGATATATATTATTTGATAAAGTGAATGAATGAATAAATGAAAAGAAGTGAGAATGGATTTAATTTATAATATTTCAATAATCGTAAACGAGAAAAGAGAAGATGAATTAAGTTTCTTTTTAATAATATTGAATGTTATAAAATAAGATTAAATGAACTCTGTCAAAATTACTAAATATAAATATAAATATAATATTAATATTAATATTAATATCATTCACTTCATGGTTTATGAAAACTCAGCTTTTTGTCATTTGTGTAAACAAACAAGCAAACAAAGCACTTTCCTTGTCTCTGTTGTCTGCTGTGTTGGTTCTATCAAAGTTTTTATATTCAAACAACTGAAAATATCAACAGGTTCAGGACAACAAGACACTAATAAAAGGACGTGCCTGCCCTATATCATACCACCCATTGCAATGGTACTTATCTACCAAAAACACAAAAATAAATAAATAAATAAATAAACAATTAAATAAATAAATAAATATTAATAATAAATATCAATGAATAGAGAATCAATGAATCAATGAATCAATGAATAAATGAATAAATGAAAGGATGTATGAATGAATAAATGAAAGGATGTATGAAGAACCCCATTATTATCCATATGAGTTAACTAAAGTTGCTTGAAGCTATGATATTTATTGTACTTTTTCTGGTTCTGTGCTTTAGAAACTTGCTTTATCTTCAATAATATCTTCATATCTTCTTATTTGAAATACAATGATACTTTAATACTCAAAATATTACTTATTATTTAAATAACTTAAATTTCAATAATAATCTATTGAAATCTCTTCAACTACTTAAAAATTCATATATTCATATATTCATTATGTATCTATCTATCTTTCATTTATAATTTATATATATATATTAAACTTTTCATATTTTAAATTTATAATATAGATTATAAATTTAAAAATTATTGCTAATATTATTGCTAATATTAAATTTGATTTTCTTTTAAATAAAAATGGATTCTGAAATTACTGAAACTATTATTGAATTACAATCTTTAAAAAGTGATAATTCTAATAATAATGATAATAATAATAATATATGTTTAAATAATTTCTTAGGTACTATTTCAAATGCTAAAAATGCTCAAAATAATGAAAAACAAATGTCTTTATATCAAGGTTTAAGAATTTATCCAAAAGCTGTAATGTGGTCTGTAATTTTATCAAGTGCTTTAATCATGGAAGGTTATGATATTACTTTATTAAGTTCTTTTTTTGCATTTCCTGCTTTTAAAAAAAAATATGGTAATATTAATAATTTTAATAATAATTATGAAATTTCTGCTCCTTGGCAAAGTACTTTAATTTTATCTTCAAATATTGGTGAAATTTTTGGTTCATGGTTAGCAGGAATTTTTGTAGAAAAATTTGGTTATAAAAAAACTTTAATTTCTGCTTTAATATTTGTAATTTCATTTATTTTCATAGTTTTTTTCGCTCCAAATATTCAAACACTTTTAATTGGTGAATTTTTTTTAGGTTTACCTTGGGGTAGTTTTCAAAGTTTATCTATTGTTTATGCAACTGAAATTTGTCCAATGTCTTTAAGATATTATTTAACAACTTATATAAATATTTGTTGGATTTTTGGTCAATTATTATCTTCTATAATTTTAAGAATTTATTCAAATAATTCAACAAAATGGGCTTATAAAATTCCATTTGCAATTCAATGGATTTGGCCATTACCAATTTTAATTGGAATTTATTTAGCTCCAGAATCTCCATGGTGGTTAATTAGAAAAAAAAATCGTAAAAATGCTTTTATTTCTTGTAAAAGATTATTATCTAAATCTGAATATTGTCCTGATATTATTAAAACTGCAAATCAAATTGTTGATTTAATGGAATTAACAATAAATTTAGAATCTGAAACTACTAATAATTCTAATTTTTTTGATTGTTTTAAAGGTATTAATTTAAGAAGAACAGAAATTGTAACTATTGTTTGGTTAGCTCAAAATTGGTGTGGTAATGCTTTAATGAATTATTCAACTTATTTTTATATTCAAGCTGGTTTAAGTACTAATGCTTCTTTTAATTTTACTATTATTCAATATATTCTTGGTTTTATTGGTACAATTGGTTCTTGGCTTATGATTACAAAAGTTGGTAGATTTAAAATTTTTTTTTATGGTTTATCTTCTCTTTTTTTAATTTTAATTATTGTTGGAATTTTAGGTTGTTTAAATCAATCTTTAAAAAGTCCAAAATGGGCCATAGGTTCTTTATTAATTCTTTTTGTTTTTATTTATGATTTAACTTTAGGTCCAGTTTGTTATTCTTTAGTTTCAGAAATTCCTTCAACTAGATTAAGAGCTAAAACTGTAATTTTTGCAAGAAATATTTATAATATTGGTGGTATTATAAATGCTATTATAACTCCATATATGTTAAATCCAACTGAATGGAATTGGAAAGCAAAAACTGGTTTTTTTTGGGCTGGTATTAATTTTTTTTTTATTATTTGGGCTTGGTTTAGATTACCTGAGATTAAAAATAGATCATTTGCAGAACTTGATATGTTATTTGAAATGAAGATTTTCGCTAGAGATTTTAAAACTACTGAAGTTGATCCATTTTCTATTGATCGTGTAGAAAAAAAAATTAATTTAAATCAAAATAGTTCTGAAAACGATGATAAAAATAATTAAGGATATTTAAGATTTTATTTAAAATTTTATTTGGGAATTATGAAAACTGGTAATAAAAAATTATAATTAAATAAATAATTATATATTTTATATATACGATATAATGAATACGAATTAACGAATTAACAAATTGTTATATGAATCATCTACTAAAAGAATTTCACAATCACAATATTTCATTTAAAGTAATAAAGGACATTTCAAAGCTTTAAATAATTCTTTTGAGTAATCAAATTAAACTAGTTAGTGAAATTATGACAACTAGTTTTATTATACGATATCAATTCAAATTTTGACAGGAAAACATATTCTCTTTTCGATCACAATAACTTCCTAAAGTATAATTTAAACAATTGTTTTCAGTTTTACGGATAATGGAATTTTAAATTACTGAATAATTCCTTAATAAAATTAAAACTCAATGTTCTAAATATTATAATAGACCTTGCTTTTTAAGATCATTGTAAACTTTTTCAGTCATAACATTTCCTTCCTCATCTTCAACTTCAATTATATTTTCATTATTACCATTCTTTTTTCTATAAGAAAATTTTATTTGATTCCAAAGTTTAGTAGCATCTTCAATTTTGTAAATTCCTCTAAATACTTCATTTGGATTATTTATACCTAAACATTTTAAACCATGAAGATGTCTAGTTTCTAAAAAATGTTTTTCAAAATATTTTCTACCTTTATATTGATAATTACCACATATTTCACATTTAAATTTTTTATTTAAACCTTGTAATTTATATAACCAAAATGGTATTGGTTTTCCATCAAATCCTAAAGGTAAATCAAGAGGATTTGAAGATAAATTATCTTCATTTTCATCATGATTAATGTTTTGATTATTATTATCATCATTTTGATTGGTTTCATTATCTGAATCAAAATAATAATCAGGATCATTTAATTTAACTAAATTTATATCTTCATCATTATCTTTTAATAATTCATCAATTTCTTCTAATCTTTCTTTATTTGTTAAAGCTTGTCGTCTTTCAACATTTAATTTTGTATCTTGTCTCTGTTTATCAATTAATTTAGTTAATTTATAAATTAAAAATTCTTTATATTGTATATCTTTTCCAAATTCTTTAGTCTTAATATTATTATTGTTAGAATTATCAATAGTATTATCTTTTTGTAATTTAAGTTCATTTTTCTTATGTTTTTTACCATTAAAATGGGCTTTATATACAGTATCTTTTGAAAAAAGTTTATTACAAGCTTTACAAAATAGATTATTATCCTTTTCAATTTCCTTTTCAATTTCCTTTTCAATTTCTTTTTCATTTTCTTTTTCACTTTTAATTTCAATTTTAGTTTCTTTCTCGTTGATTGGATTGAATTTGAAATTTATTTTTAAATCATAAATAACTTTATTCAAGTTCAATAAAGGTTTTGAATTTTTGATGAAATTTATTAAATAGTTTAATAAATCACTAGTATATACATTATAAGAACTCGAGTCTCTATTAATTGAATTATTAAAGTTGATGAAATTTTGATTAATTGAAATATCTTGAATTTTTATTGAATATTTCCCAAGTTTATCAAATACGGATAAATAATTTAAATAATTTAATTGAAATCTATTAATTTTAATTTCATTTTTAGTATTATTCAACTCTAAATTCAAATAATTTTCATGCAGTTGTATCAAATCAATAAATTTACCAAAATTTTCTTCAACAGAAAATTTATTATCTAAAAATAAATTTAAATTCTTTGAATAAAAACTTAAGATATTCTTTTTTTTATTTAATGGTTTAAAATTTTTTGTAATTTTATCAAATTTATTTAAAATTTCTGAATTTTCATTTGATTGATCTTTTAAATCAGATTCTGATAGATTTGAAGAACCTATAGAATATAACAATTTCAAATTATAATTATTTGGATTTGAAATATTTTGATTTGAATAATTTTGATTTAAATTTTTAATTAAGTTTTGAAAATTTTGAAAATTATAATTTTGATCATTGATTAAATTGAACTTATCCAATAAAATTTTATTATTTTTGAAAAGGATAATATTTAAATAATTACAAATTTTCTTATAATTTATTAAAAATAGATTAATTTCATGTTGTTGTAATAAATTTTGATTATAAGAGTAATTTATTGATTTTTTTTTATTAATTTCATTATTTGAATCTTTTGGATTATAAATGTTTTTATTTTTCATTAATCTTTGAATGATTGCATTTTCTATTATGAATAGTTCTTCAATCTTTGATCTGATAATTTCAATATAATCAAAACTTGAATAATTTTCAATTTTTTCTATTTCTTTATTTATTTCATTGTCATTTTCATTTTCATTTAGCTCATTCAATAATACATTAATATTTTCCAATTTAGATATACTTTGCATTGCTAATTAGACTAGATATTTTAACAGACTTTCTTTGCAAAACAAAATACTTCCTTCTATTATAAGCTCTTCTACTTTTTCTTCACTTTATCCTCTTTGTATTATATTTTAACTTCGATTAATTATTTGAATAATCACCATTATTTCATCTCTTTTGTTTATTTTACTGTAATTATTTTTTTTCATTTATTTATATGCTTAATTGATTAATATCCTAATTGGGTAATAATAACACTTCTTCCGAGGTGAATTCCTGTAGTTTCGACTTGGTTTCCATTTGGGGAAATATTTTTTTTTTGGCCGTTGCCGGAGCAATTAAATAAATCGGGACAAAAATAATTGTCTCCTAAATACGTGCACTGTAACTTTGATGAGGCTGCCCCAGAGCACAGCGGTGCTTTTAGCACGTGGCTGGGTGCCCGCAATGTTGCCACCTTCCAGTCCAGCCAATAAGACACCGTGGGTGTTCCCGGCCTGTAATTCTCCGATAAGCGGACTGTTCTGCGTGGGCGAAGTGATCTCATCCCCTGCCGCTCGACTTCCAAAACACAATCAGAGAATATTCCAAACTGAACGAGAGTGGGCTCAGTTTCTGGGTGGTATAAATATCATTTGGTTTCTCCTTTGTTTATTTTCAAGAAATTATTTCATTTTAATATCAACAACCTCTTAATATTTTTATATTTTTCAGTAGATTGATAATCATTAATCCATAAATAAAGCTATTTACTTTCTCCATTCATAAAAGATCAAAAGATTAAATTTCTGAGTCTTTAATATATATATATATATATAAATAAAAAACTAATATTACACAAATAATCAAATTATAATTCCCTTTTCAAAATGCAAATTTTCGTCAAGACTTTAACTGGTAAAACCATTACTTTAGAAGTTGAATCATCTGATACAATTGATAATGTTAAATCAAAGATCCAAGATAAAGAAGGAATTCCACCAGATCAACAACGTTTAATCTTCGCCGGTAAGCAATTAGAAGATGGTAGAACTTTATCTGACTACAACATTCAAAAAGAATCAACTCTTCATTTAGTCTTAAGACTTAGAGGTGGTATGCAAATTTTTGTCAAGACCTTAACTGGTAAGACAATCACTTTAGAAGTAGAATCTTCAGATACTATTGATAATGTCAAAAGTAAAATTCAAGATAAAGAAGGTATTCCTCCAGACCAACAACGTTTAATTTTTGCTGGTAAACAATTAGAAGACGGTAGAACTTTGTCTGACTATAATATTCAAAAAGAATCAACTCTTCATTTAGTTCTTAGATTAAGAGGTGGTATGCAAATCTTTGTTAAAACTTTAACTGGTAAAACCATTACCTTGGAAGTTGAATCATCTGATACTATTGATAATGTTAAATCAAAAATTCAAGATAAAGAAGGAATTCCACCAGATCAACAACGTTTGATTTTTGCCGGAAAACAATTAGAAGATGGTAGAACCTTATCTGATTATAATATTCAAAAAGAATCAACTCTTCATTTAGTTTTAAGATTAAGAGGTGGTATGCAAATTTTTGTTAAAACTTTGACAGGTAAAACAATTACTTTAGAAGTTGAATCATCTGATACTATTGATAATGTTAAGTCCAAGATTCAAGATAAAGAAGGTATTCCTCCTGATCAACAACGTTTGATTTTTGCCGGAAAACAATTAGAAGATGGTAGAACCTTATCTGATTATAATATTCAAAAAGAGTCTACACTTCATTTAGTTCTTAGATTAAGAGGCGGTAATTGATTTCATGTAAATTTCTTTATAAAGTTATTTTAATAATAGATATTTTTTTAGTAACTATCATGTTTGTTTTTCCGTGGGTTTTATTATAATTTATATTTATCTACTTTTTATTATTATAACTTTTCAATATATAATTTATACTGTATACTGTATATATTTATTTATATATATAAATGAAATTAGTTTAAACTGAACTTAAAAATATAAATGTAATCCTAAATTTCTTTTTTATTATTTTCATCATCAACTTCATTGATTTCAGTAATCTTATTACTTTTATTATCTTCTAATAAATCTGTTATTTCTGTAATTTTATTTTCTTTATTAATTATTGGTTTTTGAATATAAAATAAATTTATAATTATAAATTCAATATTATTAATTAATATTCCAATTAAAAAAATCCAAATTGTTAAATTAATTGAATTATAATTTTTTGAAATTAAATCTTTTTTTTTTGAAAAAATTTTTGTAAAATTAAACATGAAAAAAATAAAATTTGGTAAATAATTTTTAGGTAAATAAAATAAATTTAAATTAAATTTAAAAAATCTTAAATAAAATAATGGTAAATTTAAAATTAAATTTAAAATTCTTTTAAAAATTACTAAATTTGACTCAGTATTTTCAAAAACTAATTTATCTAATTTATTTATTTCAATTTTTAAATTATCAAATTTTCTATTTAATTTAACCCATTTTGCATAATTTTGTTGTGGTGATAATTTAAATTTTTCAATTTTAATTTCATTTAATTCTTTCTTATATGAATTTAATTTTCTTACATTTTTTTGAAAATTTGAATTTGGTAATATTTTTTTACTGATATTTAAATAATGATAGCAAATTATTGAACAAAATTTATCTTTACCATATAATTTTATTAAATGTTTTAATATCAACCACACAAAAACAAACACTATTATTCCAATCATCTTATCTCTTCCAAAGTTATTGCTGTTTCTGTTCTAATGATTATTTGAATTATATTGATATCATACTATCTATCCATATACAATCATCAATTATAATACAATCAATATATTAATTACTTCTTATAATTAAAGCAAAATAACTCCAACATTAAAGTATTGTTAAATTAATCATAAATTAAATATAAATTCTGTGTCACGTTCTAAGTCATGTGATACCATTCACACATGTGCCGTTTGGAGACCAAGTTTATGGGTTTTGTTCTTTACCAAATTTTATTTTTTTTTGTTTGTTTTTAAACTAAACTTTAATTAAGCCAAAAGCAAGCTTTAAACAGACGAAAGCAAACTGTATTTGAATGTTTCTAACCTTAATTAACTTTATTTGTTTCTATTTTATTTTTATTTGCAGACTTTTCATTCAAATTTCTTTTTTCGATATTGTTTGCAATTCCCCCCCCCCTTCCATAAATTTTAATTATTAATAGTTGTATGTTTTCTAGTAGTTTACTATATTATATTATATATTTGCTGCTCAAACTTAATATGAACAATCATTTTTTGAGACGAGAAGAATGAAAAGCAAAAAAAAGTTATAATTGCTATTATTGTTTAATATATAAAAATATTTTAAAATTCTATTTTAAAAAGCAATTTTATTTTTTTGCTAATAATAATAAATTTATATAAAAGGATGTCTTTTTCTTTCTTTTTCTAATTTTTAAATATTTATTTTCATTTTTTTTATAAGTCTTACTTAACTCTTAACTTTTAATTTATATTCAATTTAATTTAACTAAATTTATATAAAAAAATGTCTTTCAAAGTTAAATCTGATTTATTTTTGGATCCAACTTTATCTTTAACAACAAAAGTTGAACAAATAACAAGTAAAGAATCTGAAAATTCAACTTTGGAAATGTCAAAAAAAACATTATCTAATGATGAAAGTTATTCAGATTTTAAAAATGATATAAAAAATAATTTAAATTCTAATTCTAATTCCAATAATAGTTTTAATAAAAATAAAAAAAAGCAAAATGAATGGTTAGCAATAATTCTTTGTATTACAATTTCATTTGGTGGACTTGTATTTGGATGGGATACAGGAACTATTGGAGGTATAACAAATATGAATTCATTTAAAAGAAGATTTGGAAATATTAAAGAAATTAATTCAATTACAAATGAAATTAATTATTCATTTGATCAAATTATTATTGGATTAATAATTTCATCATTTAATATTGGATGTGCAATTGGTGGATTAATAATTCCATCAAAAATTGGAGATAAATATGGTAGAAGATGGGGTATAATAATTTCAATTTTAATTTATTTTATTGGAATTTTAATTCAATTATTATCAATTTTTTCATTAAAATGGTTTCAAATTTTAATTGGTAGAATAATTTCTGGAATTGCAGTTGGATCAACATCAGTTTTAATACCAATGTTTATTTCAGAAAGTTCACCAAAAGAAGTTAGAGGATCATTAGTTGTAATTTATCAATTAATGATAACTTTAGGTATATTATTAGGATATATATGTGATTATATTACTAAAGAAAAATTTAATAATAATGATAAAGAATGGATTATACCATTAAGTTTAACATATATTTGGGGTTTTTTAATAATTTTAGCTTCAATTTTCATGCCAGAAAGTTCAAGATTTTTAATTGAGAATGGAGATTTAAAAGAAGCTAAAAAATCATTAAGTAAATTAAATAAAAATAAGAATGAAAATGAAATAATTAAAGAAATTGAAGAAATTCAAATAATAATTGAAAATGAAAAAAAAATGAGTAATATTAATGGTAATAATAATAATAATAATATTTGGAAAGAAATTTTTACTGGAGAACCAAGATTAGGATTTCGATTATTAAGTGGTATTTTAATTATGTCATTTCAACAATTAACAGGAGTTAATTATTTTTTTTATTATGGTAGTTCATTATTTAATAATGTTGGTATGAAAGATGGATATTTAACATCAATAATTTTAGGTTTAATTAATTTTTTTTGTACATTTTTTGGAATTTATATTGTTGAAAAATTAGGTAGAAGAATATGTTTAATTATTGGATCTATTTGGATGTGTATATGTATGATAATTTATGCATCAATTGGAAATTTTGTTGTTAATAATGATATCAATGGTAATAATAATAATAATTCAATTGGAGGTATAATTATGATAATTTTTACATGTTTTTATATATTAGGATTTGCATGTACATGGGGACCAATTTCATTTGTATTTATTTCAGAAATTTATCCAATTAAAGTTAAATCAATTTCAATGTCATTAGCAACATCAATAAATTGGATTATAAATTTTTTAATCTCATTAATTACACCATATATTACAAAAAAAATTGGATTTAAATTTGGATATATATTTTCAATTTTTTTATTAATTAGTTTTTTTTTTGTTTGTTTTTTTATACCTGAAACTAAAGGTTTAAAATTAGAAGAAATTGATTTACTTTATAAATTTACAAAAGGTAGATCAAAGATGTTTAAAGCAAGAAAAGAAATACTTGATAAAATTTAGTATTCCATTATATTATATTGATAACTCTTTTTACAACTCTCTTTTTATAACTCTCTTTTACCTTCTATGATTTTATTATGTGATTTGAATATATGACTTTTTATGAAATATGATTTCATTCTGTAATAAAGACTTCTGTAATTGAAATGACTATATGATTATATGACTATATGATTATATTATTGCATGATTGTATGAGTTTATTTCTTCAATTGATTATATTTGAGTAAATGGAGGAGTGCAAGGGGGAGTACTTGCAAGTACAGTGGTGCATGCACTAGATACCACCGCAACGGGTCCACTCAAATCAAATCAGAACACAAACAGAAACAGAAACAGAAACAGAAACAACAAGAACAAGAACAGAACAGAACAGAACAGAACAACAACAACTTATAATCAATCATACAATCACATAATAATATAATCATATAATCATATAATAATATAATCACATAATCATATAATAATATAATAATATAATAAAGAGTGGATATGAATGTGAATAGAAACAATCGAGTGGACAATGGAGAAGAAACAGTTCCAGTGGAAATAAATCTCACTTTCAGAGTTGAAGATGAATTCAATGATGATTTCCAAGATCACTTGGATAATATTTATCATCCAAATGATAATAATGGTGGAATTTTATCAAATTTTGTGGATATAATAGGTTTAATAATAATGCCATTAATATTATTCAGATCAATAAAAGAATTATTTAATTTTGTTACATTTTCAAATGATTTCCTTTTAGATTTCATTAATTATATAAGTGAAAAACCAAATGATTTATTAAATAATAATAATAATAATAATAATGATTTATTAATTAAATTTAATAATATATTATTAAATTATTATTCAAATTTTTTTAAAAATCATTTATCAATTTTAAAAATTTTAACAATATTTATTTTTTTAAATTATTCTATTTTTTCTTCAATTTATTTATTATCTTCAATTTTATTTTATACTTTTTGTCTTTTATTAATAACTTCAAAAAAATGGAAACCTTTATTTCATCAATTATATAAAATTTATAATCAAAATAATGGTATATTCTAATATCTAACTCTATCATCTATAATTTTAAGATTTTAGTTTACTTGAGGTAAGTGAAAAAAAAAACCAAAAGATTATCTGTTTTTGTTTTTGGAAGATTTAAGTTCTATTTAACAGTGTCTTTTTGCTGATTTAGCTCAGCTGGGAGAGCGTCAGACTGAAGATCTGAAGGTCCTGTGTTCGATCCACAGAATTAGCAATTTTTTTTATTATTTTTTATAATTTTTTATAATTTTTAATTTATCTCTATTTCTTAAATTCACTAATTGCAACAATGTATGTTTTATAAAAAATTGGTCCCTTGGCCCAGTTGGTTAAGGCATCGTGCTAATAACGCGGGGATCAGCAGTTCGATCCTGCTAGGGACCAATTTCTTTTTGTTTTATATTCTAGAATATTCTTATAAATTATATTTGAAAATGTATATCACATGACACGTACTAGTCACCTGACCTTCCATTTTGTGTTTTCAATCGAGTGGCAAAGAAGCAGAATCAAAAGAAGCAGAATCAAAAGAAGCTGTTTTTGCTGTTTCTGAAACTGATCAATTGAATACAAATGCAATATTTATATCAATCATAAATCAAAGAATAACCAAAATATAATGAATTCAATTCTTATCTCTTCATCTTTAATATCAACATCTTTAAAACAATGATAAATGATAAATAATGAATAATGAGTGATGATTATCATGAACTTAATTCAAAAATGAATATTATTAATTCAAAAAATTATATATCTAATGATTTTGAAAATAATTATTCAAATTTAATTTTAAATAATAATATTATATCAAATTTAATACCAAAAAATTTTTATTTATTTAATAATTTAAATAATAATTTAAATAATAATTTTAGTATAAAATCTTCAATAAATTTTAAATCTCATACTTCTATTCATTCTTTAATTTCAAATATTAATATTAATAATAATATTAATAATAATATTTCTTTAAATTTAAATGAATTTTATTGTTCAAATTGTTTTAAAACTATAGAATTTAAAAATAAAAAAATTTGTGAAATTTGTAATTTATTATATTATTGTTCTAATTTTTGTAAAAATTTAGATTTTAATAAATTTCATTCTATTGAATGTTTAATTTATAAAAATTTATTAATTAATAATAAATTTTTTAATAATTTAAATTTTAGATTATTAATAAGATTATTAATTTTTATTAATTCAAATTCAAAAAATTTTAAAATTATTAATAATTTATTTCATTTAAATTCAAAAAATATTAATAATATCCTACAAAATATTAATATTAATATTAATTCTCAAATTAATAATTCAATAAAACTTTTAAATTCAATTCATAAAAATTTTGATCCTATTCTTTTTAATCTCTTAAATCAATTCTCTGATTCAAATCTTTTAACATTATCTTATTTCGTACGTTAATACTCACTCACCACTCATATATACATATACCAACATACAATATATCTATCTCCCTAAAATTACCTACCTATAAAATATATTAATATAAATTATATATTAACAACCATATTTTATAAAGTTATATATCAATCAAATTAAAATTTATAATAATATGAATGAAAATTCTGGTCTTATATTTAATCCATTTTTATCTTTAATTAATCATTCTTGTGATCCAAATATTTCTTTAATTTTTATTAATAATCAAATTAATTTAATTACTTTAAAAGATATTAAAAAAGATGATGAAATTTTTTTAAATTATATACCTGAATTTAAAACTATACAAATTTTTAAACAAATTTATTTAAAAAAAAATTTTTTTATAAAATTTTGTAAATGTTTAAATTGTAAAAGAAAAAATGATTATTATTTATCTTTAAATTGTCCAAGATGTAAATCAATTATTGGTCAAATTAATTTTAATCATATTTTATCTTCAATAAAAAAATTTCCTCAAATAAATAAAATTTCTTCAAATAATTTATTTATAAATTCTTTAAATTTAAATTTTTTTCAAAATCAAAATCAAAATCAAAATCAAAATCAAAATCAAAATCAAAATTGTAGTAATTGTAATTTTCAATTATTTCCAAAAATTTTAACAGCTTTTGAAATTTATACAACTCTTTTAAATAATTTTTTAATGAATTATTTTAAACTTCATTTTAATAATAATTTAATTAAAGAAAATAATGAAATTATTGAATTTTTAGAAATAAATAAATTTAAAATCTTAAATTTAGAATTATTTAAAAATTATGAAATTTTTTTAAATGAATTAATTTTAAATTATATTGATTTTATACCTTTAACAACTTGGCCAATTAATAAAATTATAATTTCAATGGGTGAATTTGAATTTAAAAATTTAAATATTAAAAAAAATAATTCTGAATGTATTAAAAAAAATTTACATTTCTTAAAATGGAAAATTATTAAATCTATTTTAAAAATTCAAAATGATATTACTTTAAGAACTTTATATATTGAATTAAGTGATATATATGTTAAAATTATGGTAGATATTTCAACTTTTATAGATAAAAGTTATGATGATGATGATGATGATGATGATGATAATGATGATGATGATGATGATGATGATGATGATGATGATGATGATGATGATGATGATAATAATAATACTACTAATGAAAAAGAATCTAATGAAATTAAGGAATTTAAAAATAATTTAAAAATTATTATGTATAAAGCTATACTTCTTTTTGGTTTTCAAGGTTATTATTTATTTAATCATAATATGAGTGATATGAGTAAAAATCAACAATTTGAAATAAAAAGTTATTTAAAAGATTTTACATTTT
Source organism: Ascoidea asiatica (assembly GCA_001600695.1). Classification (NCBI taxonomy): domain Eukaryota; kingdom Fungi; phylum Ascomycota; class Saccharomycetes; order Ascoideales; family Ascoideaceae; genus Ascoidea; species Ascoidea asiatica. Next base: position 1,325,753 of record BCKQ01000004.1, on the reverse strand, counting down.
TAAATAAACATTCTATAAATAATTGGTTTAATAAACCAATAACTTATGAAGAATATAATGAATCTTTACAAAATTTTTTTAATATTTTAAAAATTGATATTAAAATTAATAAAAAAATTAGATTTGCAAATAGAAATATGTATTCAATTTTTGTTAATCCATATAATTTACCATGGAAAGAATTTGATATAAAAGTAAATGAAAATTGGAAATATGAAATAAGAAAGTATTATATTGATTTTATTAATTAAATTTCTTTTAAATAATTTTTTTTTTAATTTACATTTTCAATTAATTATACTGTATATTTTTCAAATCTTGAACAATAAATATTAAAATTTGAGTTTAAAGTTTTTCATCTAATACCTCTAAGACCAAACTTTAAATGTTAATAATTTTATAAAAAAAAAAATTTTTAAATAATAAAAACAATTCCAAATGCCGCTCCCGGGAATCGAACCTGGGTTTCCTCGGCCACAACGAGGTGTACTAACCACTATACGAGAACGGCATACATATTACAAAATATAGTTTACACTAAAGACCACAGTACAACTATTTATCTCCAATTAAAATTTTCTGTTTATTTTTGTCTATATAGAATATATTGTAGTCACAAAAAAAAGATATATCTTTTTTGCACTATTAATCACATATTTATTTCACTTTCATTAAGTTAGAATACTTATTTTATTACGCTTTATTTATGTTTCTTTTATTATCTCAATTGAAATTTCGAATAGAAACGCCTAAAACAACAAAGACGGTTAAAAAAAGCCAATTAATATAAAAAAGCAATAAGTAACAATGTACTAAGTGTTCAGCGCGCCATAGCAAGGCAGATTGAATAGTTTCAGTTTACTGTAAAAACTCTAGTGTAGAGCCTTTGACTATAAAAAACTGTATATAATTAGCCGTTCTCGTATAGTGGTTAGTACACCTCGTTGTGGCCGAGGAAACCCAGGTTCGATTCCCGGGAGCGGCATGTTTTTTTTATATTCCCCTTTTTTTAGACTCCATTCGATTTTACAATTATTAGTACTTAAATAGAATTTACTCATCCGCAATTGGTTGTGTAGCAATAATTTAAAAAACCCATTATTAGTTGGCCGTGTGGTCTAGTGGTATGATTCCTGCTTTGGGTGCAGGAGGCCCTGGGTTCAATTCCCAGCTCGGCCCTTTTTTTCTATATCCAATCTTATTTCCATTTAGGATATTCTTTTTTTTGTTTCATTTTACCAAATAAATTAATACATCCTTTGAAAATGAGTAATTTACTTTACTCATCTAGTTTGCTATATAAACTATTATTAAAACTTCTGAGTTAGAGAAATATTGCAAAAAAAAAAAAAAGAAAATTACATCCAATTAACATGTTTAAAATCTACCAGATGATTTCTTATTGAATCGTAGACAATTATTAAATACATATGCTTTCAAGCTTTCCATATAATTTGTAAACTAGTCATAGCTTAAATACAAACACTCTCTTTTCAACAAGCTTTCTTACTCGCTATTCTTAAACACTCTTCTTCATAGCCAGGTATTTTAATATACTCAACTCCATTCTCATTCAATTCATCCATGCTCTTGTTTTTATCTACAAACTTGTTTGACTCTTTAACTCCCACGAAACATGTTTCTATATTGCTTTCCAATATTCTACTCACACAACTCTTTTTCCCACTCAATCTCTCACAACAAGGTTCCATTGTGGTGTATAGAACAGTCCCCTTTGGTAATTCCTTCTCATTGGCATGATTATTAAAGTATTTCTTTATTGCACACTCTTCTGCATGTGTATTACCTTCCAATTCCCTCGAGAATCCACTTGACAAGATCTTATCATTATTCACCAACAATGCTCCAATACAAAATGCTACCTCACTTTCTTCACATTTTTTTAGCCTCTTCCATGGCAAGCTTCATATACTTTCTATGCCCTTCAACAGCCCACTCAGGATACTCTGTATTATAACTCCACGTTTTGTATTTATTTTCAAAAATATCTGTTTTCTTCTTTTCTTTCTCTTTTTTAACTATACTATTCATATCGCCTTCTTTTTTGTCAATAACCTTATTTTCAATATCCATTTCTTCTTCTGACTTACTCTCGTATTTGTAAGCATGTAACCATAATTCCAAATCATTAGGTCCAGGATCAGAATACAACTCATCTCCACTTATTTCACAAACCTTTCCAGTTAATACTTCCCCAATTGAATTATCACCAGGATAGAACCAACTACCAGTTACCTTCGTTTTCCCTACCATATCCAATTTATCTGCTATTTCTTTATAATCCGCTTTATTCCCTTTCCCTAGTTCTTCTCCCCATACTGATACATTGGAATATATAGGATCATTGGCTATTGGAAATCCAAGATATTGTAAATGAACTCTGATTTGATGAGTTCTACCTGTTAATGGACGACATTTCACTATACTGGTATTCGAACTAACATCATATGAAATTCTCTTGAATACAGTTTTAGCTACTTTTCCTTTCCCTTTTTTTTCATCGATTCTATTCAATCCCAATCTGGCTTCATATGTTATCAATGGTTTATCAACAATAATCTCTTCATTACAAGGAAATTCTCCCTTAACTCTAGATATATACTCTTTTTTCACCTCTCTTTTGAATAATTGTTGTCTCATGATTTCCGAATATTTACTGTTTTTCGATAAAAACATAATCCCAGATGTCAATCTATCCAATCTATTACATGGATGAACATTCAAATCATATTCGAATTTCAAGATATTATTTATTGTATTGAATCTGTATCTACCAGTTGGATGCACAGGTATCCCCGATGGTTTATTGATCACCACCAAATAATTATCCTGGTATATGATTTCAATTTTCTTCGAAGTCACTGGAGGTTCTCTTCTATAGATTGTATGAGTTATAAGATCTCCATTTTTGACAATAGAATTCAAATTAGATGGTTTCTTATTAATCAAAACTTCTCCATTCTCAATTTTATTCTTATAATATTCCACTGATTTATCTCGAAATTCCACTGAAAATATATCCAATAATGTTCTATTATACCATCGTAGTTTTGCATATGTATTGTAAGTATAGAAATATGGAGTCACTCTTCTCAAGTTCCCATCTATGATATAAGCTGCACCATTTGCTTCAGGATCAGATATTGTAATTCTAGGCAACGAATCAGCAGTTTTCTGTCTTTTATTGATTATATGAGATGATGAATCTGACATGAGTTTGTATAAGTATTTACAAGTATTCTTTACATTCAAACTCATTTAAAACTTGTTCTTATTTTCACTAAATGAAGTATTTCAAATAAAGCTTTTTTAATTTCTTTTCTCAATTATTTTCCAAATCTCCGTTGACAAACACTTTGATACATCCAAACACCGCAGGCAGTGAAAAATGGTGTAGAGATGAACTTTTTTTGGTAAATTATAATGCAATGAAAAATGACAATTCCATTGAAAATAACTACAACTACAACTACGATAGAAAAGAAGTATTTTGTTGTTAAGACATTTATTTTATTGATTGAAATCCCCAAATCCCTCCCTCCCACTCTTTGAAAATTGATGACATGGTAATAATAATAATTTGTAAATGTTATTCTGTAATTAATGATCGGTTAACGTGATTAGGTCAATTCATTATCGAGGGGGTGTCATCCACCTTTCCAAAGAGTGGTACCAACTTCAATCAACATACAATATATAAATCCAAAAAGGAGTAATCAATACTCATCCATCATTCCTGGAACAACTGTATTTTATAATTCTAATGAATATCTTAATCATATTCATTCTCTTGAAGTGTATTACCAACAACTAGTGATTATCCATTTTTAAAGCATTGCTAGAAGTATTTCGTAAAAAGTATCTCATAGAAAGCATCTAATCTTCATCATCATAATTGAAACTACTCACCAAATCCAAGGTAAAATTCTTACCTTCAATCAAATCATCAAGCTTCCTCCTTTTATCTGAAATCTTAGAAGCCTGAGTTTGACGAGCTGCAACATCCACAACAGAAAAGGATTTGATCTCGGTTCTGGAATAAAGATTGGTCTTAACAACTCCTCTAGATGCAAGCATTGTCATCATATCATATTCTCTTTTCAACTGTTCTCTTTCTGCCAATGCCTCGGTCATACTTCTCAATTCACTTGATCCATTGAATTTGAAAGTACTTTGCGAATTAGTCTTATTGATATCTGCCACCAATTTCTTAAACCTCTCACTCACTGATAAATATCTTTTCACCAATTCATTAGGATCTTCTGCAGGTTCTGTATCTTCTTGAACAACACAATTCTCACTGATACGATTCCGGAGATTATCGAGTGTTGTCTGATACTCTTTTCTCAATCTTAAAGCTGAGTATAATTTCATTTCTTTATAATATCTATTATATTAATTTATTAATTAATTGATTATTTATTAATTGATTATTTATTGAATTAAGAATAGGAATTTGCTCCTCCTTTTATAACGTTTCGTCAAGGTGGCAAAGCGAAATAATGAACAATTCAAATCAGGCGGATCCAAAATAATACAAATATTCCTAAACTGCGGTAATAAATGCTGCTTTCAATTAGAAATCAATAACTTATCTGACTCACAAAGAAACTGAATAAGAAACTTATTGTAAAAAGATCGTGTAATCATAAAAAAATCAAATCAATTATTCTGAATATCCAGTCCAAAATCAACCTTTTGCAATAAAAAGTAAGACATTTTGGCAATACCAAATTAAACTGTTTTTTTTTTCAATTCAAATAGGCTCCAGTTTTCGTTCAGTGGTTATGGATTAAATAACAGAAAATGAATAGCAATTAGTCTAATTTTCAAATACAATGAAAATATTTGCATAATAAAAATTAATATCAAAAGCTTTAGAAAAAAAGATACGACATAAGCCACATAAATTATAGTATTACAGTATTATTTATAAACACTTCCGAAATCGAATGCCAACAGTATATAATTTTGATAAAAAAAGAATATTCAAAGCGAAAAATATAAAAAGAATTGAGACAAAACTATAATTAGTTCAACAAGAAATTTGACTTGATAGAAAAGTCATAATATGAGAAAAATTGATTTATAATACAGCGGTGTTTGAGAAGTAATAGTTATTTTGAATTAGTTTGGAATTCAAATATTCCAGGATAGAATCTATCCGAAATCATTTGAACCCCCCAATTGAATTTCTAACAAGTCGATATCGTTTTCTCTTTTGGAGATTAACATTTCTTTTTAAATCATCATTTTTAACTCTAAAGTTATTAATATCGCTTATCAATTTATTATTTTCAGAAACAAGTAATTCAATTTGTTTTTTCTGATTTCTAAGTATTTCAATTTCCTTAGTACCAAAATTTTCTTCATCAATAACAATCCTATCATTTTCATTCAACTCTTCAAATTTTAAAAATTCAACTTTTTTCAATTTCAATGGAGGTGAATCTTCCCTTTCATCAAATTCATAATGATATTTTTTTGTAGGTTTTCCAATATCAATTTCTGTATATGGATAAGCATAATATTTACCATTATGTTTATAAATTGGAATTTTTTCATATAAATCTTGAAGATCTTCATTTTCTTTGATATTTAAAAATGAGACTAATTTTTTAGTTATCATATTATAGAAATAAATTGATTCACCTTTTGAAGGAGATAATAGTTCATAATGTTTATTTATTCTGGTAATTAACTTTTCTGAATTAGTTTTCTTATCAACTCTCCATTCATCAATTCCATAAATATTTGAATCAACAAAAGATTTTATAATATTAGTTGAATTAAAGTATCCTTTTCTTGCATCATATAAATTTCTTAAAAACTTAGCTCTTTTTTCCGAAAAAATTGAGTGATCTTGCCAGTTTAGATTATTTTGAATTTTACCTAAATCATAATTTCTACCCAATCTTTCAAGTAAATTCAAATATAATTTTGGTAATTTTTTTTCTTTAATTAATTTTTGTTTCATTCTAAATTTATTAACAGGATTTAAAAAAGCTGATAAATGGGAAGGTACTAGTTTTAATACTATATTTCTTGAACTACAAAATTTCTCAATTTGTTTTAAATCAGTTATTGAAAGGTCATCATCTAATAACAAAAGTCGAAAAGGTAAGAACATTATATTTATATCTTGTAATTCCATTGTGTTTATATCATATTTAGGTTCATCTTGTAAATCAATTTTAGTAAAGTTTTTCTTATTTTTTTCATTACTTATTGGTGTAATACTACCCAAAGGATTGGTATTGGTATTACTATTATTTATGATATTATTATAGGTAGTAGTGATTTCATCTTGTTCAGTAGAATCTTCTTTTGATTTTCTTTTAGTTTGTTGAAATAATTGTTGTTTTTTCAATTGTTCTTTTTGAAATCGATGTTGATTAAAAATTGCAAGATTTGAAGTAATTCTATCGAATTGTAAAAACCAATGATTTAAAATAGTTGAATTAGGTAAACCAGTTTCTGAAAATTTAAATAACCAATTTTTAAAAAGTGGACCTTTTGAAATTGAAGTTGGTATTGAAGGTTTTCCTTGTTCAGTACTAAATACAACGGTAGGTGACATTATTGGATTTAAACTTGATTTAGAAATACATTCAAAAATTGTCACTATAGGTTCATCATTTTGATTTTCTTCATGTCCATTATTATTTGAATTTTTTTCTGTATTATTTTTATCATAATCTAGGAAATCAACTGTATAATTAATTTTATTTTCACTCTTTTCATTAATTTTTTTAGAATTTGAGCTTGGTTCATTAATTATATCAATAATATTATCATTTAATGGATCATTATTATATTCATTTACTGTATTAATATTTGTTAAATTATCTGAATTATTATATATTGAAGGTTTTGGATATGCTTTATTAATATTATTTTCAAAAAATGAATAATGAATCATTGAATAAATATCATCAGATCTAATTCTATAATTAGTTACTAAATTATTTAAAACTTCTAAGAAATTTAATATTTCAACTTCTATAGAATCTTTTGAATATGATTTTAATATAGAAGTAGTTAAAACTTTAATATTAGAAATTGTAGTTAAATGATAAACTAAATTTGGACCTAATGGAATTGAATTTATTGTATTTAAAGTTACTGGATTTTTTGTATTAAAATTTGGTAAAGATTCTTTATATTGATCAATATAAAAAATTGAATCAACTTTATTTAAAATATTTATAGAATATTTATCAATTAATGATAAAAATTGAATTGATCTTATAGTTACAAGTAATTTTAAAATTATAAGTATTTGTTGTTTTGTAAAATTTATATTAAAAAATTTAGAAAAATCTTTAAAAATTTTAACTAATAACATTTTATCAAAATCATTAATTTTTTTTTGCTTAAAACCTTTACCTTTAGCAGGAGAATCTAATTCTAATTGTAAATCATTATCATTAAATTCAATATTATCAATATCATTAATATCTTTTAAATCTTTAATTTCTTTAAGTCTTTTCATTAAAGTTGTTCTATCAACTAAATAATAAAAAGCAGCTTTTCTACCAGAAATTTTATTTAATTTAACTTCTTTTATTGCAAGTTTCATTCTTTCAGATTTATTTAAAGCTAAAATTCTATTTCTATTTTCATCTTTTAAATAAGCAGCTTCATTAAAAGATTTTGAAGTTTTATTTTTTTTTAAATTATTTATAATATCTAAATTATTAATTATATCTAAATTATTTAAATCATTTAAATCATTTAAATCATTTAAATTATCTAAATTATCTAAATCAGTTAAATTTGCTAAATTATCTAAAATATTTGAATTATTAAAATTTTTTGATTTTTTTAAATTTTTTAAATTATTTATTACTTTTTCCTTTTTGGATTGTTTTAAATCACTTTCAATTGTTTTTTTACTTATTTTTGATTTTGATTTTGATTTTGGCTGTTGTTGTTGTTGTTGTTGTTGTTGTTCTAGTTGTTGTTGTTGAATTAGTTGTATATTTCTTAATGTCATAATATTTGGAATTAATGGAGGCGCTACATTCAATTGAGTTTCATTTTTTTTTTTAGAATTAGAATTTTTATGAACAGATGAATCAATTGGTTCATTAATAAGATTATTATTATTATTTGAGTTATTATTCGAGTTAACATTTATATTATCGACTAAAGTATCATTTGAAATAGTAGTCAAATTATTAATTGAACTATTATTGGAATTCTTATTAGTATTAATATTTGATCCATCATTTAAATTGTCATTTGAAATATCATTGGAAATTTCATTTGAATTACTGGCTTCAAGTCGATTAGCAAATTGTTGATATGTTCTAAGATCCATTTTTTGGATTTCCAATATATCCTGTTTTTCTCACCAAAAAATTGACTTCCAAAGAGAAAGAAAGACTATCAATTCAATTAGATTTTAATCACAATTGAAGGATAATCAGTCAATCTAAGGAATATTTAGATTTCAACAATGAAAAGTGTAAAACTTTTGATTCTTTTGAAGAATTCAATTGATTTATTTCCAATTTCCAGCTTGAAGTTTTCTTGATATGTTTAATTTGGTTTATTCTCAGAATCACTTTGTAATGTTTATTTTGGTGTTTCAACAAGTGTTTTCCATAGATTTTGGTGGTGTCATTGGGTGAGCACCGCTGCTGGCGGTTAAAAACCAGTTAGAAAACAGCAGAGAATTCACTCCCTGGAGAAAACGGAACTTTTCTTTGTAGCATTTGAAAATAAAAAATGAGCGCCAACAGTATGGATACACTCGCCATGTGAACACTAGCCATGCTTTTGAATTTGGTAATTATTTTTGCGGTACGCTATAAAGCATAGTAAAACATTGTATTGCATTAGAACCCCATAAATGGATCCTTTTTGGTAGTTTTTCACTTTATATCTAAAGTTACAAAAATAAACACTCCAAAATGAATAATTTGAAATTTATTTTCACTGATTAAGAAATGAAACAAGTTGAAATAAATCTTGATAACTAGAAAAGATCATAAAGTAATGAATATGGGACTGCGACTTAAGTGGAATGTTTATGCTTTTGTCCTGGTTTAGAGTTTGATTTGGTTTTAAAGGTTATATATGTAAGATATACTTACAGTTCATAGTTTCTGTTAACTTATTTCAAAAATCTACAATAAATAATTTGAATTGTAAAAATTGAAAAAAAATAGGTTTATTGTTTATTGAATTATACACTTAATTAAAGTAATGTTGTTAGAGAAGAAAAAATCATGAAAAAAATTTTTGATAAGAATCATTAAAAAGAATAATTGGTAAAAACAATTGGCAAAAAAATTGTTGAAAAAGTGTCTCAATTTCAAATTGAGAAATCTCAGGAAGTTAAAAAAATACAAATAATAAAGAAATTAGAGAGAAGAATTTATAGTAAAAATAAAATAAATTTTGAAAAGATATGATCTATAATGACAAATGACAAATGAGAAATGATGAATGATAAATAATTGTATGAATGTGAAAAAATAATTTAAACTCTATAATATTTTCTAGCTGATAATATTACTATTTTTTTACTTTCTATTCTTTGTATTGGAATTGGACTTGAATTAATTTTATGTTTTGATAAAGTGAAAATAAGTTTATATTCTCCAGTTACAGTTATTCCAAGATCTTTAAATTTAAATTCATAAGTTTGAAATACAGAATCATTAATTTTATTATTATTATTATTATTATTATTATTATTGTAATTATTATTATTGTAATTATTATTTTTATTTTTAATTAAATTTCCAACAACAAGTTTATTACCTAAAAGTATACTTTGATCTTTATAAAAATTTCCAGATTTATAATCATAAATTGTTACATCTAAAAGGAATTGAGAATTTAAATTGAAATCATTTGTTGATAATCGAATAATATTAATTGGATCTAATAATCTTTTTGATTTTAAAGATGATTGTCTTGCTTTTATTGAACTTTGCCTTATTGATATTTGATAAATTGGTTCAAATATTTGTTCTAAAGTTGGTGATGAAGATGATGAATATGGCATTGAGAAATCATATTTGAACATTTCTTGATTGTTGTTTATATGATGATTGATTGAAGAATTAAATAAATTATATGACATAATTTTAATTCTTTTTATTAGTTTAGTATTGATTGATTAATTAATTGATTTAATTGAATATTTTATGTTTTATATTTTTAATTGTTTTTGATATTCTTGATTTCTTTTATATTACTTATATCTATTTTATGATTTGATATAAAATGTATAATTTTTTGAATTGAATTGAAAATTCTATAAAAAGTTTTGTATTATTGAATATATTCAAAAATTAAAGTAATGATTACTATATCATTTTTCTTAAACAGATAGAAATTGAATGAAAGTTCCAAAAACATGTTAAGTGATTCATTAATATAAAAGAATTTCAAGATAAATCTCGATAATTAAAATCGCAAATTGAAGATTGACTTATTCAATTGGCTGGATAAATAAAACCCAATTGTGATAGACAAGAGTATATGACAAAAGATAAAGAGATAAAGAGATAAAAGCTTAAAAAGAAAAAAAAATAAGCTTGAAAAATCATTGAAAATTCTGGGCCTCGTTAAAAAATAGGCCCTGCTGATTTAAACATGGTTATTAATCAGTTTAAACTATATAGAATCTATTACTGTATTGGGAAAGAGGTCTAAAAATATAGAAATTTAGGTATAGTGGTGTAAATGTGGTCCTGGACAGAGGCTGTTTTGGCTGCAGTGCGAGTATATTGCATCCTGTTTGTTATCAGCCTCCGAAAAATAGGTGAAGTCGTCTTAAACGCCTACTTTGCGGGCCTGATAGCCGGCTGTACCCAGCTCAGCTCAGGCACCGGCAGACACTGGCAGACACTGGCAGAACCAAGTCTGGGGAAAGCAGAAAGGTACCGCTGCTGCTAAATATAGAACACATAGGACACTCAGGGAATAAATCACAATATTTAGGGCACAAATGCTTCATATATAGTGCAAACTGCACTATTGCCAAAAGTATATACTAATTTACATTTCAGTATATTATTGTTTCCTTAGTTTTTAGAATATTTCAAAGGAACAAAACATTTGAAGTAATGCAGAAAGATAAGAAGAGCTTACAAATTATTCCAGTTTTTATTTGAATTAGTTCGGAACTATCATTGGACAAATTTAAGTATCTCGTAAATGATATTCATTGTTTATACCGAAAATACTTTTTACTATACTATATATTTACTACGATTATCTCTTTTATAGATTCTAAATCAGCTCGTAATGGCAAAATATTTTAGCTACAATATGTTAATTGTACATAAAATCACCAATATTGTGAGTAAATGTGAAATTATAGTAAAAACATCTATGAAAAGATTCGGAAACATTTTGATTTGTGTGCAAATTAAAGTTATTAGAAATAATCAATCTAAAATTATGACCTAAATTTTAGTATGATGATGAGAATTACAAATATTTTGAATGTTGCTAAATGCTTTTACACAGTTTTTACACAGTTTTTACATTCTATCTACAGAGTACGAATTCCTTCTATGACATTTATTTCTTTCTAGAACCCTTATTGGAGTATATAAAAGAAATTAAAAAAAACTTAAAAGACTTCAAGTATGAAAATTAGACTGGAAATGAATTTAGAATGTGTTCTAAATTTTGGTAACCGTGGATAATTTGAATAAACTACTATAATAACAAAAGATAATTGCTATAAAATTAATTTTTATACAGAACAGAAATGAAAAAAGAAAAAAAAAAAAATATTAAAGTTTATACTGTATATCTAGATAGATATATAATCATCTGATCATATAGTATATTATTACGACCTAACTTTGCTTTATCTTTTATGTCACTCATTTATATCTATCTTTTCATTTTTATCTTCTTATCTATGTTTCTCTATATCTCTGTATCTTAATTTTGATTTTGAATTGATTTCTATACATAGATAGTAGAGAGTAAAAAATTTTGAATTAAGAGTCAAAATTACAGATTACAGTTAGAAAAGTCGTAGATTACATACATTATTAGTTGATTATTTATGAGTAAATGAGAAAAAATAAATTTTTTATTTGAATTGTTCTTCTATATAATAAAAATAATAATAATAATAAAAAGATAGATAGATAGAGATACCGAAGAAACCAAGCAAAAACGAATAAATTTAAATAAAAGAAATTGAAAAAAAAATAAAAAGATTGTTTTTTAATTATTTATTATAACCATAAAGAAAATTTATCATTTATTAAAAAGTGATCATAAAATTGATCTTCGGTTATTTTTTTAGAATAATTATTATGATCATTTTCAATTTCATTATCTTTGCTATTGATATTTGAGATAGATTTTGAATCTGAATCTGAATTGAGATAATTATATGAAGGATATTGAAGTAATTCTCCTTGAGTTACTAATGAGATTGAATTTAAATCATCATTGCTATTATTGTTATCATTAATATTATCATCTTTTTCTTTAATTGAATTTTTATTGATTTTTTTACATTTCTTAAAACTTTTCTTTACCCAATTTTTAGAAATTGAAAAAGAACTTGAAAAATTAGAATGAATTGAAGAATTAGAATAATTTGAAGAATTTGAAGATATTGAAGATATTGAAGATATTGAAGATATTGAAGATATTGGAGAAAATATAGGAAAATTAAAACTTTCATTTGAAATTGAAGAAGAATTAGAAGTTGAATTATTTAAATTTTTTGAAAATAAAGAAGAGAATGAATTTCTTCTTGAATTAATAGTTGAATTTGAATTTGAATCTATGGATTTTCTAAATTTTATTTTTTTATTATTATATTGATTCATATATTGATCATTATTATAAGATGGTGAATATGAGTAACTTGAAATCATTATTATTATTATTATTATTATTATAATATTATATAGTATAGTGTATTTATGAATGTATTATATATAAATTTATTTTATTTATTAATTAATAGTGAAATTAAATAAAGTAAGAAAAAAAATAAAATAAAAAAGAAGATAAATGAAGATATTTATATAATAAAATGTTTTTATTTGAGAATGAAATATAAATTGATATAAATTTTATCAAAATAGTATTGAGCAAGTTAAAATATATTAGAGATATTAGAAAATTAATATGAAAGATAACTTAAAATATAGAAAAAGTGTAACTCAAGATAATTAAAGTTTACTTTTAAATAGACCTAAAATGATTAAGAATAATAATTGAAAAATATGAAAAATATAAAAAATTATTGATTTATTATTGAATATTAACTAGAAGGCTTTAGCACCCCATTTTTTTATTACTTTTTCTAAAGTAAACTTATAAGAATATTGAATATAATCATATAATCATATAATCATATAATCATATAATCATCTTCAATATAAAGGCATAAACAATTCAGTCTCGCCAAGAGATTAAGATTTCAGGTAATGCGAGTTATAATAATAATAATAATAATAATAACATTTTGCGAACCATTTGGGAATATTTTCAATGAAACTAAAAGTAAAAAAGTTCAAAAGCTCATTAGCCATGGATAAAGAGTTTTTAGCATAGTAAAAAAGACGAATAATTTGAATAATTTGAAATATTGATTTTTTAGAGTCTGTGAACTAGAGCGAGTTGAATTGCAGGGTGCATCTGCTCATCGCGAGACTAAAACCACCCAAAGTTACTCTCAGCTTCCATTCACGAGTAAAATAAAGAGGAAAGTAAAATAAATGGAACCAGATGAACTGGCGTTCTTTTGGCGTTGCCAACTCTAAATCAATTTAAATCAATCTAAATCAATCACCAAATACTTCAAAGCTTGCAGCAGAAAGTGAAGCAAGAGCTCTGGACTCGAAATCAGTTACTAGAAGATACTGTATTTTGTATGATTTCCAATGCCACAGTTCTATCTACGACCTGAATCTACGACGAGCATCTACGACCTGATCTTGGGATCATTCTCTTGGGATCATTTTCTTGCATCCACTGCGTCAAGTGCTTTGCGAGCTGGAAATTTCTGAAGGTACAACTTACGTTCGTATGACAAGACAGTGACGCTGCATGGATCCAGGTACAGACTTTGGTGACACCTTTTCCTGAAACCTTTTCCTGATACCTTTTCCCGATAGCACTCGTTATGGAAGGGTTGACGAACTAAAACGACTGTAGGAGACCGACAATACCTAAAAAACTAGGCATGGCTAACTGCCGACTACTTCCGACCGCAGGGGAAAACACTTCCTGAGAACTCGGCCTCCGCTTAAAAACCCAATCTGGAAATCTGGGCTCTGATTGGTTCGTACTCCTGCCAAATCTTCTAAAAAAGACCCTTTCTTTTTCGGCATGTTCCGCACGTGAAACAATTTAAAATCTTCTTGCTGTCAGGTGGCTTGCTTTTTTCTAGTCACAAAATGCTTCTAAAGAAATCGTGCACCAATTTGCACGGAAACAGCTATTGTTGAAATGAATTACGAGCTGAATTTATTCTTTTTATAATTTATTTTTTGTGTTTATAAACCTTGGTTACATTTCAACTAAAACTTGGAATAAAAATTTTTATAACAGCATCAAGTAATTTTTAAATTCTTAAATCATTCAATCATTATATATATATATGGCATATTTCCCCTCATAAATGCCAGTTTTTCCTTTCTTTTTGAAAAATTATTCTTTTCCAAAAAAATGATTTCTTAATTTTATGATTTTTCATTATAGAACAAAAATATGGGATACATACATATTTGTACTACTCTACAATTTAAGATTTAGATAATTATTAATTCTTTTAATCCTTTTTTTTTGATTATTAATTTGATGAAATATTCTTATAAATTTTATTTTAGATTTATAAGCATTTCGTATTAGAGAATATCCGTAATTATGGTTTCAAATAGAGGCTATCCATATATATGGTCTTAAATTTAAAATAGCTAAAAAAATATATATACAGTATATATTGATGTATATTAAATAATAATAAAAATAATAAATTAGGAATATAAATAATAAATTAGGAATATAAATGAGCCCAATTTTGTATTAATTTAGCTAATGGATTTATAGCACTTAAGATAATCATTAAAGTACCATATAAAACAAAAGATAATGAAGAAATTGCAGCTGCTCTTGGATTATTTGCACCATTTAATAAAAATGATGTTGCAATTGCACCTGAATTTATACCATATGTTATACCAATTGTAACATAATCATCATCTTTAATATTTAAAAAATATTTACTTAATAATGGTTTACCAAATAAAACTCCAATAATTCCTGCAACAATTGTACAAATTGACATTAATGGTATTGAACCATTTAATGATTCAATTAATGGTGTACCTAAAGCTAAAGTTACTGATCTACCAACAAATCCAATTGATCTTATTGGATTTAAACCAATTGCATAACATAAAGGTGGATAAATAAAAAAAGATCCAATTCCAGTTATTAAAATTGGAATAATAATTATAAAAAAATGTTTTTTTAAATCTTTTCTATAATTAAACATTGGTAAAGATAAACTAACAATAGAAATATCCATTAAAGAAGATAAAATATCACCAGCACCAGTTTTTAAATTTTTATAATTTGAATTAAATAAATTTAAATAATTTTTACCAGTTTTAAAAAATTTTAAATCATTTTTAAAATTATGATTTAAATTTTTATTAATATTATAATTTAATTTACTAAATATAAAAATAAATAAAATTATTAATGGAAATGAAATTAAAATTGGATGAAAAAAAATTTGTAAATTTTTTGGTATTAATATTGATAATTTAAAAATTAATAAAATTAAAGATAAATGTAAGATGAATGTATAATTTAAATTATTATTTTTTGTAAAATAAAATGGTAAACCAATTATTAAAAATAATATAATTATAATCCAATCATAATATTTTGTTAAAAAATTTGAAATTTTTTTTGAATTTAATGAATATTCATTTAAATTAATTATTTCATTTGAGGTTATATCATTATTTAAGTCATTACTTATGTCATTACTTATGTCATTACTTAAGTTAATTGAAATATTTGAATTATTTTTATTAGAAATATTATTATTGTTTATATTTTTATTATTATTTATATGAATTTGTTCAATTTCCAAATCATCATCATCATTGTCATTATCATTATCATTATCATTATCATTTCTATTAATATTACTTGAATTTTCATTATTTTGAGTATTTATTGAATGAATTGAATGTATGGAATGTGATGAATGAATTGAATCCATTTCAATATCAATTGAACTATGATTTGAATGATTTGAATGATTTGAATGATTTGAAGTTTTAATTTTTTTATTATTATTTAAAATTAAAATTTGTAAAAAAAAAACTAATTCAGTTGTAATTATAAACATAATTAAATAACCAATAATAAAAATTAAAGTTATATAAATACCTTCTTTAACTTTAACAGAATCACTTAATGGTAAAGTTATAAAACTTGGTAAAAAAAAAATATTAATCCATTTTATACAAAAATTATAAGGTAAATCAATTAAATTTAAAAAAATTTTAAAATTTTTTTTTAAAATTATACCAATTTTTGAAATTTTAATTTTTTTAAAATTTAAAATATAATCAATTATTGATAATGAAAAAAATAAAATTAACATAAATAAAACTGAAGATGGAAATTTAAAATTTATTAAATTAATTAATAAATTTAAAGCATATAAGATTATTAATGTTATTACACAACCAATTGGAATAAATAGATAAAATTTAAGTAAATCGAAATAATTTAATTTTAAAAATAATTTTAAACCATTTTTAATATCTGAAAAAATTTCAAAAATTTTTTTAATATTATTTGATTTGTTATTTGAATAATTTAATTGATTTGGAATTATATTTCTATTTTGAATATTTTGAACATTATTTATTTCATGATTATTTGTATTTGAATTTGAATTATGTATGGAAGTATGTATTGAATTCATTTTGATAGAAATTTGTTTGAAATGAATTATTGAGTTATAAAAAGAGCTGGGGAAGATATATTTGAAAAGAAAAGTTATATATATCTTTATATATCTGTATATATTTGTATATATTTGTATATTATTATTACATTTCGATAAATTATCAGATTATCATTGATATTTTCAACAACTGACTGAAAAAGGATCAGTGGAAAAATCGATAAGTCGATAAAAATGGAATAAACAAAAAAAGATCAAAAAATAAAGCTGGAAAAGCGATAACAAAGATAAAAAACACTCAGGGACACGGGCCGAGCGCACGGCTGGCGGACCGGGCACCAGCGCAGCGAACCAGTGAAAAAAGGTGAAAAACGCGTACAGCGCCAGGGAAAAACACCCGCCGTTCAGCCGAGGCACCGGACCGAGTCAAAAACAATATTTGTGGCGGTGGCCGAGTCAACTGTGGCTAAGCAAAAATATAAAAAACGAAGCCAATTTTAAGGATCGTTTAGGCGTGACCTAGTAAAGACCAAACTTGTGGAAGCCCTTATTGGAGACCGTGTTTGTGGATTTTCTAAATTTGAGTCCAATTTAGTGGAACTTCTTTGTTGACGCCAGATATATGGCTCTTTTTGCTTGAATCCAGAATTTTGGGTGTTCTTTTTCCATTGTTTTTGTTTTTGTTCTGTTTCCGGATTCGGTGAATTTGATTTTGAATGTAAACAAAAAAACGAGAGAATTGAATCAGTTTAATAAAAGATATAATAAAAGATATAATAAAAGATATAATTGAAGATATAATTGAAGATATAATCAAAGAGAATCATCAAAAGTAACCAAATCAATCAATCAGTTAAGTTTAATTTTAAGGCAATCAGTCGTTTATTCATATTATCAAAAAATATAAGGATATAAGTGTTTCTCTTAATCTTTTTACCCATTGCAAATCAAATAAATATTCAAGAATTTATAAAAATGGCAATAAAACATAATTTCACCAAAGAACAAAAAGAAAAATTAATAAATAGATTAAAATTAAATATCAATGAAAGAAAAAAAATAATGATAAGAGATTATTTAGAACTTTCTGAAATTTTGGAAAAAAAATTAAATTTAAGATTAAATAGAATTCCAAAAAATTTTAAAAAACTAAAAATTAAAGATATTTTAAATTTAGAAAAGAAAAAAAAAATTTTAAATTTATCAAATTTAAAATCTTTATTAATTAATATTAAACAACAAAATAATTCATTAATTAGTGATTATTCAAAAAATATTCGAAATATAAATAATAATAATAATAATAATAATAATAATAATAATAATCTAATATTAAATAGTAAAACAACTTTATCATCTCAAAATTCATTTCCATCTCAACTTAAAAATTCAAAAATTAAACCAATAAATAAATCAATAAGTAAATCAATAAGTAATACTAATAAACAACAATCAATATCAAACCCAAAGTCTATAAGAACTACAAGAAATAATATACTCACTCAATCTCATCCTCAGTCTAAATCTCAATCTCAACCTACGGGAAATTCAAGAAATCTAAGAAACTTAAGAAATAGAATTACAAAAAAATAATATTTATACCCTTTTTACATTTTATATATACAGTATATCATTCATTTATTATTCTATATATTATATAATTCTATTATCTATTCCCATTACTACTATTATTATTCCCATTATTCCCATTATTCCCATTAAAATTACTATTATTATTATTATTATTATTATTATTATTATTATTATTATTACTGAAAAAATCATTAATAAATATATTATCAATACCAATATTAAAATCAATTAAATTCTCATTATTTCCATTATTCTCATTATTCACATTATTTCTATTATCATTATTAGTTTCATTATTAATTGAATTAATAATACCTAAATCTGTTGAATTAAAAAAATTTATATCATTATAATTTATATTAAAAAGTCCATTATATCCAAATCCATTAATTAATCCATTTATATCATTTATATCATTAACATAATTATTTTCATTAATTCCATTCAATCCATTAAAATTATTAATTCCATTTATATTACTCATATTATTCAAGTTATTATTTAAATAGAAATTATTAAAAATATCTTCATTTGGATTAAAATTTAAACTTGAGTGAATACTATTAATTTCCATTTTATTTGTATTAATGTTATTATCATGATTATTATTATCAAGGCTATTATTAATAGTATTATAATTATTCGAAGATACACTAGATGGTGATGATGATGAATTATTAAAATTCATTCGTAAATTTACATTCATATCTTACAATTCAACAATATCTTCAATAATATCTTCATGTACTTTTGGAAATTCATCAATTTTAAATAATTCCGATTCATAAACATTATTATATTCATCTTTATGACTAGTTTTATCATCCTTTTCATCATTAATATAATCTCCAAATTTATCATTGATTTTTTTAAAAAAATTCTCATATTTATCTAAAATTAAATTAATTTCTTTGATTTCTTCAATCTCAAATTCTTTGAAAATATTATCATTTGGAAATAATGATTCTTCAATACTTTTCTTTGAACATTTTTTTTTACTTGATTTTTTATTAATTAAGCTTTTTTTACCTTCTTTATTTTCTTTATCTTTTACCATTATTGGTGAAGTATCTTCAGAATTATAATCATCATTTAAAATGAAACTAATATTATTTTCTTTATTACTATTATTATAATTTTCAAAATTTTCAATCATATAGTCGAAAGTTCTGCTTATTTTCCAACTATAACTATAGAATCTTTTCAATTTATTCAAAATTGAAACAATTGATTTTAAATTTTTAACTAATTTTTTCAAAATTTTAAAGAATTCTTTTTCTTTGATTTTTTCTCGTTTACCTAAATTATCTGTCTTAATTATTGTTAAATAATGTGCAATCCTTAAAAATAGTGATATATAGAAAATTCCATTGACATGCAATGAGTTTTCAATCATTGGGATTAATAAATATCTACTCATGGAAATTTCACTTTTTAAATTCATATCAGTTTCATTATAATAGAAAAAATAAACTATAAAATTTACTATTTCTAATGAATCTTCAAGTGTCTTCTTTAAATATTTTAAAAACATTTTTGAATTACATTTTTGTTCATAGTTTAGAAAAATATGATACTTGACTAAATATATAAATGTTTTTAATTCAATATATTCATTAATTTTAACAAAGGAATTATGATTATTAGTATTTTCATTTTCATCTTCGTCTTCATTACTTATTTGAGATTTATCTTCAGTTTTACTTTCAATTTCAATAATTTTCTCAATTGTTTTGAAATTGATTTTGATATAATTTTTTTCAATTTTTGAGATTTCTTTGACTAATTGTTTGATTTTAGGTTTTTTTTTTAAATTCATTACTAATTTCATTAATTCAATTAAATAATTTTCATTCAAACTCTGTTCATTGATTATTTTTTCAATACAATTTTTTTCAATATTCAAATCTTTAATGTTTGATTTATTTATGAAATTATTATTGCAATTTGGTAATTCAGTATCATAAAAATCATTTAAATTTAAATTTAAATTAGTTCCAAATTTAATTGATGATTTAATCTCCAAATTTAATAAAATAAACCAAATTTTTCTTTTTAATGCAACAATTTTATATAATGTTTTATTCTTATTTTTAGATTTATTTTCATTTTTATTGATTAGATTTGTATCTATTGAAGGTAAATGATTTTCTAAATTTAAAATAATTCCTGGATCTCTATTTAAACCTACTGTAATAGCAGATTGAAATAATAAAGAATTAAGAATTGTTGAATTTGTTAGAATATTATCATCGCCATCATTTGGATCATATATTTGATAAAATTTAAGAAAAAGTAATAATTGAATTAAAGGTAAAGATGGAGTTCTTAAGAATTTATAATAATTTATACATATTTGAGCAATTGAAATGAAGTTGTAGTTTATTGAACATTTTAATAATTCATTGAACTCTGAAGAGTTTGAATTTGAATTTTTATTTGAAAATGATAATTTATGGGAGATATAAATGAATAAATAAGTAAATCTTATCATAATAAATAATATTCCAATTTTTGCAAAAGAATATTTATCAATTAGTTTAATTTTCAAATTTTGATTATTATTTTCATCTAAAGTTACAAATTCATCAAGAATTGGAAAAAATTTATAAATAAATTTAAAAAAAAATTTAATAAATTTATTAATTAATTTTAAATTTAAATTTGATTTTAAATTTTCAAAAAGGTGAAATTCAATTAATTTAATCAATGAATTTTTTTTAAAATTTTTATAATTTATATTATTATTAACTAAATATGAATTTAACTCAAAATTTATTATATTCTTAGATGCTTCTGGTTGTTTTTTGAAAAAAAGTTTTTTTCAAGAATTTTATCTTTTGTTACAGCTAATTTGTTTGATTCAATTTCTTCTTTTTTCTTTTTCTTACAAATTTTATTATTATTATTATTATTATTATTATTATTATTATTATTGATATGTTTAAGTTTTTCATGTTGTTTATTTTGATTTGAATTTGGAATATTTATTGAATTTGAAACAGATTGAGATTTATTTTGTTTATGAGGATTATTATAATTTGTATTTTTGGATAATAATTTATTATTTGTCCTTAATTTAACAATTAAATCAGCTAAATATTTTGAAAAAGAATCTTTTTTAAGTATTGAAACCCAAGAGAATGGACCAATTCCAGTTAATTTTGAACCTTTTAAATGAACAGGAGAATATCCTGTAAAAAAATCTATAATATCTATATCATTTTCATCCTCATTATTATTATATTCATTTTTATCACTAGTATTAGAATAATCTTCTTCATCAAAATCATCTTGACTTTGAGGTTCATTGTGAGATTTAGATTGACTATCAATTATATTTGAATGTTTTCTTTTTCTCGTTTCTTTTTTAGTAGAATTGCTCGATAAATCATTTTGTATAGTATATGGTAAATCTTTTTTCAAAAGCATTGAATTTGTAGGAACACTTGAAGTTAAATTTGGTTGGAATTGAAGATTATAATTTAAATCAATTGAACAGGGGTTATTTTCTTTTCTTTGGTTATTAATTAAGGATATTGAATCTGTTGAAGTTATTAACCAATTTGGTTCAATATATTTACATAAATAAGTGATATTATTTTTAATACAAGTTGAACAATTTGGTCTTTTTTTATCACATTTGATTTTCTTTTTTCTACAAATTTCACAAGCAGCAGGAATTCTCTGTCTTTTTTTTTTAATTTTTTTACTATTACTATTGTTTTTAATAGTAATATTATTATTATCATTATTCATTTTATATGTAATTGCTTATGGATTAAAGCAAAAGAGAATAGATATAACTAAATGTATAGAAATTCATGAAAGTAGATAATAAAATCTTCTTCATGATCTATAAGTCTATAAGCATGTTTAAAAAAAAGAAATAAACTGGATAAACAGAAACTAAATGAGAATTAGTTTGATAATGAGATATGGTAGTTTCATTTTGAAGAAATACACTTAATGAAATTCAGTTATCTAAAAGATCTTGGCCGAAAAAGTAGGTTTAAGTTCATTTAGCAGCAACACGAACAAATGGCGGAAAAAAAGGGTTCAGTGAATAACTGCACCCCTTCGACCCACAGAGCTGGCTCAGAAGGATTTTAAAACCACGGATTTAATAAACTATACGGAAATGTTTATATCCGCTGTCCTAACTAGGTCAAAGAGGTTATGTCTTTAGGATGGACCGTCCCTTAAAAACTACATTGATTTTGAATTTTATTATTTATCTATTAATTTATCTATAATTTGTCTATTATTTATTAGTTATTAGTTATTAATTACTTATTAATTATCATTGAATGAGTGAGAAATCTATAATTTAGCTTTATATGGTAAGTTAATTTTTAAAATGTTTAATTTTTCAATTTCATCAATCATATTAATAATTTTAGTTGCAGCACCATATGAAAAGATATAACCTTCACCACCAAAACCATAACAATGTAATAAATATTTTGTTTTTGATGAACCATTAGTTGGTAATTCTAAAATTTCTTTATCAATTCTAAAACCACCTTTTCTCATTGGTCTTATACCTAAAACAATTTGTTTAATATCTGGATTTTTAGAAATAATTTTTGGAGCTAAATCATTTGCTCTTTTTATAATATCTTTTGTAACATAATCATCTGGGATTGTACTTGTATTATATTCTTGTTTTACACCACCACAAATTAAAACTTTATTTTTTGGTCTTGGAATTAAATAAGTATAAGATTTACCATTAAGCCAATATAAATCATTATAATTTGTATTTTGAATCATTAAAGTTTGTCCTCTACATGGATATGAATCAGTATCTTTAATACCATTTAAATATCTTGAACCTAAACCTAAACAATTTAAAAAAATTGAAGAATTATTAAATTTTAATTTAATTTCATTAATTGAATTTATATTATATTTAATAAATAAATTTTTATTATTTGATAATTTTAAAATTTCATTTTTAAGATATGGTAAATAATAAGTTGGATCAATTACAATATTATCATATTCATAACCAATTTTAATATTTGAATCATTTTTTGGTAATTCATTTTCAGGAATTTTTTTAAAATTAGAATTAACATTTGAATACCATAAATTATTTAAATCAGGTTCAACTTCAAAAAATTCTTTAAATCTTATAATACAACAACCACTTTCATTACTTGCAATTGAATCATTTTTAAAATATCTATAAGCAATAGATTTCATAATTTTATCATCATTTGAAATATGTTGATAATCTTTACCTCCATACCATTGAGCACCAGCCCAATTTGAAGCATAAAATATATCATTTTCATTTTTTTCTTGTTCATTTGCTGTATCATTTGGTATATTTTTTGCAATAATTTTAACTTTATAACCTTTTTGTAATAATAATCTGGCAATTGATAAACCTATAATACCAGCACCTAAGACAATTATGTCTTCATCATATAAAGGAGTTTGAAACATTGACATTTTGTTAAAATTGGATAATTTAAAAGTTTATTGATAGTATTTACACTAAGACTATAAATTTTTTGAATAATGAAATATTAGTCAAATTCTAGGAATCTAGGAATCAAGGAAATATTTATATATGAAAATTCTAGGAAATTAAAAGAAAAAATGAAATAATGAATTGAAATGAATTAAATTTTGAAAAAATCATGCTATAATTTAAAATATATCCAAGAAACTGACAAGAATTGGCAATAAATTGAAAAGAAAATCATCCATTATTGTTCATTATTGATTATTATTGATTATTATTGATCAATTTGATATAAGTTTTGGATGATAATTTCGGTGTGTTGGTTCCGTATGACACTTAAAACCAGATTCTTATCGATCGATAACGTTTCTCGAGATCTCGAAAATAAACGGTTATCGAACAGAGTTTCAATTTAATGAGCCAGTTCGCAGCTGCTGCTGCTGGAAAATGAATCCGAAAACAAGCCAGCCAGGAAAAAAAAAAAAACATGTGATCAAATAAAAACCATATACATGGTAGTTTTGTTTATGTCACATGATACCAGTGTAACCAATTATTAGGAACTTCTTATAATCACATGATGTATACAAGTCCATTTTCTTGGATACAAAAATATTTAATCACCTGATAGTACCGAGTCCATTTATCTGGAACTGCTTGCTTTGAAATTCAAAAGATATGATAACAAACAATAGTAACTTTAGTCATAATAATAATAATAATAGCCTAATTCTACTCTACTCTTTATTTTGTATTCTATATTCTATATTCTATATTCTATATTTTATATTTATATTCTATAATTTATTTTGTTCATTCTTTACCATAAAATAGTCTTCTGATTGAATGTTTTTTGGATATATATACATCATCTGGGAAATCTTCAAGAGGAGGATAAATCAAAGAATCTAAATCTTCTTCAAGAAATCTTAAACAATATGCAGATTTTTCATTTGATGAAAATTCTTTAATTGTATAAATTAAAATTGAAACAATCATAGATTTTGCACAAACTTTGAATGGAATTTGTCCATATCCTGTACCTAATCCAGGTATAATTAAAGTATCAATGAATTCATTCTCTTTATTTTGATGAAATCTATTATATGAATTAACACAAGTTAATATTTGCCATGTACAATCAAATATAAAACTATATTGATTTATATTTCTTGAAATAATTTGTGGAGTTCTCATTGTTGGTACATGTAAAATATATTTTGCTTTAAATAATTTCCATGCTTCTGATTTATTAAATTCAAAATCTTTTTTTTCATCAAATTCTATTAATCTTGCACAATTTCTTGCAACATATCCATTTGAATAAAATCTTAATTTTTCTTGAACTTTTAATTCAGTTTTAATCCATGAATCTTTATCAATTTTATTAATATCTTCATCAATAAAATATTTTGCAATTGCTTTATCAAATCCACCTCCCATATATCCTAATGAATTACCTGGTGATATTATTGTTGAAATTGAATTATCATTATCATTATTGTTATTGTTATTGTTATTATTAACTTTAATCATTGATAATGGTAAGGAATCTAAGGTTCCATTATGAATTTCAATTGAAACTTTTCTATTTAACCAATTTAATGATAAATTCAATTTATCAAATTCATTTACATATCTTTTCCAATGATAACATAATTCTTCATTAAAATCAATCAATATTATTTTAATTCCTTTATTCATTTCTTTTCTTTAATCTCTTCAAATAATTTTATCTAATTTTAATTTTTTATAATTGTTATTTAATCTTAATTTATTAATTATCATTTAAATCAAAGTTACTTATTTTTATTCTTTTCTCCAATCAAAATCCGTTCTCAATAAATTCTCACTTCTTACTCCCTTAACTTTTCTTTTTTTATTCGTATATCTTAATTTAAATAACTAGAAAAATATCAGGTTAACATTAACTCCAATCAAAAGAATATTCAATTAAATTTTTAATATGTTTTTAATAACCTTGGAAATGAATAAATTGACTCTTTTAATTTAATTTAAAAATCAATATTTAACTTCTTAAATAATAGTGGCTTTCTCAATTATATTCTTAATTCAATTGGTTTATTTATTACTTTATATAATTATATTTTAATCAACTTATTATTATTATAAGTTTATAAATAAATTGTAATTGAAAATGAAATAATATAAAAACGTTTGAAATGTACTGGTATATTCTAAATAATTATTCTTATATCTTTTAATAAAATTATATCTAAAATTCAAAATTACATTCAATTACATTAAAAATGGGTGATTATTATGGAAATCAAGATGAACCTCCAAGAGGTTATGGTAATGAAGATTATAATGATAGACCAAGAGGTGATTATGATGAAGATCCACCAAGAAGACGAAGACATGAAGATAATGATGAAGATGATGGAAATCATTCTGATACTTCATCTGCTAATGAAGATTCTGATGGTGAAGATACAAGAGGATTTTTAGCAACTACTGCAGGTGGAGCTGCTGGTGCATATGCTGGTTCAAAATATTTTAAAAATCATAAAATTTTAGGAGGTATTGCTGGTGCCATTGGTGGTGCAATTCTTGGTAATAAAGTTGAAGATTTATATGAAGAACATAGAGAAAATGATCATGAAGAAGAAGAAGAAGAAGAAAGAGAAAAAGAAAGACAAAGGGAAAGAGAAAGAAACGAATATTCTCGTCCTCCAGAAGATGATAATTCAAGATCTAATGATTATCAAAGAGGTCCTGATGATTATCAGAGAGGTCCTGATGATTATCAGAGGGGTCCTGATGAGTATCAAAGAGATCCTGACGATTATCAAAGAGGCCCAGATGAATATCAAAGAGGTCCTGAATATGGAAGAGGATCTGATGAAAGACCTCCAGAATATGGTGGAAGACCTGATTATTATTGATATTTTACATGAATATTTCTGGAATTTCGACTTTATTTTCTCTTATAAAGAATCAATTACTAATTGTCCAATATAACAAGCAGTAAATATTCTTTATTTTTTATTCATTTCTTCGTTTAAACTATTTTTATCTCTAAACCATATACAGTATATTATTTTAGACTTTTTTCAAATGAAACTGAAAACAGTAAAAATGACAAGAGTAGTAAAATGAACTGCTTACTCAATCGCCAATTGACATCACTATCATAATACAGTGTTGCTACCAATACTATTATTGGTTCGAAGTAAGTATTCTGCAAGTATTCTTTGAGTATTCTTTTGTTGATTTATTTAGAAAACAATTTATTTAGAAAAAAATAATTCGTCAAATCGACTCTGAACTTTTCAAGAAACTTCCAGAGCTTTAACCGGGGTAAATAAAATGCAATTTGAAGCTATCCAGATCTCAGAATATTATGGAATTAGGGCAATTTATACTCAAAATAAAATTGATTTCGACAAAAATTGCAAAATTTATTTATTATTTATTGATAAATATTATGAATTTCACATATACATATCCAAATGTTTCAATTCTTCACTATTCTTTGGATGTCTCTTGAAATAATAATATCTACGTCCAGCCTCAATTAAAATATTAATGTTCAATTGCTATGGGTTAGAATGTTCTTGAAGTAAATATAACTCAATTGATTATACTAAATTTTATTAAAATGATATAAAAAGCATCAAAGAATGTCTTTCAAACTATTTATGATTCATTTATGAATATTATTATATATGCATATCATTTTAAAAATATTAATATTTTTATTTACAAAATTTTTTCAAAAAGACACACATTTATTTTTTCTACTTAAATTACTTTAAAAATGAACATTTTAGATAACCCAATATTTAAAAAATTCTTCAATTTAGAAGATCTGAGTTCATTTCAAGTTATTTCTGATGATAAAGCTAATCAAAAATTCAATGGTTTTCCAGACTCAGATGTAGTTGAAATTAGTGCTATCAAAGTCATTCATGGTAAATTAAAGAGCTCAAATTCACATTTATATTCCAGATCAAATTCTAGTTCAAGTTCTAATTCCAATTCCAATTCCAATTCTAATACAAGATCTCTTTCCATTTCAGATACAGTTTTAGATAATTCTATAATTTCAAATAAACAATTAAATATAAAAACTAATTTTGATAAATCCATTTCAACTTATAAAGCAGAGAAAACAATAAATGATTCTTCCAATGCGAGCTCAAAAGATCGAATTTCAAATTCTACTTTAAATTCAAGTAAAGCAATGATCGCAAACTCCAATTCATCTTTTGGACCTGTTCCATGTTTGACTTCAACAATTTCTAAAAATACTTCTAAAGTCTATCAAAAAGCAAAGGATTCCAATTCACAGTTTAATAAATCTTCCAGTTTATCTTCGAATTCTAATTTTAGTCAAGCCTCAAATATTAATTTAAATAGATCATCCCAAAATGATTTAAACCTAAATTCTGATAAAAAGTCATTAACTTCAAATCATAGTTTTATTCAAAAATCATCTGTTAACAACTCTTCAAAGCCTTCGATTAGTTTGAATAAAGGTTTTCATTCTACAAAAGTTGATACAAAAATCACTACAGATAGTAAAAAGGATATTGCACCTTCAAATACAAATTTAAACTCAAATAAGGTAATCACAAAAAGTCCCAATTTCACCTCTGTTCCTGGTCCTAATATCTCGACAATTTCTAAAGGGTATATAAAATCTAGTCAAGATGTGATAAGGAAGTCTGATCATGACAAAGATTTCTACTCAACAGCACAATCAAAAACATATTCAGCTAACACTTCAAATAAACTTTTTAATGACAATTCAAAAAGTTCTTCTTTTAAACACAGCTCAAAACTTATTTCAAATCAAAATGTTGTTGATTCAAACACTGCTATCAATAAAAGTTTTTCCGATAACAAATCTCAAAGTACCTCGACTGGTTTAAATAGAAGCTATTATGGAGGGGAAACTGCTGTAAATTTACATCCTAATGCAACAAAAGTAGTCACTTCAACCATAAATCCTGACTCTAGTACTCTTTTGGGCTCTTCCTCAAAAATTTATGCAAGTTACTCAAAATCTTCACAAGATTCTTCTAATAACGCACAGTCAAAAAAAACAACTGGTTCAATTTCATTGTCAAAACAGCCTTCAAACTCTAATTTGAACCAGTTTTCTAACATAAATTCTAATTCTTCATCCGACATTAATTTAAGTCTCACCTCAAATCAGAAATCTGGTAAATTAAATACAGCTGAAGTTCAAGCTTTTCCTGATAAAATTCCCTCAAAAACTTATTCTACTTTAACTTCAAGTTTAAGTGGAGTTAGTAGTATTGCTGATACTAAAAAAGGATCTCAAGTGAGAAATGTAACAGGTGGTAAAAATGGATGTATGCCATCAACAGAAACTTCAGGAGTTAATGCAGGATTTGATAATAGGATTTGTACTAAAACTGCAACTAAAAATCCAAACTTGAATGCAACTACAAATTCTATCGTTAAGCAACATTCAATACAGTCTAAGTCATCATCATTCAATTCAATTTTAAGCTCGAACTCTAATTTACACTCCAATAATAAAGTAACTTCATTCTCAAATTCCAGCTCCAATGTTAATTCTTTTCAACCAACTTTTTCAGAAGAAAACTTTAATCATAAAGTATCTGTCAAAGATTCCAAGAAAATATCCCCTGGTTTGGAATCAAAGCACAATAAATCTATTTCTTCCTCCTATCCATTGAATTCAAATGTCTCAATTATCTCTGATACTAAATTTGTTTCTTCAAGTTCAAATCGTGCTAATAATGAAACCGGAAGAAGTAGTTTCAAAACAGCAGCAAATCATTTCAATACAAAAGAAAAAGTAAACAATGGTCTAGTTTATGGACAAGGAACCAAGCAAACAAGATGTAATCAAAATGAACGATTTAACCGAGATGGTAAATTCAAAGTTGAAAGTTCTATTGTTGAATCAAAAGGTACTAATTTAATTGCTAAGGAGTATAACGATTCATCCAGTTATCTGTCTAATGGTTATAATAGTCAAGGAGGATTGAAAATAGATTATCCAAAAAAAATAACAGGCTTTGTTCCTTTGAAAGCAGCAAGCTCAACTCCATCGGTTTCTAAAATCACAATATCGAGAAGTAATAGTTATGATGATTTTCAAAAATCAGGTGGAAATTCCTTTGAACATTCAGGTGCTTTAAAAAAAGACTTCCCAAATCAAGTTACAGGATTTGTTCCATTAGCGAAATCAAATGGATTTAAATATGTAGATATTAATACTTCAATGAACTCAAATAAAAGCTTACCACAAGAACCTATTAGCCAAAATTTCATGGGCTATAAAGGACACTTGGAAAATCAAGAGAAATATAAGAATATGAAAATTTCTGTTGACAACTCTAAAGCTTCAATTCAATCTGCAAAAGAAAGAAACACTTATAGCTCTCAATTTACTAATGATATAAGTGACTCAAAATTAATAAATGGCTCTGGTTCCAGTTCTAATGTTATTGTTAAATCAGGTTTAAGAGAATCAATTAATACAGCTCCTAAAGGTATTAATTCTCAAGTTAAATTGAATATTAGTAATAATCCACATTCCACAATGAAAACAAATGTTGATATTAGACAAAATGTAATGAATCAACTTAAAATGAATTCTGATTTAACTTCAAAATCAGTTTTAAATACAAGTTCTAGATTGAATTCTGATTCCATTTTAAAATTAAATGACATAAAAATTGATAATAGAAGAAATTTCACTCTGGGCTCTAAAGTTTCTGGATATGAATCTAGTTTAAAAGAAAATTACTCTAAAGATAACATTAGAAAAAGTACATATGAAAACAAATTATATGAAGATAATGGACACAGAATTGTCGCAAACTCAGGTTTTAGAAGTGATCTACAATTCAGTGACGATAAATCTCATCGTGCTCAAACTCATAGTTCCAATGATATCAGATCTTCAACTGACTTTTCAAAAGATTCATCACGTTCAATTTCAAATGTTGGCAATTTTAAAGTTGATTCTTTCGAAAGGTTAGACATAAATGAAGCTGACTTAAATTCGAAAGCTGGTAAAATTTATGAAAATGCTAAATATGTTGAAAACAATGGAAACTCAAATTGTTTCAAAAACGATTCAACTATTAGAAAAAATGAAATTGAGTTTAAATCAGATTTGAATGTTTCTCATAATGTACAGAATATTAGTGATAATAAATCTATTTCTTCAAGAAAATTAAAAGTAAGTGAACGTATAAACAATTCAGATTTTAAAAAAGAAAATGAGCATAGGAAACATGAAAGTGAAGTTCAATCAAATAAAGTTGAAAAAATTAATGGAAATAGATCAATTTCAAATAAAGAACAAATCATCTCAATTAAAAATGGACTTGATTCTAATTCAAATTCAATAGAAAAGGAGGATTTGAGAAAAGATATAAAAACTAATGATTATATTATTTCTAGTGATAATGATAAAATAAACTTAGTGAAACGAAATGAAAAAGTAAATGATCTTAAGTTTAATAAAAAGATGATTATTGATGAAAAGCTTATTGTCGATTCAAAAGTTAAAAAAGTAGAAAATGAGAAAGAAAAACAAGAGATTCTAACTCAGAAATCTATTAATCTTAACTCTAAGAAGAGCGTTTCTGAACTCAATGGAAATCAAAAGATGAAAAGTAAAGAGTTTGAATCATTGAACGTATCATTGATTGATTCTAATCATAATAAATCAGAAAGTTTGGAAACATTAGAAAGCTTAGAAAAGGATTCAAAAGCTTCTCATTCTTTGAATGCTTTCCAGTCTCACTCAAATAATGGTAATACTTCAAAAGAACATAGGGAAAAAAAAATTAAAGAATTTCAAAAAACACAGGAATACATCAAGGAATTAAATTTTCAAGATGAAATTGAATCTAAGTATAATTTTTTCAATTCACCTATTGAAATTAGAAATAGAGCCAAATATTGTGAATTAATATTTTTAATACCTGGTGCTGAAAAAAATAAAATTGAAGTTGAATTCAATGAACATACTAATGTTTTGAAATTAACAGGATTTTATGAAATACATTTTGATAAAAGCATGGATAATTTCAAATTTACAGAAAGTTCAGCTGGAAGATTCAAACGTACAATTACATTACCTACAGATGATTATTTTGATCAAAGATACATCAAAACAAAATTTTCTCAAGATAAACTTTTAATTTTAATTCCAAAAATTGAACCAGTAAGAAAAAATTCATTTACTAGTAAATTATAATTACATTCCCTGATTCTTTTTATTTCTCTAATATATATTTTATATAAAACTTCAAATATATACATAGTCTAGCTTATCTCATTAAATTAAGTAACGATGGTTTATTTCAGTTTGCTTCATTTATCAAATACAATAGGATTAGAAAATAGCAGACCTTTAAAAATAATTACGGTATACATAATTGTAATTACGTAATCCACTTTGTGTTTTTGTGACCCGTTTTTTTTTTTGCTTCCCGTTTTCGATTTTAAAATGTTTGGGACTTTTAGATGCAGCAGAAAATGCATGAACTTACCTTTCCCCTTAAGGGAGGTAAATGTTATCCCACATTTAATATTTATTCCACTACAGTTTGCTATTATTGTATAAATCATCTTTTACCAAAGTTCAGGTAAATTAATAACTTTCTACTGCAAAACTATTGCAGTTTTAAATTATTCAAAGTTTTTTGATTTTTAAATTATTTCATTTTATCTTTTGGAAAAAATGATATAAAAGGAAGAGCAAATTCTTACTTTAATTCAATAAATAATCAATTAATTAATAAATTAATATAATAGATATTATAAAGAAATGAAATTATACTCAGCTTTAAGATTGAGAAAAGAGTATCAGACAACACTCGATAATCTCCGGAATCGTATCAGTGAGAATTGTGTTGTTCAAGAAGATACAGAACCTGCAGAAGATCCTAATGAATTGGTGAAAAGATATTTATCAGTGAGTGAGAGGTTTAAGAAATTGGTGGCAGATATCAATAATACTAATTCGCAAAGTACTTTCAAATTCAATGGATCAAGTGAATTGAGGAGTATGACCGAGGCATTGGCAGAAAGAGAACAGTTGAAAAGAGAATATGATATGATGACAATGCTTGCATCTAGAGGAGTTGTTAAGACCAATCTTTATTCCAGAACCGAGATCAAATCCTTTTCTGTTGTGGATGTTGCAGCTCGTCAAACTCAGGCTTCTAAGATTTCAGATAAAAGGAGGAAGCTTGATGATTTGATTGAAGGTAAGAATTTTACCTTGGATTTGGTGAGTAGTTTCAATTATGATGATGAAGATTAGATGCTTTCTATGAGATACTTTTTACGAAATACTTCTAGCAATGCTTTAAAAATGGATAATCACTAGTTGTTGGTAATACACTWCAAGAGAATGAATATGATTAAGATATTCA
The DNA here is from genome assembly GCA_001600695.1 of Ascoidea asiatica. NCBI lineage: Eukaryota > Fungi > Ascomycota > Saccharomycetes > Ascoideales > Ascoideaceae > Ascoidea > Ascoidea asiatica. The sequence continues at coordinate 1,292,290 of BCKQ01000004.1, read as the reverse complement.
TTAGAATTATAAAATACAGTTGTTCCAGGAATGATGGATGAGTATTGATTACTCCTTTTTGGATTTATATATTGTATGTTGATTGAAGTTGGTACCACTCTTTGGAAAGGTGGATGACACCCCCTCGATAATGAATTGAYCTAATCACGTTAACCGATCATTAATTACAGAATAACATTTACAAATTATTATTATTACCATGTCATCAATTTTCAAAGAGTGGGAGGGAGGGATTTGGGGATTTCAATCAATAAAATAAATGTCTTAACAACAAAATACTTCTTTTCTATCGTAGTTGCAATTGTATTTGTAGCTGTAATTTTAAGGTAATTGATATTTTAATTCTAATTCTAATTCTAATTCTAATTGTTATTGTTATTGAAATTTATAGTAATAGAACAAGAGACTCTGAAGCTCCTTGATGGCCTGTTTAATTACCGTAGCAAATACTAATTTGGTTTCTATTACACAAATGAGAGCAGACACCAAAAACAGAGCAAGAAGAAAGCAATTATGCACGAGACCCACAGATATGGCGACGCGATATATTCAAAACTTTGGTTTAACGTTGCGTTCTTTCGGCACATGCAGGTCAAATTTTGATATTGGAAAAACGTGACTTCAAATATCAAATTTACATCGCCGTGGAATTTGAGGATGGAAAGAGTCTAAGAATCTACTATTCATGTTACAAATCAGATTTTGTTTTAATACTAAAACTTATCACAGATACTATGCTCACAATTTTTACTAAAAGAGTATGAATTTAAAAGAAAATTAGTTATTCTCCAATTGAACAATTCTCTTAATTTTCATATATTTTAAATATTTGGTGCATATTTTACAGCAATAAAACTATTCAAGAAAATTAACATTTCGTATATTGATTTTAGCTTGTGAACGCAGGTTAAATGACTTCTTCAAAAAGTTGGCCGTGTGGTCTAGTGGTATGATTCCTGCTTTGGGTGCAGGAGGCCCTGGGTTCAATTCCCAGCTCGGCCCTTTTTTTCTATATCCAATCTTATTTCCATTTAGGATATTCTTTTTTTTGTTTCATTTTACCAAATAAATTAATACATCCTTTGAAAATGAGTAATTTACTTTACTCATCTAGTTTGCTATATAAACTATTATTAAAACTTCTGAGTTAGAGAAATATTGCAAAAAAAAAAAAAAGAAAATTACATCCAATTAACATGTTTAAAATCTACCAGATGATTTCTTATTGAATCGTAGACAATTATTAAATACATATGCTTTCAAGCTTTCCATATAATTTGTAAACTAGTCATAGCTTAAATACAAACACTCTCTTTTCAACAAGCTTTCTTACTCGCTATTCTTAAACACTCTTCTTCATAGCCAGGTATTTTAATATACTCAACTCCATTCTCATTCAATTCATCCATGCTCTTGTTTTTATCTACAAACTTGTTCGACTCTTTAACTCCCACGAAACATGTTTCTATATTGCTTTCCAATATTCTACTCACACAACTCTTTTTCCCACTCAATCTCTCACAACAAGGTTCCATTGTGGTGTATAGAACAGTCCCCTTTGGTAATTCCTTCTCATTGGCATGATTATTAAAGTATTTCTTTATTGCACACTCTTCTGCATGTGTATTACCTTCCAATTCCCTCGAGAATCCACTTGACAAGATCTTATCATTATTCACCAACAATGCTCCAATACAAAATGCTACCTCACTTTCTTCACATTTTTTAGCCTCTTCCATGGCAAGCTTCATATACTTTCTATGCCCTTCAACAGCCCACTCAGGATACTCTGTATTATAACTCCACGTTTTGTATTTATTTTCAAAAATATCTGTTTTCTTCTTTTCTTTCTCTTTTTTAACTATACTATTCATATCGCCTTCTTTTTTGTCAATAACCTTATTTTCAATATCCATTTCTTCAATATCCATTTCTTCTTCTGACTTACTCTCGTATTTGTAAGCATGTAACCATAATTCCAAATCATTAGGTCCAGGATCAGAATACAACTCATCTCCACTTATTTCACAAACCTTTCCAGTTAATACTTCCCCAATTGAATTATCACCAGGATAGAACCAACTACCAGTTACCTTCGTTTTCCCTACCATATCCAATTTATCTGCTATTTCTTTATAATCCGCTTTATTCCCTTTCCCTAGTTCTTCTCCCCATACTGATACATTGGAATATATAGGATCATTGGCTATTGGAAATCCAAGATATTGTAAATGAACTCTGATTTGATGAGTTCTACCTGTTAATGGACGACATTTCACTATACTGGTATTCGAACTAACATCATATGAAATTCTCTTGAATACAGTTTTAGCTACTTTTCCTTTCCCTTTTTTTTCATCGATTCTATTCAATCCCAATCTGGCTTCATATGTTATCAATGGTTTATCAACAATAATCTCTTCATTACAAGGAAATTCTCCCTTAACTCTAGATATATACTCTTTTTTCACCTCTCTTTTGAATAATTGTTGTCTCATGATTTCCGAATATTTACTGTTTTTCGATAAAAACATAATCCCAGATGTCAATCTATCCAATCTATTACATGGATGAACATTCAAATCATATTCGAATTTCAAGATATAATTTATTGTATTGAATCTGTATCTACCAGTTGGATGCACAGGTATCCCCGATGGTTTATTGATCACCACCAAATAATTATCCTGGTATATGATTTCAATTTTCTTCGAAGTCACTGGAGGTTCTCTTCTATAGATTGTATGAGTTATAAGATCTCCATTTTTGACAATAGAATTCAAATTAGATGGTTTCTTATTAATCAAAACTTCTCCATTCTCAATTTTATTCTTATAATATTCCACTGATTTATCTCGAAATTCCACTGAAAATATATCCAATAATGTTCTATTATACCATCGTAGTTTTGCATATGTATTGTAAGTATAGAAATATGGAGTCACTCTTCTCAAGTTCCCATCTATGATATAAGCTGCACCATTTGCTTCAGGATCAGATATTGTAATTCTAGGCAACGAATCAGCAGTTTTCTGTCTTTTATTGATTATATGAGATGATGAATCTGACATGAGTTTGTATAAGTATTTACAAGTATTCTTTACATTCAAACTCATTTAAAACTTGTTCTTATTTTCACTAAATGAAGTATTTCAAATAAAGCTTTTTTAATTTCTTTTCTCAATTATTTTYCAAATCTCCGTTGACAAACACTTTGATACATCCAAACACCGCAGGCAGTGAAAAATGGTGTAGAGATGAACTTTTTTTGGTAAATTATAATGCAATGAAAAATGACAATTCCATTGAAAATAACTACAAYTRCAACTACGATAGAAAAGAAGTATTTTGTTGTTAAGACATTTATTTTATTGATTGAAATCCCCAAATCCCTCCCTCCCACTCTTTGAAAATTGATGACATGGTAATAATAATAATTTGTAAATGTTATTCTGTAATTAATGATCGGTTAACGTGATTAGRTCAATTCATTATCGAGGGGGTGTCATCCACCTTTCCAAAGAGTGGTACCAACTTCAATCAACATACAATATATAAATCCAAAAAGGAGTAATCAATACTCATCCATCATTCCTGGAACAACTGTATTTTATAATTCTAATGAATATCTTAATCATATTCATTCTCTTGWAGTGTATTACCAACAACTAGTGATTATCCATTTTTAAAGCATTGCTAGAAGTATTTCGTAAAAAGTATCTCATAGAAAGCATCTAATCTTCATCATCATAATTGAAACTACTCACCAAATCCAAGGTAAAATTCTTACCTTCAATCAAATCATCAAGCTTCCTCCTTTTATCTGAAATCTTAGAAGCCTGAGTTTGACGAGCTGCAACATCCACAACAGAAAAGGATTTGATCTCGGTTCTGGAATAAAGATTGGTCTTAACAACTCCTCTAGATGCAAGCATTGTCATCATATCATATTCTCTTTTCAACTGTTCTCTTTCTGCCAATGCCTCGGTCATACTYCTCAATTCACTTGATCCATTGAATTTGAAAGTACTTTGCGAATTAGTMTTATTGATATCTGCCACCAATTTCTTAAACCTCTCACTCACTGATAAATATCTTTTCACCAATTCATTAGGATCTTCTGCAGGTTCTGTATCTTCTTGAACAACACAATTCTCACTGATACGATTCCGGAGATTATCGAGTGTTGTCTGATACTCTTTTCTCAATCTTAAAGCTGAGTATAATTTCATTTCTTTATAATATCTATTATATTAATTTATTAATTAATT
>BCKQ01000004.1:1188390-1286254 GCA_001600695.1 Ascoidea asiatica | reverse complement strand
TTATCGAGTGTTGTCTGATACTCTTTTCTCAATCTTAAAGCTGAGTATAATTTCATTTCTTTATAATATCTATTATATTAATTTATTAATTAATTAATTGATTATTTATTGAATTAAAGTAAGAATTTGCTCTTCCTTTTATAACATTTCGTCAAGGTGGCAAAGTGAAATAACAAGGCGGATTCAAATCTGCAAAGCTGCCAAAATCTCAGAAATATTCCTGAACTGCGGTAAAAAGCAAACTCACTCCATAAAAATTAAATATCTGAACTGACTCACAAATTATTTGTTTTGAAAAGTTATTGGAAAAAGATCGTGTAATCAAAAAGAAATCAAATCAATTTTATTCAATATCCACTTTAAAACTGGCCTTTGTCAATAAAGAATAAGTTGTATGGAAATACCAAATGAAACTGATTTTTTTTTCTTTCAATTCAAATCAACTCCAGTTTTCATTCAATGAAAATTGACTAATAAATAATTTGAAATAAACTATAGCCAGTATATAACCAAAATCCTTCATATCTTCAAATCTAATGAATCAATGGAATAGAAAATCATCAAAAGTTAAATAAATTTCTTTAATGTTTTCTATTTTTTTGGCGATAAATTCAATTTGATGATATTAATATCAGTTTCATTAATACTAAATTGACTAATCAGTATCCTTAGAATAATCTGAGAAGTAATTTCATAAATTGAATGATAAATTTGGTTTATTATGGAACTGCTTTGGAAGACAAAAAAAAAAGAGATAAAAATAAAAATAAGAAAAGAGAATGTTATTAAAAACTAATATAAAATATGTATATAAACCTGTTTAGCCATTTTCTTTTATTGAATAAAATACAAATCAATTTCAATGAACTGATTTTTGAAAGAAAATAAAATTTCTCAAATAAGTTAAAAAAAAAATCAAACCCCAAAAAGCAAATATCAAATCTCACTATTCAAATCAACTAAAAGACTTTTCTTTGAAAATTGGTTTTCTGAGAGATAATTCAAATAAAGTTTTGTAGCACCAGCTAATTTATCAATTATAGTTAAATGATTTAATCCCGGTTGACATGAAATATATGTATTTAAATCATTCAAAACAGAATATTTAAACATTTTAAATCCTTTACCAGTTAAAATAAAATTCAAATATTTAATTTTTTCTAAATAAAAAATTTGATTCCAATTTAATGAATCAAAATCTATTTTTAATTTATAAAGAGATTCTAAATCTTTTTTACCTAAAGAAACAAAAAGAAAAAGAGCTTTGATAATTCTAAAAGGACGAGAATTAAAAGGAAATTCAGATGAAAATTTTTTTGAAAATCTTATTAATTTATCAAATTCAGAATTCAGTAAATCTGATTTATTTCTTAATATATTATAATGATAATTTCTAATTAATTTAATAAATGATATACACATTAATTTAAAATAAATATCAATACTTCTATTATTAAAATTATTTTTATCATTTATTTTTAATTTAATTTCTTGATCTTTCATAAATGATTCATTAGTAAAATTGAATTTATAATTAATTTTTAAATAAAGTAATAAATCAGGAATTTTTTCTTCTAAAATATAATTTTTTATAACATTTTTAGTTACAAGTTGATCAGAAAAAGTACGATTAACAAAATTTTTTTTATAATTATTATTTTTTGTTATTTCAATAGGTATATTTGATGATGAATCAGGTTCTTGAATTAAACTTTCTTCTAATAATTTACTACAAGAAATGGGATGACCTTCTGCATCTAAATGAGCAGCTAATAATGAATTTATTAAAGATATTGCTTCACGTTTATTTGTAATTTTTGTTTTATGAGGAATTTGATATGGAAATGAATTAATACTATTTTGAACATTAGCTTTTAATTCTTTAACATAATTTTCAATTTCAAAAATAAATAATTTATCAAAATTAGATGATGAATAATTTTTAGTTTTTGAATTTTGTAAATTTAATAAAATTTTTTCTTTAAAACCAAAATTAAAAGAAAATCTTGCTAACATTTTTGAAGTTGAAGAATTTTTAGAATTATTTTCTGTATTAAGAAGATAAGAATTTGAATCAAGAATATCAGAAGATAATAAATTAAAATTTAATGGAGCAAAAGAAGATTTAAAAACTTCAACATTTTGAAAATCATTTGGTAATTTTGAACAACTAAAACTTATTATAGGTAAAATTGGAAAATTAATATTATGAAAAGCAATATTTTGAAAAATACCATTTTTTGTAAAAAAAATATTTTCATTAAAAGAATCTATACCAAAACCAATAATATCACCTTTTCCAAAAATAGAACCATAATTTGAAGTTTTATTATCAGAAGGATTTGGAGAAGTTGAAGAAAAAATATTTCCTGTTAAACCATTATAACCATAAGAAAAAGTATTTAAACCAGGAAATTTATTAAATTGAAAAGAATCCATATTTACATTTTTTTCATTTTTAATATCTTTAAATTTTGAAGAAAACCCAATTGAACAATTTAATTCAGGTAATTCAGATTCTATCAAAATTTCAAAATATAATAAACCTATATTTGAAGGTATTATTCTATCAGCTCTAAATACATAAATATTATTTTTAATTTCTATTAAATTATTATTATTATTATTATTATTATTATTATTATTATTATTATAATAATTTTTATTAAATTTATTAAAAGTTGAACAAGTTAAAGATATTGAAGAAGGAGAAGTAAAATAATTTACTTTTGAAGAAGAAAAATCAAGTAAATTATTTGAACATGGAATCCAATTAAATGGAATTGTAAAAGTATTTTTTAATTTTTTAAATTTTTCAGAATCTTTTGATATTAAATTTGAAATTGATTGATTATTAATTGATATAGATTTAGATTTAGATTTTAAATTTGAATTTGTATATAAAGTATGAAGAGGTCTATTATTATAACAAATTTCATCATTAAAATTATTATAATTATTAGGATTATCATAATTATCATTATTATTATTATTATTATTATTATCATTATTATTATTATTATTATCATTAGTATTAATATTATTATTAGAATTAATATTATTATCAGAAAAATCTTCAGATAAATTTTTTAAAATTCTAGGTATATTATCTTCAATTAATAAATTAGATTCATTTCTTGAAGATAATAATTCAATAATAGTTTCAGAATATGAATTATAAATGAAATCTTCATTATCTTGATTAAAATTTTTTTGATCACCTAAAATAATACTTGAAGTATGAGGACCAGCAATACCTAATAAAGATAAATTTCTAGTATCAGATAATTTTGAATTATTTCTTGAAGTACCCAGAATCAGATTATCTATATTATTATTATTATTATTATCATCATCATTGTCATTATCATTATTATTATCATAATAATAATTTTCAGGAATATCAAATTCTTTTGATTGAGAATCTAATTGAGTTTCAAAACTTAATAAATTTCTATATTCAGGAGCTTCTAATATCTCATGTTGATATAAAGATCTAGTTGGAATCATAATGAATAATGTATTTGTCTTTGAATAATGTGATATATCAATGGATTACTTTTATTTATTAATCTGATCTTCTTCTTTCTTTATATTCTCTTTATTCTCTTTATTCTCTTTATCTCTTTATCTCTTATCTCAGGGGAGATAAATGAAGATAAATGAAGATAAATGAGATCGAATCAGCGTCAGCGCAGAGGCAAAACAAACGCAAAAAGAACTGAGAAGACTGGAAATAAACGCAAAAGTGGCGCAGAAGTTGAAATTGCCGCCGATAAGAAACAAATTGGCAGGAAATAAACACTTTTGGTGAACCAAAGAGAAAAAGAGAATAATTATTGTATTTGTATATATATAAAGGGAGTTAAATATAAAGAGATTTAAATATAAAGAGAGTTAAATATAAAGAGATTTAAATATAAAGGGAAAGAGAAATGGTATATAGAGTAAGTTAAGAATTTTAGAATATTTTTGAGAAATTCTCAATATCATTATCAACCGAATCATTTTTTGGAATATCATTATTATATCTAGAAGAAGTAATATAATTATTTGAAGAAGTATAGTTATTTGAATTATTATAATTTGAACATATATAACCTCTGGTTATTGGTAATATATATTTCTTAACTGGATTTCTATGGACTTGATTATATGAATAGTTATTATTATCATTTTCATTTTCATTATCATTATCACTTTCATTTTCACTATCACTATCACTATTAAATAATTTTTCATTTAAAAGATTAAATTTATTAGAGTTATTAGAATTATTAGAATTATTAATAACTTTATTATTATTATTTAATTTTTTTTCTTTAATTTCTTTAATTTCATTATTAAATTTAATTTTTAAATTATTAAATTTTTTATCTTCTTCAATTTTTTCAATTTCTTCAATATAATTAATACAATTTATTTTATTTATTTTATTTATTTTAATTAAAGAAGAATTAGAATAATTATAAGATTTAGAAGTTGATAATTTATCAATTTTTGAATTTTGATAAATATTATAATTTTTTGAACCAATTGAATAATTTAATGACATTTTTTGAATTATGTTATTAATTTTACTAATAATAAAGATTATAATAATAAATATTATAATAATAATAATTTATAAATAGTATAAAGATATTAAAAGATTTAAATAAATGATGAAATATAATCTCCATTAGTTTTTTTTTTTTTCAATCTGAGAAATTATGGACTTCTTGGAGATCTTAAATAGTAAATAAATTGAATAAATTGAATAAATTGAATAAATTGAATAAATTGAATAAAGTTGAATAAAGTTGATTGAAATTGAGTATATCAACTAATAATGAATATAAAATATAATGAAGTATATAATGAAGTATATAATGAAGTATATAAGAAATATAAAATATAAAATAACAATAGCAATCAGAGGCTATTTTTGTCTGTTTGATTGCTGTGCTGAGCCGAGGATGAAAAGCAACAGCAAGTTAGAAAAGAAGACCCGCAGGCATGGTCTCAAAGCCACACTCACGGTATTCCTTCTTATATCTTCTATATTTAATAGTAATATATAATAGTATTATATTATATTATATTATATTATATTATATTATATTAATTACAATTTTTATCTTTTATTCAAGTTTCTAAATGGAAACCACGTGCGATTATGTAAGTAGCGAGACTTAAGCCAATTACAGTTTCAAATCCGGTCAGTTACTTCTTTTGAACTGCCACTTCCGACTTGACTTCTTTTGTTGGCTATCGGATATTGGTAAATAGTGTAAAGAGCATTGAGAGATTATGATTACACTCAACAGAGCAATGTTTTATTCTATTTTGTTATATCTTTGCTTCTATTTCTATTTTATTTTATTTTATTTTATTTTATTTTATTTTAATGTAATAGATGTATCCTTCTATTTTATTTCAAATTTATATTAATATCCTTTATAATTAATAATTGATTCCAATGACAATGCTTTGAAATTGATATAAATAAGACAAGTTCTTGATCTTAGATATGATTATTGTTTATTATGTTTTATTTATTATTTAAATATCTTATTCAATTTCAATATACTTAATTATAAAATTAATAATATACTAAATATAAAATGACTTGTATTTTAACTGAAGCAGATTTTGGTATGTATACTAACTTATAATATATAAGCTATAAAGATATGAGATTAATTTACTAACAAATAATAGCTGAACCTGAGGAAATTATTCATCCAAAATATTATACACATATTAGAGTTAAATTACTTAAAGAACCAAGAATAAGAACAGTTACTATAATTAATGGATTTTCAAAAACATATGGATTAAAATTAGTTTTACAAGGTTTAAAAAGAACTTTAGGTTGTAATGGATGTGTAATAAAACATGAAAAATTAGGTCATATTATTCAATTACAAGGTGATCATAGAGAAAAAGCTGGTGAATTTTTAATAAAAGAATATGAAATTAAGAAAAAATTAGTTATTATTCATTAAAGCTGTTAATTGTTTATATTATATTATATTATATTATATAATCTTTTGATTTATTTAATTTTAAATAATTACAATCAAATATCATCCATTTATACCAAAAATAAGCAGGAAAAATTGTTGAAGCATGCCAAATTGAATGAGCATCAAAAATATTATAAATTGGAGAAAAATCAAATAATTCAAAAGACATACCAAAAATTATACAAGATATTAAAAATATAGGTAATAAATTATAAATATTTTTTTTATTAATAAAATACCATTTACCATTTTGATTTAAATTACAATAATTTTTAAAATTATTTAAAGAAATAAAAATCCATTGAAAATATTGTAAAATTCCAAAAATTATATTAAATTTCATATTATAATTATAATCCCAATTTAAAAATAATTTTAAAATATGAGAAGAATATATAAATATACAAATTTTTTTAAAAATTTTTAAAATTTTATTATTTTTATTTAAATATAATTTAAAAGTTCTAATTGTTATTGAATAAAACATTGTAATTATGGCAGCACCTGCAAAATAATAATCAAGACTTTCAGTAATTTTTAAATCTCTAATATGAAAAACAGTACTAAAAAACCAAGCAAACATTGAAACTATTGAAATTAATAAATATGAATTAATTAAAGTTATTAATTCATTGTTATTATTATTATTATTATTGTTATTATTAGAAGATAAAGTTGTAATTTTATAAAATTTTAATAATTTATAACCAAAATAGTGACTAAAAAAATTTAAAATTGAGAAAAAAGTACTTGCAAATTCTTGACAAGCAAAAATTCTTTTAAAATACCATTTACCATGAAATTGATATTGTTTTTCATTTTTATAAATTTTTATAAAACTTATAATTCTTTGACATTGAAAATCACAATTTGATGAACAATTCCATAATAATAATTTTAAATAAAATGGTAATGGAAGTTTTTGAAAATAATTTAAATTTGAAAATTTATTATTTGAATCATTTATTGGAATTTTTTTACAAGTTAAATCTTCACAAGCTTGTACACAATCTTTAAAAGCTTGTAATCTATCACCAGGAGATGAATTAACTTTTGTTAATAAACCAAATAATATAAGAAGTATTCCTAAGTGATAATAGTAATTCATTGAAAGGTAAAAGTAGAAGTAGAAGTAGAAGTATTTGGATTAAATACATCTGGAATATATCCGAATGAGTTCATTCTGTTTCTCTTATTTGGTATAAGCAGTGATAAAAACATAATAACCAAGTAAGATAATAACCATTCAGACGAACCTTCACTCACTTCACTGCCAAAAGAATGAAGAGCAGAAAGACACGTGCCTGATAAATTAAAAGGGTCCAGAGAATATTGTTGAGACCTCGGTTCCGGGTGTGCCTCAGTTCCGGGGTTGGCAGCACTCGAACGGCAATAAAAAAACACAAAAACACAAACAGATAACAACTGACTACTGACTACTGACTACTGACTACTGACTACTGACAACTGACTAGTGACCAAACAGATAAACAACAACTGCGATCACACTCACTCATAACACAAAGTGAATTAACACAGAGTGAATCAAGTACGATAACAAGTGACAAGTATCAGAGAAGTTGAAGTTGTACTTGAAGTTACAAACAATGGAGATATCTACGATATATTCTAATATATTTTAAGATAAGAATATGATTATAAAACTTGAAAAAAATAATGAAAATATATTATACTATATACTTTTAAATATGTCAAATTTCATCATTTTAAACTAATTCTATCTCGGATCTATTCATTTTATCTAACCTAAATATAAATAATTCACTTTGTTCTAATAACGAGTCAAACTTCTAACATTCTTTTTTATTTTTTATTGTTTCATCATTTGGAACTGTCTTTCATTTCATTTCATTTCATTTCATTTCATTTTAATTTCATTTTAGTTTCTGTTTTGTATCAAATTTAAAATAAAATAACGTTCATGTACTATAATGTACCACAATGTACCACAATGCTTTGTCATGTGCTCGAATGCTAACCAGATATTTTAAAAACTTTTAAAAACTTTTAAAAACTTTGGAAAAGTTTAAATTTAATTTATTTTATTTTCATTTCATTCTCAGCTTATATCAGATGTATTATAAATCTCATTTATCATCTATTATCTCCAGTTTATATCTTGACTCTTATATATTAATAAATTAAATTGATTCAATTAATAACTGTTGATTTTTATTTATTTATTAAATTATTTATTCAATATAAACATTTTATTAAAATATTATAATATAATTGAAAAAAAAAAAAAAAAATGACTTGATTTATAAATTCTTCTCTTTTCAAATTTCTAACATTACAAATTTCAAATAAGTTTCAAATAATATAAAATCTAATAAACTTCTTCAATTTAAATAAATAATTCTTCATTAACATCACAATTATTAAATTAATAATTTTTAAAAATGTTTTATTCTCAATTTACACCATTTGATTCAACTTTATCATCTTTTAATCATACTATTTTTGATATAAAAAATGATAATATAATTTCTAAAAATAATAATAATCAAATTTATGAAAGTGTAAATTATTATACTTTTGTTTATTGGATAGATTTACCTTATGATAATGTACCTTGTGGAACAGTGATAGTATTCATGAATCATATTTTAACAATTACAAAAAAATTTTTTAAAAATTCAATGATTTTAGTCTCTAGAGATGAATTAAATTCAACTAAAAAAGTTATTGGTGTTGGTTTTGATAGTCTTAATAATAATTTACTTCATATAATGGAATTTGATTATCTTAAAAATTCTCAAGGTTTTGAAGAATTTAAAAATTCTTTTGAAATTAGATTCTTAAATATGCTTCAACATAAATATTTTTAATATTTATTCATTAATTTTTTATATAAAATGTCATAATTTATTAAAAATAAAATTTATATTAAAACAAAAATAGAAATCAATTTAATATTACAAAAAATATATATATATATATATATATATACATACATAAACACATTTTACTCCATTTTTAAATATCCTTTTTAATTTCATTTTTATTATCTTTTAATAATAATTTTTTTTCAATATCATCTCTTGGTTCATCAAAAATTTCAATTTCAACTGGACTATAAATGGATTTTCTATTAGATATTGAAGAATTTAAATTATTATTTTGATCTTGTAATGAAGCAATTCTTTCAATAGATTTAACTTTTTCAAGAGCAGTAATTTTTTCATCATCTTCAAATCTTAAACTTTTTCTTCTAAATGATCTAGATCTAGATCTAGGTAATATTCCAGAACCAATACTATTATCATCAATATTTCCAGCTCCATTATTATTATTATTATTATTATTATTATTATTATTATTATTATTATTATTACCCAAAGAAATATCTCCAGAGATTATATTTGAAGCATTAGCATTAACTTGAATAGTTTGAACTTGAGGTTCTGCAATTGAATGATTAACATCAGTTAAATTTGATAAATTTGTTAAATTATGAATTAAACCTTCTGTTGAATTAATATATGGTATTAATTCTGCAGTTCTTATCCATCTTCTTCTTCTTGTATATTTTGAATATGAATCTTCACTACTTGGTTTTTTCCATGTATTATCATAATATATATAACCTTGATCAGGTTTTGGATCAATAATTTTATTTGATTTAAATTTATTTGAAATTTGAGATTTTGATAAATTTAAAGCTCCATCATTTGTTAAATCTAATTTCCAATTTTTATCAACCCATCTCCAAATTAAATTTGAATTAATATCTGGTGTTGTATCAGGTAATTTAAAATCTTCTGGACAATTACATTCATTTAAAAATTCATCTGTCCATGCTGATCTTTCATAACTTAATAAATTTGAAGTCCATCCAATACCTAACCAACGACGTTGATTTTCATAAATTACATATGTGAATCTTATTGGTTTAAAAGATTTAATTGAATTTAGATTTTCATTAATATTATTATTATTATTATTATTATTATTATTATTATTTATATCTGCAGTGGTTATATTTGAAAAATTATTTGTTGAAAATGGATCAATAATTGAAAAATTTTGATTATTTGAAAAAATTGAATTTAAAAATGAATTTAATCTTGAATTTGTTGAAGAAGAAACATGAGAAATTTTATTAAAATTTAAACCAGTTAAATAAAAAGAAATAATTTTAAAAGTTTTTGAATTCCATAAAATTTTTCTAATAATTTTATAATAAATTGAATGATAAGAGAAAATATGAATTGAGAAAAATAAAATTAAAAATCTTGGTTTTATTAAAAAATAAGATATAATTATATAAATTGGGGATAAGAAAATAGTTGTGAATAATAATCTTTTTAAATCTGAAGTTGATAAATTTAAAGAAGTTATTGGAGTTAATAATAATTCTGATTTTAAAGTAACTGTTGATAATAAATTTAAAATATCATCTAAAGAAGGAGGTTCTTTTTTATTTTTATTTAATTTTATATCTGATTTAATAGATATGTTATTCTCGATATTATCTTTATTGCTATTATTATCATTATTTAATATATTTGAAGTTGTAGAAGAAATGTTATTACTATTATTATTAATATTGGAATTTTTTGAATTATTTAAATTTGTTAAAGAAATATTTTGATATAAATTATTAATTGTATAAAAATATAAGAATAAGATAAAAATAGTTAATAAATGACCAAAATAAGTTAAAATTGATTCAAAATAAAGAATGAAAGTAATTAAAGATATTAAAATTGATAAATTTATAAAATTATTATCATTTGTCCAAGTTAATATTGATAAAATATTATCAGCTAATAATAAATAAGGATATGATTTTATTAAAGCTTTTGAGATTATTGGAGGAGTTGAAGTTAATAATGGAGAAGATTTATAATTTTTTTCAATATTATTAAGGTTCTTGTTATTATTATTATTATTATTATTATTATTATTATTATTATTATTGGATATTATATTTGAATTTGAATTTGAATTTGAGATTGAACTAGATTTAGATCTTGAATTATTTAAATTATTTGAGTTATTTATTATATTATTTAAATTTGAAGATGATGAATTTGGAAATGCAGCTCTTGTTGTTTGTTGAGTTGATTGAGATAAATTTTCAGATAAATCATTAGAAGGAGATCTTGGAGGTAATGGAGGAGGTACTTTTGAAATCACAGATGATTTTTGAGATGATGAAGATAAAGCAGATGCAGAAGCAAGACTATGGCCTATATAATCAATTGTTCCTTCCATTTTATGATTGAATAATTTAATAGTTCAATAGTTTAATAGTTATTAAGAATTAATTTAACTTTTTATTGAAAAGATTAAATTTAATGTATTTTAAAGAATACTGTACCAAATGAAATTTTAGGATTTTTGAATTTGATTTCTCAAGTGATATTGCAGTCAATCACTAAGTTGTTCCTCAATAAGATGATTTCCTTTTTAATTTTGTTAATTGGCTAATTGATATTTATTCAATTGATTGTTTAAATAATTATTTAAATGATTTATTTCTTTATTTCTTTATTTCTTTATTTCTTTATTTATTTATTTATTCATTGGAATCAGCTGCGATTGCTCGCACTTCTCGTCCACTGGAGCAGGCGGTTACCCGTTTGCTGACGTAATCGCAGCTGATAAGCCTCTTTAATCTCAATCCAGTTCTATTCACAAGAAGAAGAAGAAGAAGAAGAAGAAGAAGAAACAGGTTTGGATCTAGAAGACATCGCTACAAGAGTAATATGAAATATTTGAGAAAGAATGTTTGTATAATTAATGATGAAGACTAGAACTAATTAAGACTAAGTCAATATAATACCCAGACAAGAAACTAAGTAGCTGGAATATGAATACTAAAGCTTTGTAAAATAAATCACATTCCACAACCTGAAGACTTCTTTGATCCACAAGTTCCTGAATTTTTCATTTGATTATTCATTTGAGCATCCATTTTATTATCCATTTTATTATCCATTTTATTATCCATGTTATTATCCATGTTATTCTTGGATTCTTCTTTATTTTTACGTTTACCTTTCCAATCACCAAAAGCATCTTCTAATTTATTTGCAGCAATAGCTCCACTAATAGCTCCAACAATTCCACCTAATGTTCCATGTCCATGATTTCCTCCTAATTTTTTTCCAGCAAATCCTCCAGATGCTGCTCCACCAACAGTTGCAATGAATCCTCTTTCTCCATCTTCATTGGATTCCATTTTAGATTTAATTCTACTATTGTTATTTTGGTTATTATTTTCATATTCACCTCCATAAAAATCTTTATTTGACATTTTGAATAGAATTTATAAATTTATTTGATATTTGAGTAATAATAATAATAATAATAATAATAATTGGAAAATAATTGATCTGATTTAAAGACTTAAAGATTTATTGATAATAATTGAAATAAAATGAATATCAAAAAACAACTATATTTATTTAAAAGAAATAATCATCTTTTTATATGTATTTTACAAATTATTATCTTTCAAAAATGCAAAATAATCTATATCAAGTTAATATAATATATCTATTATATCATTATATCATTGAATCATTGTTTCAGTTATCTATAAATAATAAAATAAAGATCAATGAAACTGGACTCATTATCATAATATCTGTACCTGTGACTGTATTCATGAGTGAAAACAAATACCATAAATTATTCCCCTCCACAAAACTACTACAGTTATATTCTTTCAATTTTTTTCTATTTTCGGTATACCAAAAAATGTTTCTTCTCTTATATTTATTATATTTATTTGAATTTATTACTCTATTACTTTTAATAAATTCAGTTCATATCATATTTATAAGCTTATTTCTTTTTTAATGGGTAAAATTTAAAAATCCAAACCAATTTTACGGGGCCATTAAATCTAACCTAAATGCAGCAGCTAAATGCGGGACAAAAACCCAAACCTCCCGGAAAAAATTCTAATATTATCATTTTTTTTATGGCTCAAATTTAAATATATTTTTTTTTCTATAAAACACCTTTAAAAGATTCATTTGTTTCCCAAAATATTTTCTTTATAATCTTTTCATATAAAATTGTTTCAAAACATTCAAATTTCCAGTAACTAAATATTTTATATGTTATATCTAAATGTTCAATTAATTCATTTTTACTGAAAAAAAATATTTGAAATTTTTTAAAAATTATTAATAATTCAATACATGATAAAAATAATTCTCTTACTCTATACCATGATCCATGATGTCTATGTGTCATTAAATTTATATCTGAAAATTTAAATAATTCATTTGATAAATCTTTTAACCATTCAATAATATTTGGATTTAAATTACATTTTTTAATATTATTATTATTATTATTATTATTATTATTATTATTATTATTTTCATTTTTAAAATCTTCAAAAATTATTAAATCATCTAAATTTGATACATAATATAATAATGGTTGATATAAAATTGATTTTATAGACATAATTCTTGCAAAAATAAATGTAACTGGTTCTGGAATAACAACTGATTCATCAAGTGAATGTCTTTTAATTAAATCTTCATATCTTGGATCCATTGGAAAATTATTAACTTCATCTAAAAAATCTTGAATTTTACTAACTAATAATTCTTGATTATCATTATCATTATTAGTTTCATTAATATTTTCATTAATATTTCCTGGATGATTAAAATTTATCCAATATTTTAATTTATCTTTTAAAAAAAAATAATTTAAAATTTTATTTTCAACTTTTCTAAAATAAACATCTGCTAAATATGAATACCAACTTGCTTCACTAATTTCAAAATAATTTTTATCATCATTAATTAATAATGGTGGTGTTGGAAATTTCTTTGGTGGTTTATAATTTAAAATAAATGATGTTTGAAATACTGGAGATATTTGTACTTTTAATTCACATTCATTCTTAAGACATGTCCAATATAATCTTTCAATTAATCTTTTATCTTCTGCAGTTTTTATAATTGATGAATTTGATTTATTTGGTGAATTTATTGATTCACTTAAATTTTTCTCAATTTCTAAACAAATTATTATTGAATTACTTGCTCTTTTGAAAAATTTCCATGCTGATAATGGTTTTAATAAATACATTTGATACATTGCTGATAAAATATTAAATTGAACATCCCATAATGATGATTCTTGATAATGATTACTATTATTTGTGAAAAAAATTTCTTTATTTCCTTTATTTTCTTTATCTTGTGATGATGAAATAAAATTATTATGTAAAATATAATGAAATTGTTTTGCAATTTTATAAATTCTATAACTTAAAGAAAATTTCATACCATTATTTTTTTGTAAAAGTGAATTACAATTATAATTTATAAAATTACTTGGACCTT
The DNA here is from genome assembly GCA_001600695.1 of Ascoidea asiatica. Lineage (NCBI taxonomy): Eukaryota > Fungi > Ascomycota > Saccharomycetes > Ascoideales > Ascoideaceae > Ascoidea > Ascoidea asiatica. The sequence goes on along the minus strand of BCKQ01000004.1, from coordinate 1,271,892 downwards.
TTGCTCCATAATCAATTGCTAATAATGTTAATGAACAACATATTAATAATATTGGTAATGGAGTTAATTTAGAATTATAATTACAATTTGTTAAAAAAAATGATGATTTATTTTTTTGTAAAATTATATGATATTTTTCTAAATTTACATTTTTAGGAATTTGATCTCCTTTATTACCATGAAAATAAATAGAATAATTAATTAAATCTGGATCTATAATATTATCATTATTAAAAAATGTTAATAAATCATCATCAATATCATTTTCTAATAAAAAATTTATATATTTTTGTTGTAAATAAACACTTGTATTAAGTAATTTAGATTCATTTAAAAATGGATTTTTAGGGAAAACATCACTTAAAAATTTTTTAGTCCAAATTACTAAATATTTAAAAATTATTGGTTCCAATTTCATTAAAAATTCAATATTTACATCATTTAACAATTTTAAATTTGCTAATGGTACAATTTCAGATTCATCTACTATTAAATTGATATTTGCAGGTTTCTCTTCATTATTTAAAAGATCATATATTGGACTTCGTACTGGTTTAGTTTTTTCTAACAGACTTATTCCATTATTTATTCCATTATTTATTCCATTATTTTTGAAACTTTTCTTTAAAACTGTTCGAATATTACTTGTATTATTAACATTATTCGACAGAAGATTGAAGTTAAACTGATTATTTAATGCAAATTGAGATAAGGAAAATAAAGATGTTGAACTTTTTGTGTGGATATTTACATATTGATTTAAATTCAAATTTGAATTGGAAAGTGAATTAAAATTTCCAGCAAAAATTGAATTTAAAAAATTCGTATTGGGTGAAGGTGTTGTAATTGGTGGTAAAATAAATGTCTGATTTAAATTTCCTGAACTACTACAATTTGAGTTCAATTGTTTCATAGTAGTATTAGAAAATGAATTTGGTGAATTAGGAGAAGGAATCGGTTGAAATAAACTTGAATTTGCCATTATATTGTTATTTGCTATATTATTGGTACTATTTGTATTACTATTGAAGGTACTATTATTTTTATTATTGATTTTATTATTGATTGTATTATTTATCATATTTTCATTATTCATATCTGTTAAAGAATTTTGAACATTAACTTCATTGCTTGGAAATTTACCAGCATCTTTGAAAATTTTAATAGAGTAATTATTTAATTTCAAATTATTTATAATATCGTTAATAACTTTATATCTTTGATCATTATTTAATAAAATTGAATCATCAAAATTTGCAAGTGTATTGAAATTTGCAGAATTATTGAAATTATCATCAGTTAAGAACTCATAATAATTTTGCTCAATATTATAGTTATAATAATTATTGATATTATTATTATAATACTTGAATTTAAATTTCCTCAAATTCAATTTGTTCAATAATAAATTGATATTGGGTAAAGAATGAAAATAATTATTGAAAATTGGCCAGTTTTTAAGAATTGATTCTGCAGAAGTATCCCAGAAAGCAGATGTCCAATTATTTTCATTATATTCATTGTATTCATCATCTGATTCATCTGATTCAGAATTCTCACCTTCTAGACTTTCATTTTCAGTACTATTGACATTATTATTAGTGTTACTATTTGTATTGTTCATTGAATTATTGGAGGATTTAAAATTCAAATCTGTAAATAAAGAATTATTAACATTTTTATTATTCAAATTTATAATTAAAAAATATATATTTTGCAAATTTAAGTTATTTAAACCCAGTAAAATATTGTTTAATTTCTCTCTTATTATCAGATTATCTATATCGGTCATTGTATTAGGTATTGAAGTTATAACTGAATCTGTTCTTGTATTTGAATTATTGTTTGAAGCCATAATAGGACTTGAATTAGAAGAAGAATTGTTTTGATTTGAGTTTTGGAAAGTTAAAATTGATTTTCTTAGATCATTTAATTTCGTTAAAATTGTTTTACTTGCAGGATCAAAATTTTGATTAATATCAAAATCTGAAGTAATATTTATATTATTACCATCATTTGAATTTGAAATTGAATTTGGATCTAAATTTGAGTTTGGATTAAAATTTGAAGAATCTAATTGATGAGAATCTCTATATATACAGTTAATTTGAACAGAGTTTTTGATATCTTTGGAAACAGCAGAAGTAAATTTTTGCTTTAATTTTTCACATGAACCACAAACTGGTCTTATATTATCACATTTGATTTTTTTTAATCTACAAGTTTCACAAGCTGTTAATGCTCTCTTTCGTGGATATGAGGCAAAAACTCTTGAAGAGTAATTTATTTTATTTTTTTTATTATTATTTTCATTATTATTGTAATTGTAATTGTAATTAGAGTTTGAGTTATCATTACCATTACCATTGGTAGTAGAAATATAATCATTTTTTATCTGTGTAGAATCTTCAGATTTATTTTTAGATTGATTCAAAGAATTAGGAGAAGGTAAAATCTCAGATATATTCATTGGACTTCGAGGAATTGAATCAATTTCTGGATCCATGATATGTTCTTTAGCTTGATTTTTCAAATGTTTGACAATTGTATTGAATTTATCTGAATTATTAAGTTTATTTGATTTATTTTGTTTATTTAATTTAATTGATTTTGTAGATTTGATTGATTTATTTGATTTATCTAATTTTGAGATTTTAGTTATTTTAGTTGATTTAATTGTCTTTAGTGGTTTGATTGTTTTAATTTGTTTAATCTGTTTAAAAACTTTAGGTGTTTTAGGAGGTTTAGGCTGTTTAGGTGGTTTGGGTGGTTTATTTACTTTTATTGATTTTTTTTTAGAAACTGGACTTGATTTTTTTGTTGTAATTGATTTTGATTTTGATTTTAATTTTGAAATTTGTTTCTTTGAAGTTTTTTTAGATGATTCATTTAGAATATTATTATTATTATCTGGAATAGAAGTATAAATAGATTGGTTAGTTTCATTAGTTTCAATATTTGACTGATTTATTGGATTCAGAGAAGATTGTAAAGGAGATTGAAAATTTGGTTGTAAAAAATGAGGATGAATTGAATGATCTATATGATTCAAATTTCTAATATTAGATTGAATAGGTTGATGAATATTTATATTTGAGTTATTTGAATTATTATTATTTTGATTTGAGACTGGAATTATTGTGAAAGGATTGTAATCATCAAAAGGACTTATTACATTATTAATTAGATTATTATTATGATTAAAAGTATTAGAATTCAAGTTATTTAAGTTATTTAAGTTACTTAAGTTATTTAAACTATTTAGGTTATTTAGGTTATTTAGATTATTTAGATTATTCAAACTCTCTAGATTACTATAATTTGGAAGACCATTATTTCCAATATTACTTATTGAGTTATTTCTATCATTATTTATATTATTGATTTCGGTGATGTTATTTGAATTTATATTAAAATTGGAGTTTTGATTTAGATTTGTATTTGTATTATTTAGATTATTACTGTTAGAGTTACCATTATTATTATAGAGACTATTATTATTATTGATGTTATTATTATTATTAATAATATCTTTGTCGTTGTTGAAGTTATTCATTTGAAATTATTTCTTTTTTGAATTAAGGAGAGTGAAGTTACTTGAATAAAACTGAAATTTAAATGTTTTATAATCTAGTTCATGTAAGCTTTAGATTTTGATTTCATTCCTAATTGTTTCTTCTTATAGGTAATAGATATACCAATATATTTTTATGATAATATAATGAATGTATTCTATAATATTTGGTATTCTATTTGTTTAATGATTATTGATGAGAAAGTATGCTTTTAGACAATAAAAACATTGAAGACAATATTAATGATTAAGAATCATCCTTAAATACGCAAAATGAGGATTATTTCGTTAGAATATTCCCAGTTCCCAGTTTCTTCTCGGTTAGATCTTGTTCAGGACTAAAAATATGCACAATCATGCCTAAAATCGCGGGTGCAAACGGCGGGGTAAAGTTTTATTTAACCCAGCCACGGGTAGCAGCCCCATAACCAGCCATCACCAGCCTTGACCCCAGCATTGTGCTGCTCTCACCCCAAAAGGACACCACTTTCCCCAGACACTTAATCATAATAGGTCATTAAAAAAAAGGCGGAGATATCCGCTAGTTACCCTAAATAAAACGTGACCTTGTTCTTATTTAGTCCCGCCAAGGAAATTAGGAAGAAAAGTCACTGAGACGTTGCGTAATAGCCGTTAACCGTTAAACCCTTGAAAATGATTAAATTATGATTTTGAAAAAAGTTTATTAATTGACTTTATTCTATTACAATAAGTTTCAAAGCAAAGCTTTTTTATTATTATTGGAAAAGATTATTTATTACATTTAGCTAGTATATAACTTATCACTCATGTTTACGCCTATGTCTGAGCATGGTTTCCCTTCTTGAGAATCCCACTGAGCAAATGTCACATATATGTGGTTTCAAAACACTTTTATTTTCTTTTTTATTTTCATTTATTATTTTTCTATCTTCCAATAACATTTCACTAGGATCTTTGGAAGTATTTTTATTCAATTTATATCCATGTTGTTCAGAAACATGCCTTATTAATTCATGTCTAGATGAAAAACCTAATAAACTATGAGCACAATAAGTAACTGGACAATGATTACTTCTGTCTTTATGACATATTTCAATATGAATCAATTTATCAAAACCATCTTTGAATCTTTCCGTGCAACATTTATAATGTCCAGGCTTTGCTTTTTTTAAATTATATTCTAATCTGGCGTCTTTTAATTCTTGATGATATTTTCTATATATATATTTTCTATCCATTATTACAGATTCCATTGTTTGACTAGGAAGAGTAATTAAATTATTGTTAATTAGATTATTGCTAACTAAATTATTGTTAATTAAATTATTTGCATTCAATGACCAATTAGAATAATCAGAAATATTATTAAAATTTAAATCATTATTATAAATTTGCATTAGATTATTAGAATCATTCAAATTAATATTATCTTGAGTAAGATAACCAGTATATTGCATCATATCAACTTTTTGTTTTGTATTATTGGAGTGTATAAATAATGGATTAGCAAGATTACTTGAAGAACTCATTAAACTAGAACTATTACTACTTAAATTTATATTTGAATTCAATAATTGCTGAATTGAATTATTTGATCTTGGATAATATACATTATTTGGTATACTTGAAAAATTATTATTATTTCTATTAAGTTCAAGTTTATTTTGAAGTTGAATTTGACTGAAATTATTACTTTGATTCATTTGATTGAACTGATTTATCTGATTTATTTGATTTAATTGATTAATCTGGTTCAATTGATTGATCTGATTTATTTGACTTATCTGATTGAATTGATTAAGTTGATTGGATTGATTTAGTTGATCTTGAGTTAAACATTTGATTTGTTCCTCAGTCATTTGATCCCATGGATCAACAAAATTTTCAATTGATGTATCTAATGGTAAAAATGGTCTTTTGGAATTATCATTTGGATTATATTCGTTTGAATTAAAAAGATTTTTAGAATTATTTGGTTGATTATCCATTTTAATCTCTACTTTTTTGTTTAATTATTTTTTTTATTAAAATGTATTATTATAATAGTCTTAATTATTGAATTCACTTTAGAATTATTATAACTTTTGTTATGGTCTATGATCTAATTCATTTTGATCAATTTGGTTATATTTTCTTGTGGTTTTGCAATCTAATTTATAGTAATCCCATTCATTTAATTTCTTTTCAAGTTTCTTATTTATGATCTAAAATTTTCATCTAGGCTCGATTATTATGTTTCATTTTAATCATATATTCTTTTAATAATCTTTAAAGGAAAAATCTTTATAATTTAAAAAGTTTCTCCATGAATACATATTTTTGAATAAGAAAACCCTATAGTTAAAATTTGATATGATTTAATGTGTATATGAAAAGTTCCTCATATTTTTAATAAGCATTATAGTCTTAAGAGAAAAGTTTGAAATAGCCAAAGGTACTTAAAGCTCGTTGCATATCTTTTGTTTCTGTTGTAGAAGTTTAAAACATTAAATATATGTAGACACCCTGAGTCTTTATTGAAAAACCCATCATAAATAAAGCTAAACAATGAATATTTTCAGAGAGGATAATAATCTAAAAAAAATTCCTATTCTTTCGTACTTAAATTAAAATCAAATACTAGAGAGATTATGTTTGAGTATTAAACTATACCGAAGCTGAAGTGAAAAAAATAAAAAAATAAGCTTAAAATCAAGTAAACAAACTGAAAAAAAGCTTATAGCTCTTTTTATTTACATAATTTCTGAAAACCATGATTGAAAAGTGTAAAGGGTTTTTAATATTGAATAGAAAATACTGTAGATTAGTTTCACAACTGCTCTTAAGAAGACAGTGTATCCTTTGAGTTGAATTCATATTTTGAAGAGAGAAAGAAACTCATTTGTATGGGAAGTTACCACTGTTTTTCAAATCGTTATTTTTAGCATAAAGTCGGCTAAAGTGTAAACAGGAAATAACAGATTTACATCACCGAAACACAGATCTAACATTATTAACCCCAATAGAATTTGCTTTGTATTTGAAATAAAAGTGTGTTTTTATGAACTTAAGAAGAGTTTTTGAAAATCTTTTAAGCTCTGAGGATTTAATTCTTTCAGGTTTGAATTGTTTCTTTGAATCTTTTTATGTTATTATGATTTACAATATTGTCTAATAGTAAAACACAATCGGCTAAAATAAAAAAAGAGATTAAATAAAAAGAATTAAAAAATCAAAAGAATAAAATCAAAATAAGACCAAACCTTACACATAAGAAGTTTGATAAAATTATAACCAGTATATATTTATCAGAATATTTAATGTGAGCTGAGGTAAAAACGAAAAAAATGAAAAACAATATTACAAATAAGCAATAGAAATCTAAATATTAAAAGTTTATAAAAGTTTATAAAAAATAAAAGTCTGAAAAACATTGAATAATGAACAACTGTTAAAGTCTATTTCAAAGAGTGAATTGTAAAACATGCAGTTTATTACAATTTGTGAAGAGATGATTTGAAAATATGGAATGATTTACCATACTTTATAAGATTAAACTTGTTATAATTACTTGATATTCCAAGATCTTAAATCTTCTCTTAAATCTGTTTCCATAGAAGGAAGCATACTAAATCTTTTATTATCATAATTATATAGTCCAGATCTTCTTGAATATCTTTTTCTATTAATATTATTTGGACTAAACGTATATTCATTGATAAAAATATCATCTCTATTAATTGTCATATTTCTTTGATGTTTTCTTAGATCTGAATTACCTCCAAGAAAACCTTTACTGGTTAATTTAGGTGATGTTACAAAGTTATCAAAAGAGTTTCTATTTGTTAATAAAGGTGATTTTAATTGTTGACTATTTACATTTTGTGATGTATGATTTATAGAAGAATCACCAAATTTATTTTTAGGATCCTCTGAAAAATTGTTCAATGAGTCTTTATTATTTATAGTTAAATTGTTATTATGTTTATTCAAATTAGAATTTAATTCATTAGAAGAATGATTCATATTTGAATTTGAAGTATTATTATTATTAGTAGAATCTGCAGACAAAAGTAAATTTGAATTTGAATTTGAACTTGATTTATTTGGAAAATTTGGGAAGGGTTTCATTGAACTTGAATTTGAATTTAAATCTGATTTAAGTTCAATTTTTGAATTTGAATCTAAACCATAATTTATATCAATTAAATTTGTACCATCTGCAGTTTTTTTCCAACCATTACCACCACTAAATATATCATTTACAGATTCTAATGGATTAAATTCATAAGGTCTAGAATCCCAATGAGCTTTGAAAGTTTTATAATATAATTTTTTTATAACATTTATATCTTCATCAGCGTGAATATCTTGTAAATGTTGACTTTGATTTGAATTTTGAAAATGATGAATTTGATTTGATTGAGATTGAATAAAGCCCAAATTATTATTTTGTTGAGATTGAGTGAAACTTTGATTATTAAGTGATTTAGAATGACTATTTATAGACACAGTTTCTGCAGTTGGAGATCTTAAATTTAAAAGCAGTGGAATTGAAGGTTTTGTTAATAAAATATTACTAGGAATTTTACCGTAATTATTATTATTATTATTATTATTGTTATTACTATTATTATTGATATTAGTATTATCTAAATTATTTAAATTATTATTTATATTTATATCATTAGTTAAATCTGTATTTGTTGAAGCATTTAAAATTGGAAATGAATTTGATCTATCAATTTCACTTATATTATTATTATTGATAATACTATTAGTATCATTATTGTTATTATTATTATTATTTGATTTACCAAGAGATAAATTTAATGAATTACTACCCATAGTTTTATTTCTTCTTAATTCAAAAATCTCACTATTAATTAATGGTTGATCATTTATTGAAAATGAAACAGAATCAGAAGATTGCATAGAAGAACCATTGTCTGGTAAAACAATTGATTTTGGAGATGTTGAAATAAAAGGTGCAGGAGTAGTTAAAGAAGATTTCCAATCAGAAAATTTACTTTTAATTTTTTCTTTTGGATTTGAACTTGAATTTAAATTATTATTATTATTATTATTATTATTGGTTGGATTAATAGTTGAATTATTAGAATTAAGATTAGAATTTGAAGTTGAACTATTTGAAATTTTTTTTGATTTTGAATGTTTTGAAGCATTATCATTATTTGAAGAACCTTGACTAAAAAAAGAAGAATTGCTATGAGTTAAAATTGATTTATTATCATAAGAAAGATTAAATTTTTTTGAAATTGGATTATTTAAATTATTTGAAGTTTGAGATTGAGATTGAGATTGGGATTGAGAATTAGATTGTAAAAATTGTAAATTTATAAAATCATTATAATTACCTTTTAATAATTGTAAATTGATTGATAAATTTAAAATTGAATTAATTTTAGAATCTTTTAAAAGATATTTATCTAATTTATAATTATAATTATTAGTTGTATTATAAAAACACATATTTTCCGGATCAAAATTATTTTGAATATAATTATTTAAATTGATTTCAACTTTACCTAAGAAATTTCTTTGAATATTAGTATCAGATTCATCATTGTTATTATTATTATTATTATCATCTCCAGAATCATTATGATTATTATTATTATGAAAAGTGGTAACAGTTGTAGGATGATATAATTCATAAGGTTTATTTGAATTATTTTCATTTGAATTTAAACTTGAAGTTTTTGTATGAGGTATTTCAATTTCAGAATATATATGTAATAATAAAATTTTATCATTTAATTGTATGAATTTATTTTTAACTTTTTTATTGATATTAAATTTTACATTATTAATTCTTTGTAAAAGATTGAATTTAACTTTATGATTTTCAATTTTATATTTTTTAGTTATACCTTTAATTGTTTTATTTAATAAATTATCAGTAGTTGAAGCATTAGTTATAGCTTCCATTGGTTGATTATTATGAGAATGATTATGATTATGATTATGAGGATGATTATGATTATTATGAGTATTTGAGTGATTATTATTTGAAATTAAAGAATCATTTTTATTATTACTATTAATTGTATTTGAATGATTTAAAGAAGTCAGAGTTGAAGAATTATTAATATTATTTAATAAAGATAAACTTGAATTTAAATTTGAATTAAAAGTTGATTTAACTATAGGAGTAGTTGAAGATATTGGAACATTTGAATTAGTATTATCAGAATCTTTAATTTGCCATTTAATATAACATTTACCATGTAATTGTGGTATATTTGTTAATTCAATTAAATTTAAAGATAATAAAAATTTTGGTTTTTTTGATTTTTGAGATAAATTACTTAACATGATTCAGAACTAACAAGACCATATTATGATATTCACTAGAGTCTTTGATTACTTCTACTGATTCGTTTCTTTAATTGGTTGTTTACTAGTTTCTGATGATTTGATTGTTTTAGATATTGATGAATAGATTTAATAATTTATTAATATCTGATAAATCATTATCATTGTTTTTATTGTCTTTATGATTGATTTATTGATTTATCGGCAACTTCACAACATTCTTTTAGGAAGAAACCCTCGGATTACACGTGTAACAGCTGTTCCGGTAAATGATCCATAAATCTGGTCTTGTTAATTTGGAGACCAAGGTTAAGGATCTTGTCAGTTTATAAATTATAATTTTAAATAATATATTTATTACAGTATTTTATATTAAAAGTAGTTTTAGATAAAGTATTTATTTATTTTTTTATATTTAAATTATTATATATTAATTTTATGTAAGTAAAGAACTCGATAAACCAATCGAGAAAATGTATAAATGTGTTAATGTTTTTAATATAAAACACTAAAGAAAAAAGAAATTTTTTGTATAAAATTGAGAAAACCAAATAATAATCCTATAATGAAGAAATATATAATTTTTAACCATTAATATATTCCCAATTTATTTTAAACCCCGAGAAAACCAAATGAGATGAAATTATAAGTAAGAAAGTAAGACCTGTGAATAAAAAAAAAAATTAAAAAAAAATTAAAAAAAAAGATAAAAGATTAGTTAGATAAAAGTAATTGATAAAATGATGAAAAATACCCAAATTGAAACCGACAGTGATTGTTTTTGTTTTTCCATAAAAAGGACCGAAATTGAATGAGATTGAATGAGATAATAAGACAAAAAAGAATAAGATAAAGAATAAAGTAAGTTAAGTTAATTAACAGGTAATTAAATCAACAATTTTTAAATGAACAGGATAACAAACAGATCCAATATCTTGATCATATAAATTATAAAAATTACCACTTAAACATTGATAAAATTCATCATTTGTACCAATTGTTAAATAACCAGTTTCTGGATTAACAGACCAACCAGCAGCATAAATAGCACCAGCTTGTGGAGGACCATCAAATTGAAATTGTCTATTTGCAACAATTGAACCAATTCTACCTTTTGAATCTGATAAAATTCCATTACTTAAAGTCATTGATAATGTAGAATTAGTATTACATGAAACATCATGAGAAAATGATCCAATAGTTTCTGCGGAATCTGAAGTTGAGGCAGTATTAGTTGATGTAGTTGAGGTTGTTCCAGTTGTAGCTTGGACTTGACCATCAGTTATTTGAGAAGCAGCAGAAGCTGTTGGAGTGATATAAGATGAAATTAAAGTAGTTGCTTGAATTTGACCATCATTGATTTGAGAAACTGCTTGAGCAGTAGTTTCAGTTGTAGCTGTAGTTGCTTGTATTTGACCGTCGCCGATTTGAGATACTACTTGAGCTGTGGTGGCAGTGGTGGCAGTGGTAGCTTGAATTTGTCCATCACCAATTTGTGAAACAACTTGAGCAGTGGTTGCGGTTGTTGCTTGTATTTGACCATCTCCAATTTGACTTACAACTTGAGCTGTGGTAGCAGTAGTAGCTTGAATTTGACCATCTCCAATTTGTGAAACAACTTCAGCAGTTGTAGCGACAGAAGTGGCAGTAGTAGCTTGTATTTGTCCATCATCGATTTGTGAGACTACTTCTGCAGTAGTTGCCACAGTAGTAGCTGTTGTAGCTTGTATCTGACCATCACCAATTTGACTTACAACTTCAGCTGTAGTGGAAACAGGAGTAGCAGTTGTTGCTTGAATTTGTCCATCACCAATTTGAGAAACAACTTGAGCAGGTGTTGCAGTTGTAGCTTGTATTTGACCATCACCAATTTGACTTACTGGAGCTGCAGAAGTGATTGTAGTTAAAGAAATAGAAGTTGTTGAAGTTGAAGTTGCAGCTTGAATTTGACCATCTGTAATTTGAGATACATCTCTTTTAACTAAAGTATTATTTGAAATTGTAACAATTTCAATACCGAATGAAGATGCATAATTTGTTAAACCATTTGATAAAGTATCACTTGGAGTTAAAGTTGTCCATGGATCAGAAGGAATATAAGCAGCTTTTGAAGATATTATTAATAAAGCAATTGAAGTTAAGATTGAACAAGATAACTTCATTTTTATTATTGTATTGTATTGTATTGTATTGTATTGTATTGTATTGTATTGTATAAATTATTAATTATTAATTATTAATTATTAATTATTTATGAGATGAATGATATATTGAATTTGAATGAAATAAAGAGAAAAAGAATAAATAAAATAGAACATTTTAATGATTATTTATATTAGTTTGAAATCATAAAAAAAGTAAAAAAAAATAACCATAATTTCTTTAAAGAAATAATTTAATCAAAATTAAATTAATAAAATATAGAATCGTTTAATTAAATTAAATTAAAAATACTTTAATAATTAGTACTAATTTCATAATTATTGAGAGATTTCAATGAAGGCTGAATATATGAATATATTGCAAGCCATCTTCGATTAAATTGAATTGAATTGAGTTGAATAACGTTCATTAAATCAAAGTCGACTAATTAGATATTCATAAATTTAAAGTAATAATGGTAATGGTTATTATTATTATTATTATTATTATTATTATTATTATTTTCATTGATGATCTGAAATAATTCCAAAATTTTGGAAAAAAGAGTATTTATGTTTAACCTTATTGGGACAGTGCCAGTTCCGACCACCGTCTAAAGGCACATGACACAGTATTTACTTTAAACCATGAGCCACTTTATTCCATTTTGGAGTGGATATTGATCCGTGGCTAGAGCTTGATCTGGTTCTGTGTTACTCGAGCAGAAAAGAAAGACAAAAGTGATGGTAATAACAATAACAATAACAACAATAGTAATAGTGATAGTGATAGTGATAGTATTAGTAATAGTGATAATAATAAGAGTAATAGTAACAGTAATAAGAGCAATAGTAAGAGTAAGAGTAAGAGTGATTGCAGTCTTTCTCTCTTTCTCTTTCTCTTTCTCTCTTCACTGTTGCAGTTCTTGTTTCTTGTTGTTGTTGTTGTTACTCGAATACAATCAAAGGACACCCACAGAACTGGTCTTCAGATAACCAGAAGATAACCAGAAGATAATCTGAGGATAATCTGAGGATAATCTGAGGATGGTTTACAAGAAGACAGGATCATTCTTCTGCTGTCTGTGATTTGATTTCAATTGAAGTTGAATATTTCCCATAACTCTTATATCTATTTACACTATATAATATAGACACTTACAAAAATCTGATTATAAAATCATTTAATATTATTATGACCAGTGAATAAACATGTAAAATATTTGATATCATCTTTACTTAATTTAATATTTTGTAAATTCATTTCATCTTTCAATTCAATTATTGACATTTTAATATCTTTTAAAAACATAAATTTTAATGAATTTAATATTCCAATATTCTCAATTAATTTATTATTTTCATTAGATTCTCTGATTTTAATATTATTTTTTTTTAAAATTTTTAAAACTTTATCATATTTTAATTTAACTTGTTTATTATTATTAATTCTATTATATATTTTTTCTATTTTTTCATTATAATTTATACCATTATAAATTTGATTTGTTTTAATTGAGTTGAATCTATTAAATTTATATAAATAATTATTTATTATTCTATTATTATTATATAATCCTAATCTTTTAACTTGTATATTAAACATTCTATTAATATTCACTTCTCTAACTTATTATCTTATTATCTTCACTTTCTTTCTTCTTTCTTTCTTCTTTTATTACTGTAATCCGTATTGAAATTTTATTTAGTCACAATTTACTCAATTTATTCCATTCTCATCCAATCAACGGTTCTCATCCATTTAAAAGATATTAGAGATATTAGATATTATTGAATATAAATATTTAAATGATCAAATAATATAATAATATAATAATATAATAATATAATAATATAATAATATAATATAATTAATAGAATAAGTATTTAAATAGATATATAATAAACTATAAAATGTCTTATATATATAAAAATTCATTTTTTTTACAAAAAAGATTATTCTCTTCAACTTTATTAAATAATAATTCATTATTAAAACCAAAACATTTAATTTCAATTTCAAATTTAAAAGAAAATGAATTTAAATTCTTAGTTAATAAAGCAAAATATTTTAAAGATTTATTTAAAGATAAAAATGGTATTCATAATGAAGAAAATTTAAAAAATCACCTTAAGTTATATAATAAAACAATATCATTAATTTTTTCAAAAAGATCAACAAGAACAAGAATTTCAACTGAAGGTGCTTGTAAATATTTTGGTGCTCATCCAATGTTTTTAAGTAAAGATGATATTCAATTAGGTATTAATGAATCTTTATATGATTCTGTAAAAGTTATAAGTTCAATGACTTCATGTATTTTTGCAAGAGTTAATAAAAATTCAGAAATTTTAAATTTATGTAAAAATTCAAAAGTACCAATTATAAATTCATTATGTGATAAATTTCATCCACTTCAAACAATTACTGATTTATTAACAATTAAAGAAAATTTTCCAACTTATTTCACCAACAATGACTCTAATGATTCTAATGAAAAACTTAAATTAACTTGGATTGGTGATGCAAATAATGTTATAAATGATTTAATTTTTGGTTGTTTATATTATAATATTAATATTTCTATTGCAATTCCAATTGGTATAAATTTTGATAATGAATTAATTAAAAAAAGTAAGAAAATTGCAAATGAAAAAAATTTAAATTTTGAAATTTTAAATAATCCAATTAATGCAATTAAAAATTCAAATATTTTAGTTACTGATACTTTTATAAGTATGGGAGAAGAAAATTTAAAATTAAAAAAATTAAATCAATTTAAAAATTTTCAAATTAATAAATCTTTAGTTACAAATAATGAAAATAATTTAAATTCAAATTGGAAATTTATGCATTGTTTACCAAGACATGAATTTGAAGTTGATGATTATGTATTTTATGATAAAAAAAGATCAATTGTATTTGAAGAAGCTGAAAATAGATTATATGCTGCAATGGCTGTTATTGATACTTTTGTTATAAATAATGGTAATTTTGAATAATTTATTATTTTATTATTTTATTATCTTAATATCTTATTATATATATATTTATATAATTATAAAGTTGATTATATCTAATTTATAAAGTGAAGTACAATAAAATGTAAGATTAAACTTGCAAATATATAATCTCTTAATGATTTTCTTTTTATATACTTTATTTTTTCTTCAATATCATTATCATTATCTTTATTATTTTCTTTATTATTGCTTTCAATCGATATATTTAAAGATTGTAATCTTAAAGAAACTGTTAATACAAATTGTCCAACTGTTGAAATAAAACCAGCTAAGAATCCATTAAATGGAAAATTTCCAACAATTAAAACAAATAAAAATTGAATAATACCTAAGAATATTAAATAACCTAAAAATAAATCAATTAATTTAATTGAATTATTTGAATTAAAATTTAATTTATAATCTTTTAAAATTATATTAATTGAATTTTGAAATTCTTTTAAAATTGATAAATTTTTAACATTTCCAGATTTTGTTACTTGTTTTGTTACTTGTTTAGTTACTTGTTTAGTTACTTGTTTAGGTAATGAAGTTGATGAGGTTGATAATGATTGAGCTGATTTAACAGCTTTTACTTTTCTTGCCATTTCTTATTGAATTAATATATATTTAGTTGTTTTATTAATTTATCATTTGATCTTAATATATAATTAATCAATTCAATCATATTCAATTTTTCAATAAATATTCAACTTATTTGATAATAAATAAGCCTACACTGCTTCTTTACAACACTTTCAACAAGTGTCAATGAGAAAACACGGGACAACGCCAGTTCTGTGGGTCTTTTCAGGAAACAGCCGGAGATGTACGGAAACTAAAAACCATGTACAAGGAACATTAAATATAAATTAGTTACAGTTCCATGCCATGGAAACACTCGGACCGGATAATATTTCACGGATCTGGTTTTGTAAACAAATCTCGAAGAAAAAAGAAAAAAGAAGAAAGAAAGAAGAAGGAAGAAAGAAAACACAGGAAGCAGAAGAAGCAAAGAAGAGAAAGCAAAGAAGAAGAAGAAGCAGAAGAAGAAGCAGAAGCTGCGAAGCAATTGATGGTGTGTTTGATGAGTTGCATAATAGAAAGTAATTATGTTGAGGTGTTCTTCTGCTAGGTTTCAAAGACTACCCATAAGTCCAATTATATTAAATCATAATCGAAACTCCATATTCAATAACAATAACAATAACAATAACAATTACAATTTAAAAAGATTAAATTCAACAAAATCTAAAGAAACTTCAAAAGTTATAAATTTATTAGATTTAGATTCAAAATGGTCAAAAATTTGGTCTGAAAGTTCAAAAGAAAATTTAATCAAACCAAGAAATGAATCAAATTCAATAAAAAATAAAAAAGATTTTTATCTTTTATCTATGTTTCCATATCCTTCTGGAATGTTACATATGGGACATTTAAGAGTTTATACAATTAATGATGTAATTTCAAGATTTTTAAAATTAAAAAATTTTAATATTATTAATCCAATGGGTTGGGATTCATTTGGTTTACCTGCAGAAAATGCTGCAATTGATAGAAATTTAAATCCAAAAATTTGGACAATTAATAATATTAATAAAATGAAATCTCAATTAAATTTAATGTTATCTGATTTTGATTGGTCAAAAGAAATTTCAACTTCAAATTCAAATTATTATAAATTTACTCAATTTTTATTTTTATTATTATTTAAAAATAATTTAATTTATCAAAAAAATTCTGAAATTAATTGGGATCCAATTGATAATACTGTTTTAGCTAATGAACAAGTTGATTCAAATGGTAAATCTTGGAGATCTGGTGCTAAAGTTCAAAAAAAATTATTAAAACAATGGTTTATAAAAATTACTGATTTTGCAAATGATTTAAATAATGATTTAAATTTATTAAAATTATGGCCAAATAAAGTTAAAACTATGCAAAAAAATTGGATTGGTAAATCAAATGGTTTAAAAATTTCTTTCATATCATCAGATTCTACCTCATCGAATTCTACCTCAAGTAAAATTGATGTATTTACAACAAGACCTGATACTATTTTTAGTATCCAATTCTTATCTTTAGCTTTAAATCATCCTTTAACTTTAGAATTTTCAAAAATTGATAATGATTTAAAAAAATTTATTGAATTTGCAAAAAATGAACCAAATGATTCAAAAATTGGTTATAAATTAAAAAATTTTTATGTTTTAAATCCTTTAGATAATAATATTAAAATTCCTGTTTTTATAGCTCCTTATGTTATTAGTACTTATGGTTATGGTGCTGTAATGGGTTGTCCTGCTCATGATCAAAGAGATTTTCAATTTTGGAATTTAAATACTAATAATAAACCAATAATTCAATCAATTTTACCTTTAAAACAAAATAAAATTTCAATAAATTTACCATATACTTTAACAGAAGGTTATTTAAATAATAATTGTAAAGAATTTTCTGGACTTTCAATAAAAGATGCAACTGAAAAAATATCTTCAAAATTAATTTCTTTAAATTTAGGTAAACCTGAAATAAAATTTAAAATTAGAGATTGGTTAATTTCAAGACAAAGATATTGGGGTACTCCAATTCCAATAATTCATTGTGATGATTGTGGTCCAGTTCCAGTACCTGAATCTGATTTACCTGTTTTATTACCAAAAATTGAAAAAAATTTTGGTCGTGGTAGTGGTAATCCATTAGATAAAATTCCTGAATTTATTAATTGTAAATGTCCAAATTGTAATAAAATTTCAAAAAGAGAAACTGATACAATGGATACTTTTATTGATAGTTCTTGGTATTTTTTAAGATATTTAGATAATAAAAATAATAATAAAATTTTTGATATTGAAAAAATTTCAAAAAATATGCCTGTAGATATTTATATTGGTGGTATTGAACATGCAATTTTACATTTATTATATTCAAGATTTATAACTAAATTTTTATATAAAATTGGTTATATTAAAAATCAAGAAGAATTAAATGGTGAACCTTTTAAAAGATTAATAACTCAAGGTATGGTTCAAGGTAAAACTTATGTTAATCCAATTAATGGAAAATTCTTAAAACCAGAAGAATTAGATTTTAATAATATTATAATAACAAAAGATGGTGAAAAATTACCAAAAATTTTAAATTCAAATGAAATTCCAAAAATTTCTTGGGAAAAAATGTCAAAATCAAAATTTAATGGTGTTGATCCTGCAAAAACAATCGAAAAATATGGTGCAGACTCAACAAGAGCTCATATTTTATTTCAAGCTCCAGTTACAGATATTTTAAATTGGGATGAACATAAAATTATTGGAGTTCAAAGATGGCTAAAAAAAATATTATCATTAAGTCAAATAATATCTAAATTTCAAATTAATAATAGTAATAATAATTATAATAATAATAAAATTGATTATAATAATTTAAATAATGATGAAATTATTTTTTTCAATAATACTCAAGATTTCATACAATCTATAACTTCAACTTTAGAAGAATGTATATCATTAAATACAGCTATTTCAGATTTTATGAAATTAACTCATATAATTTCAAATGCTATTGAAAATTCAAATATAAATAAAATTTTAATTATTGAATGTTTTAAAAAATTAATAATTATGATATCACCAGTTACACCATGTTGTGCAGAAGAATCATGGGAAATTTTAAATAAAACAAATGAAGATTATAAATGGAAATCAATTTTTTTACAAAATTGGCCAGAAAGTTTAGATAAAATTAAATCAAATGAAATTGATTATAAGATTTTTATTAATGGAAAATTTAAATTTAAATTTAAAGAAAATAAAGAATTTTATCAGATAAGTAAAGATAATGATTTTTATATAAATAAAATCTTAGAAACTAAAGAAGGTAAAACCTTTTTATTAGATAAACATATAAAGAATGTAATTGTTAGACCATCAATTATAAATTTTATCTTTTAAAATTGTAATTTTTTGTATATATTATTCAATGTTTATAGATTAAATAATTATGTAAATAAATAATTTTAGTTCTTATACTAAATCACAGCTTCTCCATGAGTTATATCATTAACTGTTTTAATAATTTGATCATGGAATTGATTATTTGAAGCAATTATACCTTTTGATTTTAAAGTTCTACCATTTGAGAAATCTAAATCATTACCAAACATATCAGTTACTTTTCCACCAGCTTCATTAATTAAAAGATAACCAGAAGCATGATCCCAAATTTTTTCTTCATAAAATTTATTTGAAGGTAATCTTAAATAAAGATCAGCATCACCTTTTGATAAAAGACAATATTTTGCTTGAGAATCAATTTGAATTGAATTTGAAGGATTTGATAAATTTAAAATTTTCTTAAATTTATCTTGAGTTTCATGAGATGAATGACCTTTTTCATAACCTTCACAAATTATTAAATCAGAAATTGAGATTAAATTTTTATTCATTTTAATTTTTATAGAATTTTTAATAATATTATTATTTAAATTTTTAAAAATTGGATTATAAAAAGCACCAAAATTTTTAATTGCAGTAAATAAACCACCTTTTTGAAAAAAATTTTTATAATTATTATCTTTTATAAATAAATTTAAATCATTATTAAAATTATTATTATAAATTTTTAATAAATTTTTATTATTAAATAAATCATTTTTAAGATTAATTGGTAAATTTGGAGCACCAATTACAGAAACTTTAACATCATTGTTTTCAATTAAAGCAAGACAAATTGAATATTGATCATTTCTTAGGAAACCTTTGGTACCATCAATTGGATCTAAAGTCCAAAATCTTTTTGGGTTTTTAATAGTTGTTATAGAATCAAAAGACTCAGAAGACTCAGAAGACTCAAAAGACTCAAAAGGTTCTGATCCTTTATCAATTGTATTTAAAATATCATCAATTTTATTAAATTTATTTAAATTATAACCAAAATTTTGAAAATTTAAATTAAATAAATTATCAATTTTTTTAATTTGATTAAAAATTTCAATTTTTAAATTATTATTATTTTTTAATCTTAAATCTTTTGAAGATTCTTCTGCAATAAATTTATCATTTGGAAAATTATTTAAAATAGAATCAATTATAATTGCTTGAGAAGCATAATCACCAATTGTTACTGGAGAATTATCAGATTTTATTAAAGTTTCATTATTTTTAATTTTTATAAGATTATTTTCTTCAGATAATAAATTTGAAACTAATAATGAAGCTTTTTGTACAGCTAATTGAGCAATTATTGTTTCTTTATAATATGGATATGGATATGGATATGAAGAAGAAGAATCAGATTTTTCATTTATATTAAAAGAAGACATTTTATTGAATAAGATTTTATAATTATTTAAATTAGAAATTGAGATTATGAAATTTTGAGAAATTGAAGAATTTAATAATAATTTTCCCATAAACAATAGAAAAGATAAGATAAGAAAGTTTCTTAAAAAGAACCAGTTCATTAATACAATTAACCTTTAATTGAAGTAATATAAGCTAATTGACTTATTATCTGATTGAAATGATTATATTCTTTATTGATTGAAAGATTCTTTTAGTGTTTTAGTGTTTTAGTGGTAAATAAACTGAAATGATTTAATTTATATTATAAAGTATTTATATTATAAAGTATTTATTATAAAGTATTTATTTATATACCCTCGGAACTGGTGCAGGCGGAGATAACAGCTCAATTGCTAAAAAGGGTAACTGCAATTAAAAGTGACTTGAAGCACTTCACCAGCCTTGAATATTTTTACTCGCCTCCGCAGCCACAACCTCATCCGCAACACCAGCCATATCTTTTAAAACGAGGCTGGTGATATTGCCACGTGACTTTTTTGAAATTTCTGCAATTTGCAAATGAAAACGAAATGAAATTAAAAGAAGGTGTAAAAGAAGAAGAAGAAGAAGAAGAAGAAGAAGAAGAAGAAGAAGAAACAGGTTTGGATTGGTAATTGAGTCTGGAGTAATTGAATAAAAAGAGAAGCCTGTTGTTTGAAGTTCTTGATATTTATCTAGTAATCTAATAAAATGTTTAAATCTATTACAATAAGGAACTCAAATTCCTTAATTTCAATTAATTCTAAAATTCTTAATAAATCTTTTCATATTTTAAATAATAATTTAAATGCTTCAAGTTCAAATGAAAAAAAACAAGTTCAAGGTTTTAGTAAGAATAAAAATGATGATAGAAGAATAAAATTTAGTCAAATTAAAAGATCTTCAAATGGTGAAACAAATTTATTATTTAATGATTATATTTCAAGTAAAAAATATATTAGAAGAGCTCCAAGTATAGATAAATTAGACGAATTTAATATTGAAAATATTAATAATATTTTAAAAAAATATGAAAATGAAGATGAAACTACTTCAACTACTCCAATTATATTAAAATATGATAATGATGTTTTAAAAACTTTAATTTATTCAAATTTATTAAAAAATTTAAAATTTAATGAAATTTTTCAAAATCCAATATCTTTAATTCATGATAAAAATTCAATAAATTTATTTAAATTTTTAAATAATTCTTTTAAAACTTCAACTTCTGAAAATAAATTATTAATAAATGGTAATAAAAATATTGGTAAAACTTCAATGTTAATTCAATCTTTAGCTTATACTTCTTTATTTAATAATAAAACTTTTATATTCTCTTTTAATAATCCAATTAATCTTATTAATGGTTCTTCTGATTTTAATTATTCAAGAGAATTAAATTTATATTCACAACCAATGTATCTTAAAAAATTATTTTCAAATTTAATTAAGTTAAATCCAAATTCAAATAATTTTAAATTAAATAATAATTATAATTTTAATGATTTAATTAAAACTAATCAAAATTTAAAATTTTTAAAATCTAAAAATTCAATTATGGATTTATTAAAACTTGGTTCATCTTCAAAAATTTTACCAGTAATGAAATTTAAAATTTTTGAAATACTTAAAATTGAATTATCTCAATTATCTAAAAATTCAAATATCTCAATTCATTTATTTATTGATAATTTTAATATAATTTTAAATAATTCAATTACAAATTATAAAAATTCAAATAATATTTCAATAAATTTTAATCAATTTCAAATTGGTAAATTTATTAATGATTTAATTTCAAATAATTTTAATTTTAATAAAGGTTCAATAATCTTATCAAATTCTTCAAAATTTTTTAAAAATAATACTTTAAAAATTAAATTAAATGAATTAAATTATGATCCTTATAATTATTTAAATAATTCAAATTCAAAAAATTTAAATATTTTTGATCAAAATTGGTTAAATTCTTTAGATTCTGTAAAAATTTTAAATTTAAAAAAATTTAATAAAATTCAATTCAAAACTTTCTTAAATTTATTAATCTCAAATAATTTAATCTTAAATTCAGAATCAAAAAATTTTAATATTGATCAATTAGTTAATCAAAAATTCTTTTTAAGTGGTAATGGTAATCCGGGTGAATTATTAAATTCTTGTAATTATCTTTATCATTAAACAATAATAATATATTCATATTCATATTTATATATTTTTTATAAAAACCACTTTTGTATATAAATTAAAAAAGAAAAAAAAAAAAATTAGAACTAAAAATTAAATAAATACAGTTATAAAATTCTATATCTATTAAAAATCATTGTAACATTAAAAATCATTAAATTGTCTTATTTCTTATATTTCTTTTATTGTCTAAACTGTCTTCTCTTATAACTACTTGAATTACCTGAAGTATTAGAATTATTACTATTATTACTTTCTTCATTATTACTTGTAAGTATTGTCGTTTCATTAAACCCTCTTTTCTTATAATTAGACTTATTATACCCAATATCTGTCCCAATATACTCATTATTATCATATCCCTCATTTTCATATCCTCCAATGTTATTTCCACTATTATTATATCTATTAACATATCCACTACTATTAATACTTTCATTTCCATACTCATATCCATCACTATAACCAGTATTGTAATTTCTTGAAGTATAGCTCCTGTCATCAAATCCTTGGCTATGAAATCCAAAATTTTGATTATGATTATAATTGATATTATTTTTATTATCGTTATAACCACTTTCAAAACAGGCATTATTAGCATTCATACTATTAAAATTCTGACTAGGATAAGGTTCTTTTGGACCTTGAGGAATTGAAGGATTATTAGTATTATTATTATTGTATTGACTTTGATTTGTAAAATTTACACTGTTCCAACTATTTGTTTGATTGTTAATCTGAGGAGCCTTTGGCTTTGGTCTATACTCATCAACTCGATGATTAACTTTTTGATCTTTGGATTTAGGTCTATATTCATCAACTTTATAATTCCATCGCTGATTAAACTGATTTGGATGAAATCTTTTCCGAGAATCAATTGGTTTAAATTTAACATTACTATTATTATCATTATAACTTATACTTTCATTTTGAGAAAATAAATTAGAAGATTTTATTGAATTATTAGAATATTTTTCACTAAAAAGATCTTCATTTTTATCTTTTATAACAAGATCAATTTCTTTAGTTTCACTTATATCTTTTTCTTGACTATCAGTGGAATTTTCATAACTTGTTGAGACATTCAATTGTTCATCAGTAGTATTGAAATCAAGATTTAATTGGTTTACATCAGAAATTAAATCATCATTGAACAAACCTTCAAATCCATTATTTGGTGTAATTCTATTGAAATTTAACCAATGACCCTTTTTTCTTGCAAATCTTAAACATTTCCAATTAATACTTACTTCTTCAATTGATTTATTAATTTTTTCATTATCAATGAATATATTATTTAATTCATTATCTTTATTTTTTTTTATTTTATCATTATCAGAGTTATTTTTAATATAAATTTTATTTAACTCTATTCTACTTTTTTCAATAAATTCATTGAAATTATTACAATTTTTATTTGAAATTGTATTAATTTTACAAATACCATAATCAAGTTTCCAAATTTGAGATAAATTGAAATCTCCCATTTTATTGAATTGATTAAAATTGATTTTATTTTTTTCAAATGTTGTATTTATATGATTATTATAAATATTATCAATAAATTGAATTAACTCATTATTTGATAAAGGAGATTTATAAAAATCTGGAGAATTTTGTAATTTCCATCTTAACCAAGAATTATCACCAACATCTTTTAAAGTTAAAATACTAAAATGAAAAGATAAATCAAGTTTAAAATATAATTTTGGAATTTCTTTTTTGAATTTGAAATAAAATCCAGTTTCAAATTTAGATAAATTTATTTCATTAAAAAAATCAATTGAATTTAATTTTTTAATTTTATTTTGATCTAAAAATTCATCTCTTACATTACCAGAAATTTGAAAATAAAATGAAGAAATAATAAACATTTGAATTAAAATCATTTGTCTGAATAAATGATCATTATAAATTTGATTATTGAAATCATTTAAATTAATTATAAAAATTGGATTAAATATTTTATTATTATAAAAGTTTTTTTTTAAATTAATTAAGATTTTTGAATAATTTTTTAAATTAATTCTTTGATCTATTGATAAATTTTTCTGTTTAATTTTTATTAAATTATTTTTATAATAATAATTTTTTTCTAAATTTGAAATAAATTCAAAATTTTCTGCAAGTATTGATTTGAATTGATTCATTTTATTAATATCATTAATATATAATAATGGATTTGATAAAATTGAATATAAAAACCAAAAATCTTGAAAACCATTAATATTATTTGTATTAATATTATTATAAATTGAATTATAAGATAAATTAAAATTTGAATTTAAATTTAAATTTGAAATTGTATTAATTTTAAATTTTTTATTAATAAGAAAATTATCATTAATTTTAAAACAAAATTGAACAAAAATTAATAATTCACCTTTAAATGAAAAAGTTGTGAAATTTTTATTATTTGAAATAATATAATTAAATGATAAATTTGAATTATTAATTTTTTTAATTAAATTATTAATCATTAATGAAATTATATTACCAGGATTTTTTTTTATAGATAAATTATTTTTTTTAATATAAAAATTAAATCTTTTTATATTAAATTTCCAAAATAAATGAATTTGATTTATATTGAATATATTTTCAAAAATATATGATATAATTTTATGTGGGAAATCTAATAGATTATAATCTGAATTATAATTTGAATTATATAGAAATATTGATAAATCGAATAATATTGATAATTTATTTAATATTGAATTAGAGACCTTATTATTGTTATAGTCATTATTATCATTATTATTAAAGATTAAATTAACTTTATTCGAGGAAATTAAATCATTGATATAATTTATAAAAGAAATCTCTAAAAGTGATTTAACTACTTCATTTTCATTTTCATTTTTATTTTTATTTTTATTTTCATTTATAATTCCATTACTTAATAAGTTATTCAATTTATTTAAAAATTGATTAAAGAATTCTAAATTCAAGCCAAAAGATGTGCCATTGATGTAATTTGGATCTTTATCATTCAAATCATCAATTAATAATATTAATATATTCTTTAAGTTCAATAAATTTTCAGTAAATTCTAAACTAGAACTAGAACTAGAACTTGAACTAGAACTAGAATTAGAATTAGAATTAGAATTTAAATTGGAATTGACATTGGTATTGGCATTTGAATTTGTAACTGAATTGAAATCATTAACAATTTGATTTAAATCCATTGCAGAATTTGGCATTTATTTATCTTATTTCTTATAAAATAATATTTTATGAAATAAATAAATTAGATTAAATTATTGTACAGAAAATGATTTGAAAATAAGGATAATAATCATGATAAAGCAATGAATATGGCTTGAAGCAACATATATTGAATAATTAAATTAGATTATCGTATTTATTGTATTAATTTATTAATTTATTAATTTATTAATTTATTGATTTATTGAATATTGATAATATAGCAAAATATAAAGCTAGCCTTGGATAAAGATAGCCCCTGATAAAGAATGTTTATTTTATTCTACTTTCAATTGATTTGAATGAGAAACCAAGGAATATCAATATTGTTAATTGATAGAATGATAGCTTGAAAGTGATAGAGATAAAAGCAATTAGATGAAATATATATTTTTAAGATTAATACGAATAAATACGATTAAACAGAGATAAATGCAAATAAATAAAGACAATGAACAATAAAGACAATAAATACAAATGGAAAGAGATAGCAAAAAATGTGTTCATTTGGAAATTTTCCCAGATTTGAATTTGGAATTGGCGGTGGGTTTTTTAAAGTTCAAATTTCTGCGGGTGGCGGTTAAAAGAGGTGGGTCGGTGTGGGACTGCATTGCTTGACAGGAGACTGCGTTGGGAAAACGGGACCCGCAGAACTGGCTTCAAGAACATTTTTTAAAATTTTAAATTAATTTATTTTATTTATCTGATAATCTATATTGAATATTTGTAATGAAGATAAGAAAAAGAATGGAAATAGAAAATAAAGAATAGAAATGAGTGATATTATACAAGCTTTAAGAGTTGTTGTGTATGAGAAAGAAAGAAAGAAAGAAAGAAAGAAAGAAAGAAAGAAAAAAGTTGGAATATTAGTTATATTCATAAATTGGTTCATTTGGATCAATTCTAAAAATTTTATCAGCATTTAAGATTCTATTTGGATCTAAAGATAATTTAATTTTTCTCATTAAACTAATTGGATCTTCACCAATTTCATCAATTAAATAATCTCTTTTACCAAAACCAACACCATGTTCACCAGTACAAGTACCATCATTATCTAAAGCTCTTTTAACCATTCTATCAACTAAATCTTGAGCAATTTTTCTTTCTTTTGGATCATATAATAAAAATGCATGAAAATTTCCATCACCTGCATGACCAACTAAAGTTGCAGTTAAACCTGAATTATTCATATCATCTTTAGTTTCTTTTAAAACTTTAGCTAATTTTGAAACTGGAACAGCAACATCAGTTGTCCAAATTTGAATATTTGGATTTGATTGTTTACCATAATTAATTGTTGACCATAAAGCAACTTTTCTTGCACTCCATAATTCATGTTTTTCTTCATCATTTTTTGCAAATTCAAAATTTAAACTTTTATTATTATTTGTAATTTTTTTAACATTTGAAATCATTTCTTTTAAAGTTAAATCTGAACCACTTAATTTAAAAAATAAAGTTGGTTTTTCCAACCAAATTTTTGAAGTTTCACCACTTTTATTAATACAATTCATCATTTTATCATCTAATAATTCAACAGCATTAACTTGAATACCATTTGAAATTATATCCTGAACAGAATTTGCAGCATTTTCAATTGAAGGAAATGAAACAACAGCAACAGTTTCATTTTTTGGTATAACATTTAATTTTAAAATTGCTTCAGTAACAATACCTAAAGTACCTTCACTACCAATAAATAAACCTGTTAAATTATAACCTGCAGAAGATTTTCTTGGTCTTTTTTTTGTTTTAATTATTGTACCATCAGCTAAAACTACAGTTAAACTTAAAACATTTTCTTTCATTGTACCATATCTTGCAGCATTTGTACCAGAACATGAAGTTGCAATCATACCACCAATTTCAGCACCTGGACCTGGATCTGGACCAAATTTTAAACCTTTTGGTAATAAATATTCTTCTAAATCTTCCCAACCAACACTTGGTTGTACAGTTATATCTAAATCATTTTGATTAAGATTTAAAATTTTATTCATTTTATTTAAATCTAAACAAATTCCACCTCTTGTTGGTATAAAATGACCTTCTAAAGAAGTACCACCAGAATATGGAGTTACTGGAATTTTATAATCATTACAAATTTTTAAAATTTTAGAAACTTCAATTGTTGAACTTGGCCAAACAATCATTTGTGGTCTTTGATTATCATTAGCATGATGACTATTCCAATAAGTATCAGAATGATTATCTAATTCACTTTTTGAAGTTGAAAAAAATTCATTATTATTATTTAAAATTTCTTTAATTTTTTTAAAAGCAATTTCATAATCATTAATTGTACCATAATTTAATTTATTTAAATCATTTAATTTAGTTATTGAATTTTTTGGAAATAAATCATTTGGAGGATTATTATAAATTTTATTAATTGTTGAATATGAACCAATAATTATACCAGAAATAAATAATGAAGAATATATAATTAATTTATTAAAAGTAGATTTATTTGAATTATTATTTGAGTTTGTTTTAGTATTGGTACTTGAATTAAATCTTTTAAATTGATAGTTATTTTTGAATAAACTATTATTTAAATTACTATTTAAATTATAGTTTATCAAAGATTTTGAATGAATTATATTTCTTTTTGTAATATTATTAAACATTATGAAATATATATATATATATATATTATATTATATTATATTATATTATATATAAGAATATGAATATGAATATGAAAGTACGAATATGAATATATGAGAATATGAGAATATGAAAGTATGAATAAAGATATGCAATTAAAGAATAAGAATAAGAATAAAAATAGTCTGGGGAAATTAATTTAAGAAAATTGATGAAAAATAGATTAAAATTTATTGAATTGAATTTATCATTTAAGAGAATAATAGGAACTATTTATATCTTCAATTTTCTTTCATAGTAATATTACTACTATATCATTGATTGATAATTGGCTTTAGTTTAATTATTTTTATTTCATTATTTCGTATTATTTCATTTATTTTATTATCGATTTAAACCAATTTACTTATTTTACTTGATTCAATTATTTACATTTACTTATTTTATCAGTGATTAAAGTCATTTTCACTCGATTTTTATCAGATTTTGATTAGATTGCGGTTTCGTGGGGTGGAGGCAGCCGAGAAGATCGGCAATTATTCGTGGGGGCTGCGAGAACTGCGAAATTGACAAAATTTGAACAGTTTTTAACTCAGGGGGTGAATTGAATCTGTTTTCTTTCTCAGGTCTGTTTTATCTTGTTTTGTCTTGTTTTGTCTTGTTTTGCTTCATTTAATTATTTATTCTGTTGTTTATTTTGTTTATTTTGTTTATTTTGTTTATTATCTTCTTTCTTTTGATTATGTTTATTATGTTGATTCTGCTTGGATATTTCAAGATCAGTTCTGTGGGTTTCGACTCACCCAAAGCCAAAGCCAAAGTCAAAGCCAAAGTCAAGTCACGGCAAACGAACCGAAGTTCTGGGTTTGGAGAAGAAGTTTGGCCACGGAAGGGTTACCCGGCGGCGTGGCTCTGGAGTCGCTGCTCTCGTCGCTTTTTCTGCTGTTCAATTAGGAATCTCCGCGGCGTGGACATTCGGAAGCCACGCACTCGCCGCAGGGTAACCTGCTACTCCACGGCCTCTCCGCGTTTCCAGCGGCCTTCTTTTCTTTGTCCACATCCACATTCCTAATCCAGAACCATTGAAGCACAAAAAAGTAGCAGTGCTTAGCTAATGTCACATGCAATCCTCATTTAAAATGTAACGTGACTATGGCTGAAATACCCTCGTAATTCAAAGAACGACAAAACTCAGGTCTCTTCTCTTTTAACGGTGTATTTATGAGAAGTAGAGTAATTAAGAGAACACCCCTCCAAAATATGTCCACATTTTTAAGAGACATATAATTTGGTGCAAGTTATAAATCTATAAAATACTTTATCCACTGTATAACCTATTTATATCCCTTGAAAATACTTTTTTCACTTCAAATAAATACCCGTTTATGATAATAATCATACTCAAATTACATTTTTCACTTTTCAAACTTTTTTTGTAAATAACTTCTAAAAATTGCTTTCTTTAAAAGAACATTTTTTTTCTCTTTTTTCATTTCCAAAGTTCTTATAAAATATCCATTTTCATTGATATTTAAATCATTTTCCTTTTTAAAAATTGATAATTTTATATTATTAAACCTTTTAATATCTTTAGTTACTTCATTTCTATAATTTTTTAAAAAAATATCATTTTTATCATTTTCCATTTTAAAACTTTTAAAATTTTTAAAATCTTCAATATTTTTATTATTATTATTAATAAAAATTCTTTTCAATGTATTAAAATTTAAAGTTTTTATAATTAAATTCTCATTTTTTAATTTATTTAAATTAATATTAATATCACTTGAATTAAAAATTGAATTTCTATTTGGATTTAAAAATGATTCACCAATTAATTTAAATGGTTTAAAAATTGTATTTGAATTTGAATTTGAATTTGAAATTGAATTTGAATTTAAATTTGAATTTACTTTAACTTTTAAAACTTTAAAAATTTTATTCTTCTTTTGAGTTTTTGTTCTTATTCTTTTAATTTCTTTAATTAATTTATCTCTTGTTGGTAATTTATTAATTTTATCTAAATTTTTTACTTTTTTTCGTTTCTTGGCATTTTTATCATCTTCATTATCTTTCTCATTCATTTCATTCTTTTTATTTCCTTTGATTATATCATATTTATCTAATTTAAATTCTTTTTCATTAATTGAAATTTTAAAATCTATAAATAATTCACCAAATTCCATTTTATATATATAAAAATAACCTATTATTTGACAAAATTGATAGTAAACTGTATTTTTAATATATTTTATTAAATAAACATATAAATATATATATATATAAATCATCTTAGATTAGTAACAATTAATCAATCAACAATTAAATAACAATTTATCAATAATTAAATAACAATTAATTAACAAAAAAATATTTATTATCTTCTTTTTATCCTTTTTTAGTTCTATAATTATTTCATTTCATTTTTTATTTGCTATGATTTTTGATGATTGCTCATTTTTTATATATTTAAACTTTAATAATTCAAAACTAGCTCCATGGCCCGGATCACGGATAAGAGATCTAAATCTTTATTAGCAATACCTAAACTTAAATCTTAATTTTCTATCATTCTAAACTTTATTTACATTATACAGTTTTAAATAAATAATAAAAATACTACAATTAATTATTTTGCAAAAGCTTTAATTATAAAGCTAAATGTATTGAATATATATCTATATGAATTAAAAGATAAGAAAGAAGAAAAAAAAAAGTAATATTATTAGAAATTCTAATCCATAAATGCAGCCGACCTTGCCTTTAAATGTTTTAAAACAAAGAAATAGTAATAAAAAATAAAAAAAATTTGGAATGAGAAATTAACCCTGTTAGAATCACCAAAAAAATATCATAACCATGACAAATAATATTTAAAATCAGTATAAAAAAATTACTGATAAAATAGAACCATTAAAAACCAAAAAAAATAAGACAAAAAAGAATAAGATAAAGAATAAAGTAAGTTAAGTTAATTAACAGGTAATTAAATCAACAATTTTTAAATGAACAGGATAACAAACAGATCCAATATCTTGATCATATAAATTATAAAAATTACCACTTAAACATTGATAAAATTCATCATTTGTACCAATTGTTAAATAACCAGTTTCTGGATTAACAGACCAACCAGCAGCATAAATAGCACCAGCTTGTGGAGGACCATCAAATTGAAATTGTCTATTTGCAACAATTGAACCAATTCTACCTTTTGAATCTGATAAAATTCCATTACTTAAAGTCATTGATAATGTAGAATTAGTATTACATGAAACATCATGAGAAAATGATCCAATAGTTTCTGCGGAATCTGAAGTTGAGGCAGTATTAGTTGATGTAGTTGAGGTTGTTCCAGTTGTAGCTTGGACTTGACCATCAGTTATTTGAGAAGCAGCAGAAGCTGTTGGAGTGATATAAGATGAAGTTAAAGTAGTTGCTTGAATTTGACCATCATTGATTTGAGAAACTGCTTGAGCAGTAGTTTCAGTTGTAGCTGTAGTTGCTTGTATTTGACCGTCGCCGATTTGAGATACTACTTGAGCTGTGGTGGCAGTGGTGGCAGTGGTAGCTTGAATTTGTCCATCACCAATTTGTGAAACAACTTGAGCAGTGGTTGCGGTTGTTGCTTGTATTTGACCATCTCCAATTTGACTTACAACTTGAGCTGTGGTAGCAGTAGTAGCTTGAATTTGACCATCTCCAATTTGTGAAACAACTTCAGCAGTTGTAGCGACAGAAGTGGCAGTAGTAGCTTGTATTTGTCCATCATCGATTTGTGAGACTACTTCTGCAGTAGTTGCCACAGTAGTAGCTGTTGTAGCTTGTATCTGACCATCACCAATTTGACTTACAACTTCAGCTGTAGTGGAAACAGGAGTAGCAGTTGTTGCTTGAATTTGTCCATCACCAATTTGAGAAACAACTTGAGCAGGTGTTGCAGTTGTAGCTTGTATTTGACCATCACCAATTTGACTTACTGGAGCTGCAGAAGTGATTGTAGTTAAAGAAATAGAAGTTGTTGAAGTTGAAGTTGCAGCTTGAATTTGACCATCTGTAATTTGAGATACATCTCTTTTAACTAAAGTATTATTTGAAATTGTAACAATTTCAATACCGAATGAAGATGCATAATTTGTTAAACCATTTGATAAAGTATCACTTGGAGTTAAAGTTGTCCATGGATCAGAAGGAATATAAGCAGCTTTTGAAGATATTATTAATAAAGCAATTGAAGTTAAGATTGAACAAGATAACTTCATTTTTAAATTCTTATTACTGAAAAGATATTATGTTGATATTCAATTAGTAAATGATTAATAATTGAAATTTGTGATTAAGGGTTTGTTATTTTTGTTTAGATTAAAGTGAATGCAATTATAATTGATTTTAAATTTATTGAATTGAATTGATTTGATTTGATTTGATTTGAGAAAATATAAGTGATTGATAGAGTAATTATATATATAATTTTTTTTCAATTAAAGATTATTAAATTGAAGTGAATTTGAATTGAATAATATGAATTGAGTTGATATTATTTATAATAAAATTAATTTTGAAAGTTATTAAAAAAAAGAACATTTCGAGGATTATTTATATTATTTTCAAATTGATAAAAAATAGAAGGAATTAATTGATAATTATTATTTGATCTATTTCTCTTCATTTTTTCTTAATAGTTTATTGACATAATTAGAAGTGTAATGAGCGTAATGAATGAATAACTTTAATTTTTATTTAATATCCATGATTTCGACTGATTCGATATTAATATCAATATCGTTTAAGTTAAACTAGATTATCTCCACAGTTACCAAATTATTATTTCAAAAGAATTAAGAAATACTTCTTGAAAGAGTATATTGAAAAGCTTTAAAATGATTTGAAATGATTCAAGATCAATTATTCCAATAAATCATTCAGGCTCAGAAGTTGCATTGCCTGGTTTTCATGCATTTCCAGCCACCAAGTTTAGCAGACTGACATAATTAAAAATACCAATGAGACCAGAAAGCAGAGATTCTTCTCTTTCACCATCGACTAAGGTTAATGCACTCGACAAAAGCACATGCTTAGCAGATAAAGATCTATTATTATTATTATTGTTGTTATTTCACAAACATGATTTTGACCACAATGAAAGATATTTTTTTTTGCAACTTACACTTTTGTTTATCTTTTTCCTAATGAAATATATTTCTATTTCATTTATTTTTACCTTTTAATATTTTTGTCATTGTGGCGTTCACAGAGCTAGTAGAAAGTTACCCGGGCTGTGGTAGGCAGTTCGTCTAAATCTGTCGTCACGCACTTTAAAAATAGAATACGCTGGGTAATAAGCGTGCGTGAACATATACATACATTGAATTACATTTAACTAAAATCAGAAGTTCCATAAAACTGGCGTCAGTTTAAATTTTTATTTTTATTTAATTTATATAATAAACAGTGATAAATACTGTTAATAATTACAAGTTTTTTACAATTTTGTATCATTTATGAAAGGTATAAGTATTATTATTATTATTATTAATTTTATTTTGTAGAAAATCTATGTGAATGAAAAAATAAAAAATGAAAGAGAAATATAAAAACTAACCAAAACTTGTAGGAAAAATACAAAGAGATTAAAGAAAAACAAGTGAATATTTTAAGTTTAATAAAAGATGCAAAAATAAAGTAAAGAAATAGATAGATATAGTACCATATGAGAAATTATGAAAAAGTATTGAATGAAAAATGAAAAATGGAAAAATGAAATGATAAGAAGAAAATGAGAAAATGAGATAGATATCAATAAAGTTAAAATTTTCAGATAATTAATATTGATGAGTATGAATATCTTTTTTATGTTCAACTTTAATCATTGGTCTATATTCTGGTTTCCACATTTGTTGTTTAACCCATTCATGACAAGAATCAAAATCTCTTGGAACAATAACATTTTTATTTGTACCTGGTTGTCTTTCATTTTCAATTCTAGCTAAACCTTGTTCAATAGCTTTTAAAATAACTGCAGTTGCAATTCTTGAAGCACATGAAACAATTTCTTCAACTGGTGGTAATAAACCAGCTTTTGGATTTTTAACTTTTGGTGATAATTTTGCTAATTCATCAACAGCAGCACTTACCATTTCATCTGAAATAATTTTTGATCTTGATAAAACTGCACCTAAACCAATTCCTGGAAATGAAAAACAATTATTATTTTCTGAAGATACAAACCCATTAACTGGTTTAAATGGAGAACCAGTTGCAACTAAAGCATTATTATCAGTCCATTCCATTAAATCTTTTGGTACAGCTTCATGAAGTCTTGTTGGATTAGATAATGGGAAAACAATTGGTTTTGGATTATATTTATACATCATTCTTATAGCTTCTTCAGTAAAAGCACTTGCTTGAGTTGAACAACCAATTAAAACAGTTGGTTTAACTTTTTCAATAATTTCAACTAAAGATTTTGTATTAATATTTTTATAATCATCATCATTATCAGCATAAATTAATTGATCTTTTGAAGCTAAATTATTTTCAGACATTGAATTTAATATTAAACCATATCTATCCATACAATGAATTTTTGATCTTGCTTCAATTTCAGAAATTCCATGAGTCATCATATGTGAAACAATTTGATCAGCAATACCTAAACCTGCAGAACCCGAACCATAAACTAAAATTTCAGAATCTAATAAATTTCGATTTGTAAAATTTAAAGCAGCAATTATTGAAGCCATTACAACAGCTCCAGTACCTTGAATATCATCATTAAAACAAGAAATTTTATTTCTATATCTTTTTAATAAATTTCTTGCATTTAAAACACCAAAATCTTCAAAATGAACAACAGCATTTGGATATCTATTTTTAATAACATCAATAAATCTATCACAAAATGCATCATAAGCTTCACCTCTAACTCTTGGAAAACGATTACCCATATATAATTCATCTTCAGATAATAATTTATTATTTGTACCAACATCAAGACAAACAGGAATAACTCTACCAGGATGAATACCACCACATAAAGTCATTAAAGCTAATTTTGAAATTGCAATTCTTACACCACCAACACCTTGATCACCAATACCTAAAATACCTTCACCATCAGAAACAACAATATAATCAACATCTTTATCTTGACCAAAAACAGACATTCTTCTTTCAATTGATTCAGGATCAGAAATATCTAAGAAACAACCTTCTGGTTTTCTAAAACGATGAGAAAAAGCAGCAATTGCATCACCTTCAGTTGGAGTATAAATTATTGGTAATAATTCTCTAATATGTCTTCTAACTAATTCATAAAATAAAACTTTATTTTGTTGTCTCATTGAAGTACAAAAATCATTTTTACCTAATGGAGTTCTTAACATTGATAATTGTTTATAAGCTCTTTCAACTTGTTCATCTAAAGTATTAACTTGAGGAGGTAAAAGACCTTCTAATTCAAAAGCAATTCTTTCTTCTAAAGTAAAAGCAGAACCTTTATTAAATAAAGGAGAATTTAAAATTTGAAAACCTTTTAAATCACATTCAATTGAACCATCAACAGATAATCTTGTTGATTTTGGTTTTCTATTACTATATAACAGTTCAGCTTTCCAACCAATTGGAATTCTTTTACAATAACCAAAAGATTCATTTCTTGAATTTTTATTAAAATCAGAAATTGATAAATTTGATAAATTTAATAAATTTGAATTTGGTTTTGGATGAATATTTATAATTTGTTCATCATCTTCAAATTCAGATACATTTTCAGATGGATTATTTGAAACACCATTTCTTTGATCTAAAGTTGTTGAAAGTACAGTCATTTTTAATTATAATTATTTATTATATTATTATATTATTAGTATTATTATTGATAAGATTGAGTAAATTAAAAGTGAAGTGTGAATGTAATTAAGTAAGTAATTAATTAAAGATTATAATACGATATAAGTTTGATAATATAATAAAGTAATAAATTAATAAATTGATAAATTAATAAAATAATGAATTGAAGAATAAATAAATAAGGAATAAATGGATATATTTATAATATAATAAAAATATAAAAAATATAAGCAATTTAAGAATACAATATTGATATTGGTATGATTTCTTTTTCAAAAGAGAGAAAAAAGAGAAAAAAAAGAAAGTTGAAGTAAACTAAAGAGAGCCAATAATAAAGAGATTGAGAGAATTGATAGAGTAATGGAATAATTGAATATTTTCATAGTCTTTTTTTCATATATTTTTTTTTTATTTACATAGTTAATTTCATAATTGATGGAAATTGTAGGAGGTTTAGTTATTAGTTATTAGTTATTAGTTATTAGTTAATAGTTATTGATAGCCTATTACAGAGCCTATTCTTTGGATCGAGATTGAAAATTTTAATTTTTTTTTGTTTTTGTTTCAGTTCCAATTACAAAAATTACACTAAAAGGTTAAAAAGTTAAAAAGCAAGAAGGTAAGAAAGTAAGAAAGAAAGCTAAAAGATCCCGTTCGGAGCCTGCCGTTACCGCAGCTGTCAAGAAAAACACCCAGAGAATAAAGTGGCAACGCGGTCAATCTCGGGAGCCAGACCAAGCCAGCAAGAGCCAACGCAGGGCTCACGCGCCTCATCTGCGGCGGTGTAGCCAACTTTATCTGCCTCGATGCAATGGCAGGGGGGTGTGGGTGGTCCACAAGCGACACCTCCGACTGTTCAGACCGGAAGCCTTTACGACCGGAAGCTTCCCCGACCTCGAAATATCCTAGTTAAACACTGCACAGAGCTTGGCTTTAGTAGTTCCAGGATGCGCCCCATGAGGTGGGCTCGCAACGTTACCCGATTGGGAAGCTTACGGGAGTGTGTTAGCAAACAAAAAGTGTCAGCTGACACTGACAATTATATCGGGGAAGAAGTTGCTATGACATTTAAATAACTATTTCCGCTTTCTTGCGGCCATTTCCGATTACATAAATTCATTGGGCAAATTCCGATGGGCTTTTGCAGTTTACAGGCATAAAATATATTTGATGAAGAAAAAGTCCTGCACTGCAAAAAGACAGCAATCAGACAGATTTGAACGTTTCCTGTTGTCCCATTTCTGAAGTTGCCAATTCCCGTAATCAGTCCTTCGGTCCTGTACCGCTACGGGTCACCTTCTTAATGGTTGTTGGTTTAATCTTTGGATCCATAATAATCTTAGGTACAATGGATCAACTGGTAATAGATTATTCTAATTGATAGTTATTCTTCATCTTCTGATAATAATTCTTATATTTATATCTTTATTATTTTGATTGTTTAAATCAATTCCATTGGATTATTTTATTGTTTATTATTTTTGTTTGTTAATTATTGTTTTTTGTTTATTGTTTATTGTTTGCTATTTATTGTGTAGATTATCATTTTTTAATAACAAGTTTAACCAATACAAAATCAAAATGATACGTACAAATGTAAAAAATAAACAAACAAGAAAAAAAGTATGGGAAATTTCTTGTTGAAACCCGAGAAAAAACAATATTTTCTTCAGAAGTCAATAAATAATTTCACCAGGTTAAATAAATGAGATTAAAGTAGAGTGAATATCTTTCTCATTTAATAACAATCTCTTCACTTTTTTCTTGTATTTGATTGAAATGAAGACTAATTTCATTTGATTGAAGTTATTCTCTATTTAATAGATTTCGTTCTCGATTAGGAAAGAGGGGAACGAGAAACACAGGACACAAGGTTACCTTCATCACTTTCCCTCACTAAGTTGATGACTAAAAGATAATCTTTTTGTTGAATTTGTTGAATTAATTATCTTCCTATCTTTCTACCGTCAACAATTCTAAGATCTGATAAAATCTGATCTGTGCACAAAATAAAACTAAGAAAAAAACTAAAATTGAAACTAAAATCAAATTTCTTCTGATAAATTTTTCATTTTCTCGACTAAATTTAATTCAACCAATTACTAGTAGTTATCGGATTCCGAGTATATTATTAATTGACAGCTTTGTAACAGGCAAAGTCAAGACAACCCACAGGGGTGGTAACGGATAAGACATAACCCGCTTACAATAGTTTTAAATACACATTGTCCCGCATATTTATTTATTTTAATTTCAAATTGTAGGTGTTTTACGAACTCACACCACAAAAAGGGTCTTCCCTGTAACATTGAAATAAAATCAAAACAATATTCCAGAATTGGAAATGTGTCGTGTTACTTATTTTAGTCCGCTGGCGTCTGCTAAATTTCCCAAAATAGGTAAAAAAAAGAATGTATCGTGCCACGACCTTACCACCGTACGACTGTACCACCGGTCTTTCTCTTATGCTATGCCGTATCTCCGGAACTCAATAAGGCTCAAAAAAAACCCAACCTCCACTAAATGGCACCCACCAAACCGGAATTTAACGTATTTCTCTACGAGAACCGGTTCGGTAAAAGTAATAAATAAATTCTGTTAATTTCTCTTCTGATTACGTAATATCAGAAGTATTTGCTAATAATTCTCTAATTGTTGTCGGATTATTTTCAAATTTCGCTCAATTTCGGGTGTCCATTTAACCTTTAGTTTACTTACTAAATTATAATTTTCCATTGATTTTCCTTTGACGTAATAAATATATAATATTAATATTAATATATTACTATTAATATTATTATGAATTATTCAATTCTCTTATAATGAATAATTAGTAAATATAATATTCTTTTTCGGGCTTATTTGAGTGATAAAAACACAATAAAGGTACTAATTTACAATACAAAAGAATGATAAACAAGAAACAAACAGTAAAGAATATGTCAAGTTCTTTTTATTTCCTCAAAGTTAGAATATGATAGAATCATTTAACCATTTTCTTATTTACTAAAAATATATTCTTTTAAAAATTCAATAATATTACCACCATTGAAATGAAAAAAAAAAAAAAAAAAAAAAAACGTTTTATTACTTTAACATACGGCTGAACAAGCACATGTTTTTTAATGATATTGATATTCTATCCTATATTTTCCTAGAAGTAAAGTAAATAGAATTCTTTATTCCATTATTCCATTATTAAATTACTCTATCAAATATTTTATTTATATATTAAATATCTCTTCCGGTTTATTTAAAAGGATACGAGGAGGATCATAATCGAAATGAATTAAACACTATTAAACATTTATTGCGTAGTTAACTCTTGTTTAGATAAGCTTATCTTATCTACAAGCTTAAAGCCATGAAGCTAAAAACTACTGTTATTCTTATCGAGATCTGTCTCTTGATTGGCCAGTCACCCATCACTTCGATTTAACAACAAACAAACAGACAAATAAACAAACAAACAACAAATCAGATCAAATCAGATCAAATCCACTTCAAATCCACTTCAAATCGACTTCAGTTCCAGTTCAATTCTTGCCGAGTCAAATAAAAAATAATGCCCTCTAAATATATAGGTCACATGTAAATACATAGGGCTATTAATATTATATTTTAAACAAAATGCGGTCTCAAAAATCAAAAGTATATCACATGACTTCTTATTTTTCTTGAAGTTTGTCAATTTTTTGTTAATTTTAATCATCAACGCAACGCAAAACCTCAATTATGTGTTTATTTTGAATTCCATCACCATAAAACCTTAGTAAATTATCAAAAACAACGCAAAACAATACTTTAAGCACATTTTAACGAGAGCTTCATTATTAAAACTCTTAACTATTACTAAAATATACATATCACATGACTTACTCCCTTTAATTTTTCAGGTTTATTCAATTTTCAATAATAATTTCAATTTTTCATCATCAAAATTTTAAATAATCAATTATTGAATTCATAATTCATAAATCTTTTAAAATTTTAAATCAAAGTCAGTACTGTAACGTTAGTAAGATTTAAACAATAAAAATAAAGATAAAAAAATTAAAGAGTAATCTTTTAAACCATTAATTAATAATTAATTATCTGATCTAATCATAATCAAAAAATGGCTTTCGATAAAAGTACAGCTGTTAAAAGCTCTCCATATTATTCAAGATTTCAAACTCCATTTCGTAGAAGAAGAGAAGGTAAAACTGATTATTATCAAAGAAAGAGATTAGTTACTCAACATAAAGCAAAATATAATACTCCAAAATATAGATTAGTTGTAAGATTTACAAAAAAAGATATTATTTGTCAAATTATTTCTTCTTTAATTACTGGTGATATTGTTTTATGTGCTGCTTATTCTCATGAATTACCAAAATATGGTATTAAATATGGTTTAACAAATTGGTCTGCTGCTTATGCAACTGGTTTATTAGTCGCAAGAAGAGCTTTAACTAAATTAGGTTTAGATGAAACTTATCCTGGTGTTGAAGAAGTTGAAGGTGAATATGAATTAACTCAAGCTGTTGAAGATGGTCCAAGACCATTTAAAGTTTTCTTAGATATTGGTTTACAAAGAACTACAACTGGTGCAAAAATCTTTGGTTGTTTAAAAGGTGCTTCTGATGGTGGTTTATACATTCCTCATTCTGAAAATAGATTCCCAGGTTGGGATTTTGAAGCTGAAGAATTAGATGCTGAAACTTTAAGAAAATATATTTATGGTGGTCATATTTCTGAATATATGGAAGAATTAGCTGATGATGATGAAGAAAGATATAGACAAATCTTTAAAAATTATATTGCTGATGATATTGATGCTGATGCAATTGAAGATATTTATGCTGATGCTCATGCTGCAATTAGAGAAAATCCTGTTTTTAAACCAACTGTTAAAAAACATACAAAAGCTGAATATGCTGCTGAATCTAAAAAATACAGAGATGTTAAACTTACAAAAGAACAAAGACAAGAAAGAATTGAGAAAAAAATTGCAGATTTCAAAGCTTCTCATTAAATTTAATGTTAATCTTAAAATTTTCTTTAATTTTATTCAATTTAAGATCTTTTAATATAATTTTTTTATCTATTTCATTTAATTATTTAATTATTTAATTGTTTAATTATTTAATTATTTAATCATTTAATTATTTACTTATTCAATTATAAATACTTATAAATATATAATAAATTTATATTATTGATCTTATTTATTAAATTCTTCTGTTTTCATATACCATGCAATATCTGAAAATTCTCCATATTTATTCTCAATATCTTCAATTTTTATAAATCTTGATGTATAAAATACAATTTCTTCAATAATTTTATTATTTAATGAAACTCCACTACTTTTTAATCCAATTAATAATGTTTCAATTAAAATCTCATGACATTTCATATCAATACCTGGTAAAATTATTGCTCTTTTAAATAC
This sequence comes from Ascoidea asiatica, assembly GCA_001600695.1. Taxonomy (NCBI): domain Eukaryota; kingdom Fungi; phylum Ascomycota; class Saccharomycetes; order Ascoideales; family Ascoideaceae; genus Ascoidea; species Ascoidea asiatica. The sequence goes on along the minus strand of BCKQ01000004.1, from coordinate 1,230,252 downwards.
AGGATCTGATTTATCTTGTTTAATTTCATTAATTTTTGTTTTTTTTGAAATTAATAAATTCTTACTTAAATTTTCCCAAAATTTTAAATATTGTAAACTCATAAATGTACCTCCAAATTTAAACATTGTTTGTGCTAAATTTAATCCATTTATTCTAATTCTTAAATCTTTTTCTAAACATGATGATAAAACTAATTCCCATATATTTGCCAATACTGGTAATAATTCTTTTCTTTCTGTGGATAATATTGGAATTATATTATTTAATATTCTTAAAATTTGAACTCTTAATCGAATTGATGGATGATGAAATAATCTTGAACTATATGAGCATATTTGTTGAACTAATAAATATAATTGTTTCGGTATTGGTGATTCCCATTCTTCTTCATCATTTTTATCATTTTTATTATCAACATCGCCTTCGTATTTGTTCTCGTCATCCTTGATATTATGATTTTTTTTATCCTCATCATCACTTTCATCATCGCTGTCATCATCACTGTCACCTTCACTATTACTTAACTCTTCAATTTTACTAACTGGCTTATTGAAATTATTTTTTCCATATTTTTTCATTTTCTTATTTAAATCATCATAATTTGGAATTAATTTTTGATCTTTAACCAATTCTAAAACTTGATTAATATTTTTCATTCCCCATGGTTTTGTTAATTCATTTACTTCATCATTAAGTTTTGAAAAATATAATTCAAAATCGTATGTTTTTAAATATGCTTTATATATTTCATCAAGTATAGCTTCAAATGCAATAAAAAATCCTTGACATAAAATTGAATATCCATGATAAAAATCTAATAAAACAAAAACTGCATTTATTACATCATCTAATAAAGGTAATAATTCAATTCCACCAATTTTTATTAAAACCATTAATATTGCTGCGGTTCTAGGAGTTATAGTTGAAGCAGTTAATCTTATACTTACAGCATCCAATAAATAATCACAATTATTAAAAATTAAATCATGAATAGAATAATTATAACATGTCTTGGAAATTATTAAAGCTGCTCTTTGTGCATGATTTCTAATAATCTCAGATGTTGAAGCTAATCCATCAATCACTGGGAAAAGATTTTCAAGCAATTCTAATTGAAATGCTTCACCCAAAAATTCACATGCAGTTAAAATAGTATCTAAAGATATAGAGCTTATGAATTCAAGTTCAGAAGATGGTTCTAAAGTTGAAATTTCTTCAAATAAATCTTTATTTATTTCCAAAACTTGTAAAACTATTTCACCCCATTTTTCTCTTTTATTTTCTTCAAAAAAAGCTATAGTATTATAACTATTATTATTATTTGAAGAATCCACTAAATCACTGGTATCAATAAATTCATCAAATAAATCATTGAAACTTTTATCATTTTTGATTTCTTTGATTTCCCTTGAAATATCATTATCAAACTCAGTTTCAAAATTGGATTTTTCTGGAAAAGTTTTCAATGCTCCTTGAATTAAATAATTTAATATCCATAAAGAAACCGATTTATTCAATGGAGAATTACCAATTGTTAACAACAAATTATTAGCTGATTCAATTCCCAATTCAGATGCACCAATTGACTCTAGTAAATTTGTTACTGATGCTTCAGCATTTTTATCATAAGTGAAACTGAACAAATTCGGTATTTCTTCACTTAATTCAATTAGTTTTTGATTAAAAGCGATTTTTAATTGATTATTTTCATTTTCATACTCCTTTGTTGATTCAGAAGCAGATAAAGTTTGTTTTGAAATTAAAAGTAAATCTGATCCATAATAAGAGGAATTGACTACTTTTACTTTTGATTCATTTCTTTTTGAATTATTTTCATGAGATATTATTAAATTTGATATTTCATTACTTATTATATCAAGTATATTAGAAATAGAAGCATTAAAGTCCTGCTTGAATACTTGAATATCTTTACTTGTATTTAATATTTTTTTAATTTCTTTTGTATTATTATTTTTACTATTTTCCACTAATTGAAGAATATCAGTATGTGGAATTATGAACTTATTGTTTAGGTTAAATTTTTTATTATTTAATAAAGTTGGAGTAATGTCAATGAAAAAAGATAAAGAATTTAAAGAATTTTTAATTTTATCTTGATCTGAAGAATGTAAAATATCTGTTAAACTTGAAACTTGAAATTGAAAAGTATTCAAAACATAATTATTGTTGGAATTTAAGACTTTCACTATAATTTCATTACCAATAGTTTTAATTTTCTTTTCCATCTCAATTGAGATATCATTTGAAAACTGTTCAGTTGAAATTATATAGATAGTTATTGAAATAATTAATTGAATTAAATCTTTTGTGAAAGCTGAGTTTTTTAATAAGAGGTTTAAAATATTATCAAAAAATAGTAAAAGATTTAAATGAATTTTAAAATTTTTCGAAGTTTTTAAAACTTCTGAGAAATTTTTTATTATTGTTATAATTTGATCAAACACAAATTTAAGATTAGTTTCTGAATCAAGATTTATAAAAGAGTTGTTTAATAATAATTGAAATAAATCTAAAGAGTTTATAATAATTTTTGAATTATATAGATTGAAGTTTTTACTTGATAAGATTTTATTTAAAATTGAAAGATTTCCTGGTAAGATTTTCATTAATAAATTTTCATTTGTATTATTATTATTTTGAATATTTGGATGAAAAGTATATTTATAAAGATATTTTAATAGATCTAATGAAATTAATTGTAAATCAACATTTTTAACATCATCTTTTATTATATTTAATAAATTAAAGATTAAATTAGATAAGGGGATTAAGTTTTGATTATTATTAACATTAATGAAATATAAATCAGAGTTTTCAATAATATTTTCATTAGAATTATTTTCTATTTGTTTTTTAGATAATGAAATTTCATAATTGTTAATCGAATTAAAAAGACCAAATAAACATTTTATACCGGAATATTGAATAACTTCATTATTTTTGATGGCATCAAAAGTTAAGTATATAATTAATGGGAAAAAATTGATATCATTTGAATCTTTATTTGAAAATTTACTTGATTCAGAAATTGATTCTGGAGTATAAGTTGACCAAATTGAATAAAGAAATAAAAATTCTAGAATATTTAATATTTTTTCAAGTTGGGTATCAGATAATTTCGGCTGTTGATGTAAGAGAAACTTTATTGGTAAGAATATATAATTTGGATCTAAAAACAATTTGAATGAAAGTTCATCATTTATTTGATTTTCATTTAAATTTATATCGCTGAATCCTTTGATAAAATCATTTATATTCAAAATATTTTTATTATGAGACTCATCAATGATTTTATTAGAATAGTTTTCATTTTTAAGATTGATTAAAGCTAAATTTAATTCATTTAATGAATTTGAAATATTCAAAGAATTTTTAAAGTAATTTTCAGGTTTTTGAATTGTTAATTTTGATAAATTTATACAATATGGTTTTATGAATTTGAATTGATGATTTTTAATTAATTTGAATTTATTTATTTCATCTAATGGTTTTCTTTGAACTTCATAATTGCGATTATCTTCACTCATATTCGAAGTGATTTTGAATTTATTATTTTTGTCATTGTCGTTAATAGAATTATTGATATTTCGATTAAGAGAAATTAATTCTCCATTCATTATTTTGTTTTTAATACAATGGATCAATTGATTTAGTTCTTTTGAAATTGATATATGATTGAATGCGAATATAAAGTAACTACTGGTCTGATTATAAATGATGGATGTTTTATAAGAAACTTTGTCTTAACAGTTTAAATGATTAAATTCAATAAAATTTAGATAGAGTCAATCAATTTATTTATTCAAATACACTTTGATCGGTTAAATTTCAATGGGGTTTCATTCTCTGAAAAGTAGAAGTGGGTAAAATGTTTTGTTTTCAAGGGGCGACAAGCAAAGAAAGCACGGGTATAAAACCGTTTGCAGATAATATTAATTTCTAATAATCTCATTAAAAGAAGGGAATTTCAAACAATAAGGAAAATAACGAATAGATGATAAACTACTTTAATAAAAGAGTAACAAAAATAAATAAAATTTGGATCAAAATGTAGAATAAAAATGTAAAAGAGAAGTAAACGATTCAAGTTTATTATGATTAAAATCTAAAGATTATTATCAAGCACAGATATCGTGTAAGATTCGTCTCTATTTAATTTAATTTTCCAGACACTTAAAAGACAATAAGGGACAGAATTAAACCACTAGTCATCCAGTTATAAGCCTGGTGTAAAATTGAAATAACAATTCAGTTGAAATATGATTAAGATAATATCTAGAAACATACTGTTAACTGATGTAATTCCAAAAAGATATTGTTATTACTAATTGATATAATATAGTTATTATTAAATATATAATGAAAGAGAAATACTTTTAATATTCTTTTCAATGGGTTTTATATTCAAAATTTGACAGATTTGCCAAAAGGGTAACCTTTTTTTATAATTATTAGGGTAAAATACTACGATAGAACGAATTATGAATAAGTAGTTAAATAAAATAATTAATAGCTAAATACATAAATAGATAAAAAAAGAGGGAGAAATAAATTATTTTATCTAAAGATCAGTGAAAGAAATAAATAAAATATTCAAAAAATTGTTAAAAATCCAAAAATTAGGAAATAAAAATCAATAATTTTTATAAAATACATTTTCATATTTTTTTTGCCAGAAATACTATCACCTAATTATAAATCCAAAATAGAATTAAAAATCAAAATGAAAGAAAGAAAGAAAAAAAAAACTTGTTAGTAAGTTTTATTTAATAATTTATTTTATATAATGAAAAATTAATTAATTGATTGATTGATTAAATTTCAATATTAATATTATTCATATATAAGGAAAGCAAGGCAAGTTAAGACTTACCTGAATTTTTGAATAAAAAACTAAAAGGTCCACGAGACTTTTTTTTTGTTGGCTGAGAATTTGAAATTTTATCAGATTCAACTTGATTATTAATATTATTATTAACAGAATTAATATCATTAAGATCTTTTTGATTATTTTCTTTTGGATGATGATGAGTTGTAATTTGAATTGATTTATCTTTTGGATATTGTTTACCATCAAAACCATAAATTGAATAAGATGTTGTTAATTCATCTTCTGTTAAAGGTACAAAACTACCTTTTTTAACTTTAACACCAGAATCAACTAAAGTTTGAGCAATAGTTATTGGTAATTTAACATCAACTTTTAAATTATCATAACTTAATTCACAATCTGGAGTTTTACTAAATTGATTTTCAAATTTATTATTATTATTATTACTATTTAAAACATTTTTTGCACCAAGTTTACCTTTATTAAAATTAGAAAAAACTTCTTTTGAAGTTGGTAATTGAATTTTTGAAAATTGATCTTTTAAAGCATAAAAATCTTCTAAAATTTGAACAGAACCAGTTAATTCATCAATTTCAACCAAACCATAATCATTTGCACCTTGAGTAAATTCATAAACTAAACCACCACAAAATACTTTATACATATCAGAAGAATAAATTGCTTGAGTTTCTTCAAATAATCTTGGTCTAACTTCATTACAACCATATTCTGAGAAAAATAAAGGTCTTGTAAAATCTTGATAATCATCAACTAAAATATTATAACCACTTGTATAAAAAGTTTGTTTACCACACCATTGATAAGAATTAACACCATAAAAATCCACAGAATAATCAGTTGAACCATCTAAAGAACATTCAAGATATTTTGATAATGAAGTTCTATAAGATAAATCATCAGCAGCAGAATAACCAATTGGTACATTACGTAAATTATTTTTAATCATATATTCTTTCATATCATGAATAATTCTTTTAATATAAATTGGAGAAGCTTCTGCAGAAATTTTATCATTAATAATTTCATTACCAGCAAAATAACCTAAAGTATTATTAAATCTTGAAAATTGATCAATAACTTTAAATACATGATTTAAATAAGAATCAGTATATGTTGTCCATGGTTCATATCTATTCAAATGTTGACTTTCTAAAGGAGAATTAATATCTAAAACCAAATAAATTCCTGCAATTGCTAATAAAGTCATACATTTATCATGATTTAAATCTGGATTAACAGAATAAACTCTAATTGTATTAATACCTAATTCTTGAAATAAAATTATATCTCTTGTACAAATATCAGCATCACTTAATGGATCTTTTTCAATATTAACACCAGATGAACCACCAGGTTGATAATCAACACCTTTTATGAAAAAAGGTTCATTAGTTACAGTATCAACAAAATGACGACCTTTAACAGCAACTGGATGAATAAAACCATTTACAAATAATAAATTTAATTGAGATAATATTAAAAAAATTACTAACTTATTCATTTTTATAACGTTTTTTGAAAATTAAAGTAGTCAAAGTAATTTAAAATAATTTTTAAATATCAGCGCTTAAAATTCCTTTGAAATAATAAAAGATAAGAAATGAAGCTATCCTTTGATTCTTTATACTTTATAATATTTGATACTCTTTTCCTTAAAAGTATTGAATTGAATTGAATTGACACTTCTCAAGAAGTTCTACACATTATAACCTTTATTAAATCCCAAAGAAATAAGAATTGAACTCAGCGTCTAAAACCAAGGAAGACATCGTAAGCTGCCGTTATTGGAGTCTGTTGCGTTGCTGCTTCTGTTTCTGTTGTTGCTTCCACTGCTTCTTTTGTGTCACTGTTGCTGCTATTCTTTTCTGGTGCTTCTGGTGCTTCTGGTGCTTCTGCTTCTCTTTTGTTTGTTTCCTCTGCTTCTATGACAATTTATTGCAGAATCTCTTGTTTACTTCAAAGCTTTTACCGCTGGGAAAGAAAAATCCCGTTGCAGAGACCACTTTCACGGTTCCTCTTATTTTAAGAAGGAAATGAAAACATTCACTACAAAATATTGAAATAAGTGAATAAATCAGTAAATAAATAAATAAATTGATTAAATAAATATAAAATAAATAAAGAAATAACTAAATAAATAAAGAAATAATTGATATATATAATATAGAATAGAATAATTTAAAAAATATGGTATAAATACTTTCTTCAATGAAGAAAAGTTAGTCTTTTTCACATTATTTTTCAAATTATACCGAAAGGAATTTAAGAAAGAAACTCTGGAAAAATTATTATTAATAAATAGAAAAAACATCTACAATATAAGTAAATATTGGAAAAAAAAAAAAGAAAAAACAATAGCATACAAAAGGTTTTAATAATCACCTAGAAATAAAATCCCATGAATAATTGAAAGAGAAAAGATGATGAAAAGTGAAAAAAAGGGCAAAAAAGACATAAAATTTCAAATGAATTTTAATTAAGAATATATGATAGTTTAAATGGTTCTTTTTTCTCAAGTTCTTTATTCCTTAATTGAAGTTGAGAATGTTCATTGTTGTTAATATTATTGTTATTGTTACTATTGTTATCTATTTTTGGTTTATTAATTTTCTTATTAAGATGTAATGTTTTTTTTACTGGTTTATTATCATTCCTATTATCCTTATTGTCCTTATTATTATTATTATCTTTATAATCCTTATTATTATCATTGTCAATTATTGCACTAGTATCAGTAATATCACTACCACTTCCAATTGAACTTCTATTATTTAAGTTTCTATTCAAAGTCATATTAATATTATTAACTATACTATCATTTAAAATATCATCAACAGAATTTGGAGTAATAATATTAGTTTTATTATAAGTATATTCTTCATTATATCCTTCATTATTTCTAATAATTAATCCATTATTACTAAATATACTTGGTGGTGATGTTAATTTAGAACTCTCTGATCCATTACTATTTGTTTCGTCATTATTATTAGTAGTGCTATAATTTTGTCTTATACTAGATTCTTGACTATATTTATAATTGGATATCATATTTGGAAAACTATTATTAGGATTATTGAAGTTATTAATATTATTGTTGTTGAATATATTATGATCATTAATGTTATTATTATTACTATTATTATTAATAGTAGTAGTAGTAGTAGTAGTACAAAAGTTATTATTAAACTGATTATTATTCTCATTCATGGTTATATTTTTAAAAGAAAATAATTCATTTGAATTATTATATCTTTTCAAAGAATTATTATTACTATTATTACTATTATCATTACTTTCATTAATAGAATCTAAAGATAAAGGTCTTTTATCAAATTTTTCAAATGGTGTATATTGAATAACTTTCATATGACCATTAATATCAAATTTCTTTCTTGGTGGTGGTTCTTTACCTAATAATTTCATTTTTCTTCTATTAAAATTTGAATATGGATTATCATGATTTGTTTTATTATGACGATCTAAACAATCTTGTCTTGTGAATTTACTTTCACAAATTTCACATTTATATTTTCTAATTAAATTATGAATTGTTTTCATATGACGATTTAAACTTGAAACTTCAGTAAATCCTAAAATATTTCTTTCACAATTTTTATCATCACATAAATTTTTTCTATAAATTGAATTTAAATTAAAATGCTTTCTTAAATCATTAACTGATTGAAATTTTTGTGGACAATGATCACATAATACTGTTTTTTTGATTCTTGATGATTTTCCTCTACTTTTTTTTATTTTATTATTAATCATTTTGTTTTTAAGAAAATATTTAATATATTATAAAGGTTTATTACTTAAAAGGTATATTATTATAGTAATTATTCTTGATTTTGATTATAGAAGAAGAGAATAAAAAGAAGAAGAAGAAAGAGAAAAAGTTTAATTGAAATGAAATCTTTAAATGAGATGATATTCTTAACAATTTATATTATAGGAAAAGCTTTATATTCTATTAAGTTATATTGTATTAACCCCCTTAGATAAAGAGAAGAAATATAATGGAATACAAACAAACAAACAAGTAAGTAAGAAAATGAAATAAGCAACTTAGTTAATTTTTATGAGATTGTAATAGGAATAGTAAAGAATATAATTTGCATGTTTTTCATACAGATATTGAAACTTTTTTAAAATTTGAGTATATGATAATGGTATAGAATAATAATTTGGTTATTTTTGTGATAAAATGAATGAATTATAAAATACTTGAAATGAGTAAGTAATATTTAATACAGTAATTAGTAGTTAATAATTAATAATTAATATAATTTTGTCTTAATTTAAAGGATACTAAAATTTATAAAGTGGTTAAAAAAAGTGTTTCCTTAGTGATAAATTAATTTGAAATTATTGTTATTTGTATATTGTACTGATAACTAAAAAAAAAAGTGATTAATGAAATTTGATTTCTTAGGAAGAGGGAAGGAAGTGTGAAGATAAAATTTAATTGTTTGAAGTATGTGAATTAAATGACAGTAATTTCAGTTTATATTTTTAAAATTGAGTAATAGAATTATGAAAATTATAAAATAATAATTATTTGAGAATATTTAAAGAAACTTTTTAAAATGGAAAGCAAAATTAATTGGTAATTATTAGCAAAGTTGATTGTTATTATTGAGATTATGGTTATTTATTTATTTATTTAATTATTTGTATAATGAATTGAATGAATAACTTATTCACTCGAAAGATTGAAAGAAGTTAAAAAGTTTTATAAAAGGTATCTGGCAACTATCAAGTCAGTCTTAGTCTTAGTTTTGGTCTTAGTCTTAGTATCAGTCTCAGTCTAAATTATCCAAGGATGATTGTGATTACTTTACAGGAAATGATATGGGAAAATAAGAAGATAATTGTTGATATAATTGATAATTACTGTTATTATCATTGAAATTATTGTTATATTTGTTTGCAGGATGTGATCCTGTCGCTGCCGTTTTAGGCAGTCGTTCTCAATACACCTCACTACGGGACACCGTCCACCTCTACTGCGCCGCAGTTCTCTACACACTCTAAAATATAGGCTTTTTATTGGCTACTTGTAACACAATAAGCCTTGCATGTGTCGCAGTCGCCCCAGAACCACTTTTTTTATTTCAGTTATTTCCATGGGTTTTGTGGACGTGAAGAAAAAACAAGAAATAAACAGGAAACAGCAGGAAGTGAAGAAGAAAGTCAACAACAGGAAAGAACTGAAGAAGTAACAAGGCAACCACTGCAAATCGCAAGCAAACAATTCTCGTAGAAGTCACTTGGAGAATTGATTCCTGCTGGAGTTATCCTCAAGAAATCAAAGAGGGTGGTTCATTGCAAGCTCTGTACAGCTCACATTACTCAACCATCACTTCACTCTGAGAGGTCTGTTGCAATAATAATATTATTGTAGGAATTGGAACAAATAATAGTGGTATTGAACATAGTGAGCATATTGCAAATATTGTAAAATTTGAAAATATCTTCTTTTTTCTCCTGTTATTAAGATATTGGGATAGAAATTATCTTTATTAAGAAGATATTTTGCCTAATACATACATACATACTTAACACATCGCCTTTTCAATTACTTTATAATATTAATTATTATAATTATTATATTGTTTTACATTACCACTCATTACTATATTGAATTGTTTAATTCATTTTCTAATTTCATTGTTTTTTCTTCGCTTTTTCTTCAAGGACAAATCATGTATCAATGAAGAAACATCATGACAAATTTCGTGGATACGTTATTTTCTACAATATTAGCTATTAATTATCTTTTTATTAATTGTGATTTAAATATTTATGGTAAAATTATATAGTCTAATTTCGGTTAAGTAACTTTGGTAAAGTAACCTTGGTTGTATGTAACCTTGGTTATAACGTTGTCTAACAGTATTAGTGAAAAATTTATCACAAACTTGTTTTATTTATTTTTTTTTCCCACAATTCGTTTTCGTAAACTACATTTATCAAAAGCTATACTTAATCTCATTTATATACCTAAATTCATATTGAGACGATAAGTTTTTCTAATTTGTTTTTACTTTAAATAAATTACTACTCATTATCTTAGATCGTATTATCTCCGCAGTTCACATTTCACACTCAATATCTATTCCAATATTTTTATAATATTATAATATTATAATATTATATATTTATTTTCTTTACTTTTCCTTTCTTATATTTTCATACACCGACCAAAATCTCGTAAATAAAAATCTCAATTTTATCAAAATTCTAAAAATTTCAGAAATTTTCGAAATTTTTAAAATTTTCCAAAACTTCAAAATCTCCCACAATTTCAAAATCTCCTTTAGGAATTAACAGGTTTACATCAATAATTTTATAAACTAATAAACTATTTTAGGAACTAATTTTCTCTTTTTGTTGTAAATCTATAATATAATATATCTATTTCCAGAACCACCTTCAGGTAAGTTAATTGAAACTCTTTATACTGCAGAACATAAACATCACCACATTTTTAAAACAATTTTACAACAACTAAATATCATTTATTGTATTCTCATTACTTAATTTATGTAAACTTACTTCGAAAATATTAAACTAAATTAACGTTTTATTTTTCTTTTCTTTATTCAATTCAATTCAAATCTTCTCAAGTTTATATATACTTAATATTTCAATTTCAATTTCAACTTGCCTTGCATGATATTTTAACGTAATCCCTAATCCTATTACACACACACATTCTTCTTTTTTTTTAAACAAATTTCAATCAACTTATAAATAAATCTAAACTTTTACTAATGTATGTAATTTCATAAAATTAACCATGGTCCAAATTATGAAAACTCAATTTATCCAATCATTTACTTACTCATTATCTAGTAAAAAAAAAAAGATTTTAAAACAAACTTATTCAAGACAAATTTCAATATACATTTACATAACCTCCTTTATCCTTTCTTATCTTCTCATCTTCTCATATCTTTGACAAACCCGATTTTCTTTTAAGAAGCTATTGATATACAATTTAGCCACAAAATTTAATAATTTATAGAAAAAACACTAAAAATACAGTACTAATTAAGTTTAAATTGTGTTTTTCATTAAGATTTTTTAACTTCTTTAAGAGAACTCAAAGTCTCTTAATTCTAACCCACAATTTATGGGTTCACTTTACAACTCTCACAATTATAATCGATTGAAATTAAAATTTCAATTTTTTTTCATTTTTTTTCATCTTTTTTTCAACTTTTTTTCAACTTTTTTTTAGGTTTTCTCTTCTCAACTCTTTTACAGTTAATATATCTCTTTTTTATATATATTTTCCTTTAATTTTGACTCTTTATTATACAATACTTAATGTTACTTTATTTATTTTTCAATTATATAATACTTTATTGAAATAATTTACAAGGATTCAATAATTCTTTTACAAAAAATGAGCTTATATTTTATGTTTTACGTTTTATACGCAATCTGGCACTTATTGGTCTTTCATCATTTAAATCAATTGACAGAACAAAAGAATCTTCATCAATTTTTAATTCTTTTAATTCTTTTTGTAATTCATCAATTGGATCAAATTTAACTCCTTTTAATAAAATTTGACTAATACTTTCCAATAAAATCATAAATAAACTAGATAAAATTGCAATACAATAATTAGAAATTGTCATTCCAATATCTAACCAACTACCTTCTGTTTTAACTAAAAAGAAAAAATTTAATGATAATAAATCACTTATAGAAATAATTAATGAAGAAATTGTAAAAACATTAACTTTTAATGATATATTTAATATTCCAAGACCTGTTGATAATAATATATATGGAATTACTAATTTTAAAACTAATAAAGCTCCCATTGAAAATGGATCAAAAATTGGAATTAATCTATAAACAGATTCTAATGAAAATGATGATATTGATGCTATATTACCTGTACCGAAAAATGCAATTTGACAAAGGAAAAATCCAATAACTGAAATTCTTAAAATTTGTAACCAATCCATTGAATTATTATTACTATTATTTTTATTTTTGTTATTATTATTACTCTTCTGTTTAAAATCTGATTCAAATTTAATCCATTGTAAAATTATTAATGAAAATCCACAATAAAATAACGATTCAAATGATATTGTTAATATGAGAAATGTTGGTGAAAATGTTAAAAAAAAAATTAATAATCTTAAATATAAATTAGTATTAGGACTTGCATGATGTAAAATTGGCATTAAAATTAACGAAAATATCAAACAAATCCAACCACCGATTTGTGAATAAAGTGGAAGACCATTTCTTAGTTGTAATGAATTTGCAGAAATATTAGTAAAAATTAAAGATGCAAAAATAAAAATTATTTGAATTGTAATTAAAGATTTTGTATAAGTATCAATAATTATTTGATTTTGTTTTTCTAAATTCAATAATTTAATAAATCCAATTATTGATATAATTAACATAAATAATCCACCTAAATTAATTTCTAATAAATTTTCAACTTTTATATCATTTGACCAAGTGAAAGTTGACATTAATAAACAAGTAAAAATCCAAGAAATATTATTTTTAATATTATGATTTTGATGAACTAAACTTGGATAAATTGATAAAATCCAAAATAAAATTGAGAATATTTTTCTATTAAAAAATCCATATGCACAAGCTTCAAAAATTGCAAATATTGATAGAAAATACAATGATCTTTTTAAACCATTCATATTTCTAAAAAAAATTGGAATTCCTTTGAGTAATATTTGTCTTTTACTGAATATCTGTTGCCAGAAAAAGCATGGAAATGCTAAATAAAAATAATAATTTATCGGGAATTTTTGTATAATGAATGTTGAAGAAATTGTTGAAAACAAACCTGAGAAAAAGACTAGATTTATGGAGGAAGATTTAATATGATTAAGATTATCATTATTTAATACAAATGTATTCAAAAAAATCATAAAAGAATAAATTATCCAACCAATAAATCCACAGGTTACAATTGATTTTAATAGTAACCAATTATATTGTTGTAAATAATTCAAGCCTTCTAAAGAATCATCAATGAATTGATTGATTAAATTAGTTATTTTATTCTCAATTTTTCCATAATCTATATTATTATATTCACCACCGGGAACATTATTTAATTCAATTAGATAATTACTAATATTTTCATTAAAATCATTTAATTTTGAAGTTATATTTTCAAATTTTTCAAAAGGTTTATAAAAAAATTGATTTTCTTTGACATGAGATTCTTTAACAATAAATTGTTCAAATATTGATAAAGCATTTTGGCGAAAAGCATTTAATTTATTAATTGAAGATTCATTAATATAATCTAAAGGTAATCTACCAACAGAATTTGAAGGATAATTTATGCCAATAAGATAAGCCATTAAAGTTGCAATATCAGCTTGTTTTAAATCATTTCTTTTAATGTGATTTAAATTCCAATTATTTGTATTAAATTCATTATCATCACCTTCAAAATTCTGAGGATTTATATTAGAATATTTTATTGGTTTATTAATACCTTTACCAAAAGCAATAAATGGAGTTCTAGTATTATTTGGATGTCCATCACCATGAGAACCTAAAGCGGACATACCATGATCAGAATTGAAAATAAAAGCTGTATCATCGTCACCAAAGAATTCATTAATTTTTGGAATTAAATTTTTTAATTCATTATCAATATATTTTAAATTATTATAATACTCATCTGAATATGGCCTATAACTATGACCTGCAGTATCACAACCTAAAAGATGTAAAAAAAAGACATTTTTATCTTTTCTTAATTGATTATTTAAAGTTAAATTTTTTGTTGAATTCAAAAATAAAGAATTTAAGTTATTGAAAACAAAAGTATCAAGTTCAATTGAAGATTTTGTAAAATCCTCAAATTCATGACCATACATTATTGTATCAATACGATTTTCATCAGAAGAACCAGATTTAAACATTGGTAAAATATCTGGAGAACCAAAAGAATAAGTATGATAAGATTGATTAAAAACCGAATCAAAATTTACTGGATTTTCTTTCCAACCTTTTGTAACAGCACTAACATCTTCATAAAACCCAGCAATCATTGCAACATGACCTGGTCTTGATTCAGTAGGCATTCTTGTATGAGAAATTCCATAAGTACCATTATTTAGAATTATTGATCTTAAATATGGAGCTAAATAATCATAAGTTTCATTATAATTTATTTTTTGTAATAAAGTATCAGCTCTTAAACCATCAGAAACAATTAAAAATAATCTTTTTGCAGGTGGATTTGAAGTACTTTTAAAAGTTTTCATTCCATGAACTAATGGACTAACAAAATATATATCAAATATTGTCCATAGATAAATAAGATGAAATAAAACTCCAAATATTATAAGAGATAGTCTATTTAATTTCATTTTTTTATAAATATATGTATGTATGTATAGATATGGTTATATTATCATTGAAATTGAATTATATAAACCAATTAAATATTAAATGAGTGTAAGTTCTATTGAAAGTTCTAAAATGAATTTTTTGAATAAATTTTTTTAAACTAACTAAAATTTAATCTCCAGTATAATTTTATTTCTTAATTCGTTAGTTTGTTGTAACCAGAGCATATCAACTCTCATAATATTTATTAATATTTATTAATATCAACTTATATCAACTTATATCAACTTGTATCAATATTCAGAGTATCAAAATAATATTAAATATATTTAAAAGTGATGTTATTAACCTTTTTTTTGGTTTGAATAACCTCATTTGATTATTGTCATCTTAAACCGTTTACGTAAGAGATCTGAAAATTTGGCGAATTGGAAAAGATTTTGCATTTATTGCAGAGAACACGTTTAACAAAAGAAAAACACGGGAAAATAAAAAAATAAAAAAAAAAAAAAATAAAAAAATAAAAAAATAAAAAAATATTTGAAAAAAGACGCGTAACGGAATATTTCGGACCGAACTCGAAAAAAGAAGCCAGTTATGTGGGTCTTTCATCTACCTAAACCTTAATCTAATTTTAGAATTTAGAACGTATTTAGAACGTATTTAGAACTGATTTAGAATAGAATATAGAATAAAGTATAGAATGAGTATATAGAGTGAGCATGTGAGTAAGATTAATTCATAGAATGATTGAAAAATTTTTGTATTGAAGCATAATGACATTAGAAAATAAAGAAACATGAGATCAGTAGGTGAAGAGATAGTTTGGAATAGTTTGGAATATTTTGACATAATAAAACATATTTATAGCGTTTTAAAACAATTTCAATTAGACTCTTTTTCTTTTCAGGGAGTTATCTTTTTTTAATTTTTGAGTTTTTTTATGAACTGAATTTGGTAAATGAATACCTTTGAAAGTAATATAACTATTTTCATGATTTGATAAACCTGCAAAAGCATTATACCAACCTAAGAAAGCAGTGATAATACCAATTATACCACCAGCTTTTGTTACATGATTATTACTTAAAAATTCACCAATTGATAATAAAAGAAAAGTAATTGCAAGTGAAAAAAATAACAAAAAAAACATTAAAGTTGATTTCATTGTACATAAAGTTAAACCAAAAGTAAAAATAGACCAACCTAATAAATAAAAAGCAATTGCATTACTTAACATTTGTGGATCATCATCATAAGAAGAAACTATACCAAAAGAATCAGTTTGAATTGCAGCATAACTTAACCAAAAACCACCATAAGAAGATAAAGCAGTACCACCAAAAGTATTTTCAACAGCAATTTCCCACATTCCTGCACATAATTGAATTAAACCACCATAAAAAAATGCTAAACCAATAACAATTTTTGGATTATTTACACCCATTGCACCTGAATTTATTAAAGATAATAAAAAAGTTGTCATTGCAAAAGCAGATAAACCTAAAGGAGCAGGATTACCAAATCTATGAGTTGAAGGTAATGAATAACCTGGATTTAAAGTACCACCAAATGCTTCAATTAATTCATTTTTATAAAATTTAGAATTACCAATATGAATAAATTCATCATTTGAGCCAGAAGTTTGAATTTTACTTATTACAGAATTCGTTAAAGAGATTTGATGACCTATCTGGGAATTATAATGATTTTCATTGTTTTCATTATTTCCATTATTTCCATGATTATTTTTATTATGATTTGGAACTGAAGATGAAGTTAAAGTTTTCACACTATATTCATTATTTTTATCATATTCATTTGGAGCTTCACTATCAACAGAGCTCACAGGATATAAATTTTCATCATCATTATTATGATTATTACTAAAATTAAGATGATGATTTGTATTATTATGATGAAAGTTATTATGATTATTTTGACTGGAATCCATTTTGAAAAATATTAGAAAATTTCAAATTGTTTATTATTATCGTTCAATTATTCAAAGTTTAATAAGCTTATATATAAACTTCTCATTCAAATTCAATTGTATAGTTTTTTTAAAATTAAGATTGAATTTAAGATAAAAATGGTAGGTAATTAAGTAACTTATATATACAATAATATCATCTAAGATTATAAATTAAAATTAATCCATAATACTTTATTGAAAGAACTTTTAGAATAGATTAATCCTTTTTTTATTTGATATATGGAAAAATATATAAAAACTGTTTAAAAATTATAAAACTAAATCAAATTATGCGCCAAATAGATATTGATTAAAGAATAAATGTTTAAAAATTATAAAACTTAAAGATTAAAAAGAGGGGCAAAAAAGAACCATTTCCTAAAATTACATAAGAAAACTGTATAAATGAGAGAAAGAAAGGAATAAATGAATTAATAAGTGAATTAATAAGTGAAATAAATGTGATGAATGTTTAAAACAGAACAAAAATGAGAAAAAAGAAAAGAAAAGAAGAGGGAAAACAACAGAAGATAATGAAAATAGTCATAATAATAAAAATAATGGAAATAGTCAAGATAGTCAATGTGGTCAAAACACTCAGGGTGGTCAAGATTGTAAGAAATCCGAAATAGGCAATCAAGATCCAAGCAATTATACACAATTTTATCGGACCCGAAAGTCAAAATGCAAAAATTATAAAAAAGAAATAGCAGTAAATGCCCCACTATGGAAGTAATTGTGGTAGTGGTAGTAAGTAAGGTAGTCACCATGCTGGTAACTAGGCTATTATTTCTAGTAAGTATTGTAAAATTTGGTAAATTCAACGGTTCAAGACCTATTCTGGTTAATTTGATTTTTTGCTTCTGTGAAACACTCACAAATGAATATAAGAAATAGAGTAAAAAAAATAAAAAAAAAGAAGGAAATAGCAGGATTCAAACCGCAATTTATAATCCTCATTTTTTTAATTTGATTCTGGTTAATAACGTTATTTTTGTGGTTATTTCTTTCTGTTTTTTTTCATCTATGTTTTTGTTTGATTTTATATTGCTCATTATTTTAATAATAATCTGAAAAAAAGAGCAAAACTACTAAGAAAAAGTAGCTAAAAAGAATGAAAAAAACGACTTCTTTCTTTCTTTCTCTTGTTTGTAATCTTTCGGAAATGGCTTTTTGTTCATTTGGCTTACAAAAAACAGAACTGAGATTGGTGCAAGCAGTGAAATTGGCCACAGAAACAAAACCGGTACGATCTTTCACTTGAGGTATTTTTCAACAGATTTTTCAAATAATAAAAAATATCCTTTTTTCCATTTGGATTCAGCCTATTAAATTGAAAGGAAAAAGTTGTTCCGGAATTGGTTTCAGAGATTATATATTCAATATTCTTTTTTGGGTTTGTACACGATCGAAAGAGTAACAGCGTACTCCGAGACATTCAAAAAACAGGGTGATTTTTTGCTGCTGAAAATCTTTTTCGGGGGCGCCAAAACAATGGCAAATGAATAACCAATTGCCGGGCTGCGAAAAATCTTGTTTTTCTGTCAATGAAAATACTGTCCAGGCACTGCCCCATAACAAAATATTATTTGTCCCAGTCTGTTTTTTATTACCCTAGGGCTTTATTATTATGACTTAGTGCTGCGCCACGGAAATTAAGCGTGCAAAACCCTGTCAGTGCAATATTGCATTGGTATAAAATGCGCGCGCACAACAAATAGCACGCAAATGTCTTACAGCGGTATTTTTGTGAGCGCATATTTGTTTTGGCTCTACTCGCAGTAATGCGAATCGGAAATTGCTTTAATAATAATGAGAATACTGTATAGTAGAAACAACAATAGTAATAAAAATAATAACAGTAATAATAATAGTAATATAGATCTATGTAACAAGAATTGAAATGTAAAAGGTAATGATACCTAAATACTCTTTGAAATTATCAAAATCATCAAAGAGTATAAATCTATAAAGTAAATGGACTTCCCTTCTTTCTACCTGTTGGATAAACTATTAATTGTGCTATAAATAATCCAACACAAATTCCAATTACAACTTCAACCATATCAATTCCAAATGATAGTGATGTATATGAAGTAGTTGAAGTAGAACCTGATTTTGCAGCATTTGCTTGTTGTATACCTGCTAATAAACTTGATTTTGATGCAATACCATTTGGTACTTGAATCATTACTGCTGGTAACATAACAACAAGTGCTAATCCACCTAAAAATCTTGCATATAAATTACCTAATAATCCAATTACGAATGATCCAATTGATGCAGGTAATTCTTTTGAACTTGTGAAATGTAATCCAGAAAAATATGTTGCACAATATCCACAACATGCAACAATTATCATTGAAAGTGTTTGTTTCAATCTTGAAAGATTTAAAAGACATATACCAAGTGATAAAACTGGTACAAAAAGTATTTTCCAATATGGTGATAATGATCTTGGACATGTTGTTTCACTTGTTGCATTTTCATCTGCCCATCCATATAATAATGATCCTAATGTTATACCAAAACTTAAAAATAATGAATAAATTATTGCATAAAACATTCTAACTGATCCTGCAATTAATGATCTTGATTGTAATTCTAAAGCTCCTGTTAAAATTATATATCCTGGTAATAATAATGCTATACAACCTTGAGTAACTGAAGCAAAACAAAAATATTTTTGATCTCCAATTGATCCAAGTCCTCTACCAATAAAACTTACAAGAATTGATATAAATACTTCAAATAATGAACTTAAACTTGATGATTTTGGTGTCATATGAAATTTGGCAAATCCAATTATTAATGTTAATCCAAATACAATTCCCATATCTGTCCAATATCCTCCAAATGAAAATACTGTTAATATTGAACTATTTAATGCAAATAGTAATATTTTATATATTTTTTTTAATTGATCTGGTCTATTAATTAATATTGATAATCTTGTATAACCTTCAGCAACATCAATTTCATCTGCTACAACTTCTCTATAAATTGAATATGAATCATATAATTTTGCTAAATTTACACCTTCTGCAGCTTTAATTAATTGCATTTCTGAAGTTCTTGTTGAAGGATCATCAAATGATGCAATCATACAATTTGGTAAATAAAAAAATTGTGCATCAATATTTAAAGATTTTGCAAGTAACGAAAGATAACTTTCTAATCTATAAGTTGGAGCACCATAATTCATAAATGCTTTACAAAATTTTAAAATTAATTTTTGTCTTTGAACAATTGAAGCAATTTTTTGCGTTATTAATTTTTTTTTATTCTTTTTTTTATCAAATTTTATTGAAATTAAATCAATTATTGAACTTTTTCTTCTATGATTTTTAATATTATTTTTATTATTTGGATCTGCAAGAATTTCTAATGAATTTGTACTACTTTGTCTACCATGTGCTCCAACTTTATTATTATTATTACTCTTTTTTTCTGTTGAAAGGAAATTTGATTGTTTCATTTCTGTGATTGTATTTGATGTTGAACTTTCCATATTTTCTAATTTTTCTAATTTTTCTTCTTCATTATAAAGTGAAAGTAAATTTGATAAAATTCCTGAATTTTCAGTTTTTTTTAAAAATGGTAAATTATCTTTTTGATAACTATCACTATCATCATCCATTCCTGGAATTAAAGTATTATTATCATTTTTATTATTTTCTTTACTTTTTTCTGAAATTTCATTTAATGTATTATCATTATCAGAATCTGAAGAGTAATAATCTTCAATTTCTGGAATTTCATCAATTTCAAAATTTTGAACAAAAGTTTTTGCTTTTTTTAATAAATTATAATTTTCTGGAGTTTTAACTTGTTCAATAAAAGTTTTTTTCCTTGAACGTAATTGTTGTTGAGGAGGAGGTAATTGAAAATCATCATCATCACCATTTAAATTAGTACCATCATTAATTTCCATTGATTTATATTCAAATGGATTTATAAAAGCAGAAGATTTTGCAGATGTTGGTAAATCAGAAGTTTCTTTAAGTGGTGAATATGATGTTTTAATTGATGAAAGTTTATGTAAATGAGAATTTTTTCTTGAATGAATTGATTTTGATTTAGAAATATTCAATTCAGGAAGTTCAATATCTTTTAAACCCATGATTAAAAAACTGAACTAAATTAAACTTTTAAATAAAATTGAAATGAAATAATAATAAATAATATACAATAATAAAGAATCGTAGTTTTACTTGAATTTATAGTTGTTGAAATGAAGAGAATTTGAAAATAGTTACAATAATCTTTAATATGAATAAACTGAGAAAAAGAAAACAAAAATAATTAATATAATTGAAGTAAAGTAAATATTAAATTTATTAATCATTCCTTTGACAAGTATTTATATTAATCATGAACCTGGATATATTGTAAAAACGTCTTGGCTCGAATATTTGAAAATGTTTCAAGATATTTTTGTCCGCCAATCTTTCAATGAAACCTTAAATTAAGCAGTAGGGTTTCTTGCCAGCCGCGACGTGCATATTCCGGATAACAAACAGAGCTGGCTGCATTTCCGAGGGCACAAAAAGCACAAAAAATGCTAAAGACACAAAAAAATATGTAAGAAAGATGCAAAAACAACAATTTTTGATGAATTTGATGAAAAATTTTTAAAGCCCCCAGAAATCAATCGAGCTTTCTTTTGCTTTCAAAGGAGATGTTTTTTTTTGTTTTTTTTTTTAATAAGGTCCAAAAATATATTTTACTTTTCTTGCATTGAAGATAAAAAGTCCGTTTTTTCTTGCATTATGTAAAAAGTACCTTAAAGTAGAAGCCTTGATTGTTTAATTTATAATGATAAAAATGATACTTAAAAGAATTATTTAAAATTAGACACTTTTAAATTTATAAATTTCTTTTTATTGAATATTTATATATTCCAATCAAAAAAAAAAATGAGGAAGTCTAGATGATTATTCAAGATTATTTGAAAAGATAGATTTTTATCATCTTTAGAATACCGTATGACTGAGATAATATGGCTAGAATTAACATCTGATAAATTGAGGTTAACAACACT
The DNA here is from genome assembly GCA_001600695.1 of Ascoidea asiatica. Classification (NCBI taxonomy): domain Eukaryota; kingdom Fungi; phylum Ascomycota; class Saccharomycetes; order Ascoideales; family Ascoideaceae; genus Ascoidea; species Ascoidea asiatica. The sequence continues at coordinate 1,207,979 of BCKQ01000004.1, read as the reverse complement.
TTAGAAAAAAATTAAATTCGAAACTTTTAGCAGATAAAAAAAAAATTGTTTCTGTAGGTAATGTTAAGATGAGCTAGATTTTTATAGGTTATTGCATTCAATATATTAATAATTTGATAAGATTAGATAAATATAGGTATTGTAAAGAAATAAAATAAAATGGTAATGTATTTGGTTATCAGTTTAAAACTAATATTTTGTAAACCGTTGAAATGAAATTTTATGAGTGTAAATCAATGAATACATCTTAGTGTATATTGTTATTATGTTACGATAAGAAAAGAAAAGAAAAGAAAAGTTCAAATATTTATAAAAGTATCATTTCTCTAATTTAACTTACAAAAAGCTTTCACTTCTAATATCTAATTGTATTTAATCATAGTAGGTTTGTAATTTCAAACAATGGCATTCAAAAAAAGAATTTACTGAAATATTCACAGATAAAAATAAAATTCTTTTTTTTCAAGTTTTATGACTGTGTCAAATATCGTTCATTTATTCTGTTGAGATTATTCCAAATTACAAAGAATTTTTGCTTTGAAGTTGCAAAGTCTAGAACATTTCCGTGGAGGTTGAAATGAAAGTCACATGTCTTAAGGGGTCTACATTGATTTTTTTGATTTAAGGGGTTTGGTTATTTGAATAATCTTAAATTTTTTTATTTTTCGGTTTACAATTATTAAAAAATGAATAAATGAATAAATGAATGAATGAATGAATAAATGAATGATATCAATTTACTTCAATAGTTGAATAAGATTATTAAAAAAAAATAATAAAAAAGAGTATTTAATAAAAATGGGAAAAGGAAAAAATAAAACAAAAGAAAAAGATTTAAATTCAAATAATAAATCTCGAACAACAAAATATAATCAAAAATCAGGTTCAAATCATAAAGGACATAAAAATCATTATAATCATCATCATGGTACAGGAAATGTAATAACACATAATTTAAATGGTGAAGAATTACCAATAAATATAGCAATGTGGGATTTTAATCAATGTGATCCAAAAAGATGTTCTGGTAAAAAACTTGAAAGATTAGGATTAATTAAAAGTTTAAAAATTGGTTCAAGATTTAATGGTTTAGTAATTTCTTCAAATGGTAAAAAAATTATTTCACCAAATGATAAAGATATTATTTTTGAAAAAGGTGTTGCAGTTATTGAATGTTCATGGGCAAAAATTGAAGAAAATGAAATTCCATTTAATAAAATGTCATCAAATAATAATGAAAGATTATTACCATATTTAGTTGCTGCAAATACTGTAAATTATGGTAAAGCATGGAAATTAAATTGTGTTGAAGCTTTAGCTTCATGTTTTGTAATAATTGGTGAAATGGAATTAGCTGTTAAATTACTTGAAAATTTTTCATATGGTGAAGAATTTCTTAAAATTAATCAAGAAATTTTTGAAATATATTCAAATTGTAGTGATAGTGATAGTATAAAATTAGCTCAAGAAAATTGGTTATTAACTTTAGAAGAAGAATATCATCAACAAAGAGTTGATAAATTAAAAAATAGTGTTAATATAAGTTTAGATTCAAATAATAATAGTAGAATTGTTCAACAAAATTATATTCCTTTTAGTGATGATGAGGAGGAAGAAGAATTTGAAAAAAAAGAAAATGAAAATTTAAATATTGAGAAAATATCAGAGATAGATGAAACCAATAATCAAATATCAGAAATTCAGTCAGAAATTGACTCTGGTTCATATCAAGATATCAATAAGATTATAACCAAGCCAGAGAATCTAGAACCTATAATACTGAAAGACTCAATAGATACTCACATAACCAACAAAAACGATCAAATTGAGAATGAAAATGAAATTAAAAGTTTATATGAAGGAATCAAATCCATAGATATAAAAATATGAGATGTAATAGATAGTTATGGGATTTGTAATATATAATATATAGACCTGCATTCTATTTTTTTTTCTAAAATCTTTCTTTGAGAACATTCTGATCTACATGAAATAGAGACTATCTCCAAAATATTAAGCTATTTTTGTCAATCCGACTGAACTTTGTCGAGATTGGTAGCACTGAGATGCATACCTCGGAAAGCAAACGGCAATCACTTAACTGCTGTTCCTCGGTCCTTTGGCCAACGGAACCACAAAACCTCAGCGGCGATTCCCGACCGGAAGTCAGAGTCATTCCGAAAACAGAAAGAAATTAGTCGGAGAATAAGACTTTGTGGATGAAATTCAGGATAAAATTAAGGATTAAACTGAGAACTTGGAATAAACTTGAGAAACAAGAGAATGAAAAGTTTAAAAGAATTAATAACATCAAATAGATTGAAAAGAAAGATTCAAAGAAGTTTCAAGAGCTCGAAGTAGAGTGAATGTATCTTATCATATTGATCAGGCACTGTTTGTAAATGATTCTCCAAAATTAATCAGACTTTTTTTTAACTACTACCATTTTTCTAGAATAATATCAAAAAAAAAATAGCTTTAATTGAATTCAAATTCAAATCTAATCCAATCCAAATTTGAATATATTTCAAATAATCTTCCAAAATACTTATTTTTCATACACTAATCAAGTTCAAATATTAACTTTTTTCAAGAATTTCTTACACTCATCACGAGTCCTGATTTTAAACCTTTTCAATTCTAATTTTAATTCTAATTCTATAATCCTTTAACCTAAATCTAATCTATAATCCAACTTTATCATACAGTCTACACTTTGACTCTCCTGTTTTATATTGCATCCAACTATTTGGCATTTTATTCATACTTATTCCTCAATAATATAGTTGACTTTGTCCCAGAGATTAAACTTAAGTCGATTTCAAAATTATTCATTTAACTTTACCTATTTTCCCTTATCATTCAAGGGTAATATTCTTTAATAAATCACTCAAAAAACTAAATCATCTAATCAAATCATAAAAATATTCTGTTTTTCTCATAAATTTACCTTCATTCTTTATATTTTATTTTTATTCAAATAAATAGGGACCATTACTAGAATTATTTCAAAATAAAAATACAAATACAATTAAAATTCCATTACTTTAGACTAAACTATGTCTTTTAAAATAGTAAGTAGAAATTTTTTTCATTGTTTTTTATTTTCAATTTTTTCAATCAAATTAAACTAACTAATTTATAATTCTCTCTTTTTTTTATTACTTTTTTAAAGATAAATTTTAATTCTGATAAACTTACAAACTCTAAAGACGATATACCGAATTCATCGCCAAAAATTTCAACTTCCAATGATAAAGATACTAGTTCAAATAATTTAAATGAAAATGAAGTAAATATTATTCCCAAAGATAATACTTTGAAAAAACCTACTATAAAAATTAACAATACTAAAATAAAATCACAATCAATTGCAAAAGTTAAAAAAAAGAGAAGTAGAAATGGTTGTCAAACTTGTAAAAGTAAAAAAATAAAATGTGATGAATTAAAACCAATTTGTTCTCATTGTATTAAATCTAATTTAAAATGTGATTATACAAAAAAATTATCTTGGAATGGTAGACCATATAAAAATTTAAATGATAGAAAACATAATTTAAATAAATATTGTACAAATATAAATAATCCATTTACTGATTTTTCAATTTCATCTGATACTAATAATATTAATGATATTAATGATATTAATAATATTAATAATAATAATAATAATAATATAAGCCCTATAGCCCCTAATCTTAATACTTCATTTCATAATGCCTTCATTAACAATCAATTTTACACTCAAAATAATTATCAAAATCCATATATAAATATTGAAAGTAATTTAAATAAACGACAGAAATTAGACACTTCATTTCAATCATCAAATACTTTAGGAAATCAACAACTTCAATCACAGATTCAACCTCAAGGTTCTTTATTGTTCCAACAATCTACACAAATGGGTCAACATATAATACAACCAAGTATACCAAATGTTCCAGTTATTTCAAATATTTCCAGTAATTCTAATAATCCAAATAAACTCAATATTCAAAGCATGCAATCACCAAATAATCAACAATATGTTATCACTGATAACAATTATAATAATCAACAACCTAGTCCATTGACACCATCTGTTTTTTCACCCAATGTATTATCAAATAGCATTCAAACTCTAAAAAATGATATAGACTCTCCAATGATAAATCCTGATCCAATATCTATTCAATTTTCGAATTCAAAAAATTTTATTTCTACTTTGGTCAATTCAAATCAAACTTTAAATCCTAACATCAAGAATGATATTTATGGATTCAATAATAACTCCTATTCAAATCAGCATACTTACACTATAACACCTGAATCCTCATCCTCTTTATTAGGTAATAATTTAGATTCTAAAAGAAACTTGACTGTATTTCCTTCAACATCAATACCTTATAATAATCCAAGAAATCCAATAACTAAATTTGAAAATTATAACATTATCAATACTATAAATAATTTATCAAATATAGATCCTAATTTGGATGACCTGAATTTTTCTTCAATAAAAGATTTTCCTCTAGAAAATGAGTTTTCATCTAATAATTTAGATAATAGCAATATGATAAGTAATAATTATTTTTTTGATCGTAATACTAACACAGTTATTGATTCTCAAAGTCAATATTCCAAAGAACTTAATATTGATTATGATAATAATCTATCAGCTGTTGATTATAAAAGTGATGTTCAAAATATCGGTGCTTTATACAAACAAAGAAATGCTCAAAATTTGGAGAGTAAAGCTGACTATTATTCTTTTTTATTTAGTTCATATTCCAATCAATCCCATAATCCCTTAAGTTATATTTCTGCAAGCCAAAGTTTTGATAATTCTGATAATTTTAATAATTTTAATACTAATGATATATCAATAGAGCAAAATCAAGTTATATTGAATCAGACTACGCTTCCTTCAAATATTACACAAAATTTTAATTCTCAGTTAAATGATCCTATTGAATATCAGATTCCGGTTCAAAATAATAATTTCATTCAAAGTCAAGAGTTTAATTCTCTTGTACCTGAATCACTCAAAAATTCAAATGAAGTTATAACTGATTTTACAAAAATAGAAGAAGTAGAGGGTTTTTTTGGCTCAAATAAATATTCTATGAATCCAGAAGAATTTTTTCAAAATATTCCATATCCTGTATTACCATTGCCAGATTTACTATTGAATGTTTCTTATTATAGAGAATTATTTCATTTTTATTTAAATGTCACTGCAAATGCCATTGTTTCTGCACCACCTTCTATATATAAAGATAATCCAACAAAAACAATTTTACCTCAAATGGCACTAACTAATGATGGGTTATTGTCATTATTATTGACATTTGCAGTTTCTCATAAACAAATGATTTATAATGGATTTTCATTAAATTTGAATAATGGTAAGGGAAATTATGATATTTTGAATATTCCTCAAGAACATTTAGATTCTTTATATAAAATCAATGATTTTAAAGATTGTAAAGAAGTAATTAGTGGATTGATGTCTAGATGTTTGAAAGAATTAATAGTTTTATTAACAGATGAAGAAAAGGCAAAAAATGATATAACCTTAGCAATAATTGTATTATTGAGCACTTATGAAGTTGTTTATTCTACTAAATTAAGATGGAGAGTACATATTAATGGAGTTAGAAAAATTTTATTATCAAGAGGTTTAATCAGAATTTATAGTTCCAAATATAAGCATAGAACTAATAATAATAATAATAATGGTAATGATGATGTGAAAGTTGTTGGAACATTAACACCACCTAAAGAAAGTGATATATGTATTTTTTTCATGAAATGGTTTGCATATGGTGATTTAATTGCATCATTTACATCAAAATTATTTCAACCAAAAGATAAAACAATGCTTGATGATAGATTATTAATATGGGAAAATCAAGATAATTATAATAATTATAAACATTCAAATAAATTACATATTGATCCATTATTAGGATTTGATATTAAATTATTTCCATTATATTCAGAAGTTTCAAATTTGATTAGAAAAAGGGAAAAATTAAATGAAAAAAATGAAAATATTTCAGAATCTAATAATGAAAAAATGATTTTAGATATTAATAAAAAAGCTAGAGAATTAAAAGAATTAATTTTAAAAGGATTTAAAGGAAATGAAGAAGCAATAGATGATATTGATGAAGATAATGATGATAATGAATTTGAATGGCCAGAAATTTTAAAAAATAATTATAATAAAAATATGAAAGAATTTAATGATAATCCATTTAAAATTTTAAAAGTTTTAAATAAAGTTTATGGATATACATTTTTATTAAATTTATATAGAAGAGTTTTATATATACCAAAAGAATCTGAATTGATTCAAAATATTGTTGAGAAAATGAAATTATATTTTTCAAAATATATACCACAAGGAAGTATGATTGAAGCATTTACTATTTTTTCATTATTTTGTACAGGATGTAATTCAATTGATGATGAAAATAAAAAAAATTTTGCATCAAGATTATATAGTTTAAGTACTCAAGGAGTTGTTTGTGCATGTAAAGGTTATACTTTAATGATGGAAACTTGGGAATCAGGTAAAGATTATTGGGAAATCATTAAGGAAAAAAACATTGAATTTTGTTTTTGTTAAGAAACATTCAATATGCTTTTTTTTTTTTTTTCAATATTTTAGTTGATATTCATTTTAAATTAGAGGGTATGTGAAAGATATAGATATATTTTTGGAAGGTTAGTGAGTTAACCTTTAAATTTTTTTAGTAAATTTGTTTTTATTTTATAGAGATGTAATAAACTTAAATCATTTGATTTTTCATCATTTTGTAAAATTTTAATTTCATTCATTAAAGAATTCATAAATAAAATATAATTTAAATATATCACAAGATCTGTTGAATCTTTTTTAATTCTATAAGAAGGTCCCTTAATTTTTATTTCATCATTGTTCATAACTTTATTTCTTTCTTCCTGGTTTTCAATATCAATATCTTTATTAATAATATCTTTATCATTTTGATTAGTTTTTAAATTAGATTGATCAATTTCCTTGTTTTTTTCTTCATTTTCTAAAATTGATTCATTTTCTCTAATTTCAATATCTTCTTTATTATTTCTCATTCTATTCAATGTTCTCAATCTTTGAGTTTTATTGAATTTAATATTTTTCTCATCACATAATATATCAATCTTTGATTTTAGTATTTTCCTGAATTTATTCCTATTGATTCCTTTTGGCGGCTGTACTCCCATTTCTTATTATTATAATATAATTTGCAATATCTTATCCTCTAGTTTAAATCAATTGATTTACTCAATCAACTTAGTCAATTGTTGTATTATTTCAATAAGATTCTTATTTTTTTTAATTGTTTACATTTTGCAAAACAACAATCAAAATAAGATTCCGCGGATATTTTTAAAACCGTGTTCAGGATTTATTTAAATTTTCCATGATATTTCCGGGTGACTAATCGATGACTAAGCAAGTAAAAAGAAAATCCACAAATTTGGCTTTATGTTTTAAAAAAGTGAAATTTATATATTACGTAATAACACGTAAGGAATTACATAACTTTCTTTAGAATTATTTATATTTTCTTAGTGTTGTTTTAAGAATCAAAAATAAATTTATTCTGATTTTAATATGAAAGAAGCTTTAATTCAATTCAAGTTTTCATAGATTTAAATTATATTCATTGATAAAGATTTCAATTGTACATTTATTTCAATAAAGATTATTAATTATTATAGAATAATGTCAGAACCAGTAAGTGATAATCATCCCTTTTTTTAATTGAATTGAGTTGAAAAGTTTAATAATATTGAGATCATTACTAACTAATTACTAACTAATTACCTCTATTTATTAAATTTTTCTTTTTTATTAAATTAAGATACCTCCTGTTGAAGTATTATATTGTGGAATATGTGGATTACCAGTAGATTATTGTGAGTTTGGTGGATCATTTAGTTCATGTAAAGAATGGTTATTATCAAAAGATTCTAAATTATATGAAGAATTATATTCAAGTAAAAATGGTTCAGTACCATCATCATCATTATCTGTTGAAAAACAAAAAGCATTAGAAAAAGATTTAGAAAAATTACAAATTAAAGAAGCTAAAAAACAACAAAGAGCTTTAGAAATAAAATTATCATCAAAAATTATAATTAAAAGAATTGAAAGAACTAAAAGAAAAAGAGTTATTTCAATTTCTGGTTTAGAAGTTTTTGAAATTGATTTAAAAAAATTATCAAAAACATTTTCAAGTAAATTTGCAACTGGATGTTCTGTAGTTAAAAATGCTGAAAAAAAAGAAGATTTAATTATTCAAGGTGATGTTGGTGATGAAGCTGAAGAATATATTTTAAAATTATTAAATGATAAAGGTTTAAAAAATATTAAAGTTGAACAAATTGAAGAGAAAAAAAAGAAAAAGAAAACAACACCAATAGTATAAATTATAAATTTTGATAATTTTATGAATAATTTTATGAATAATTTTATGAATAATTTTTATTTTATTTTATTTTCTTTTATTTGTTTATTTATAAATTTAAAATGAATATTACTTACCCAAGACTAAAGCTAATCCATTAATTATGTCATAATTTATATATTTATAAAAAAATCTAGATCAAATTTTTCAAATTTTAACTTCTGTTGTTTTTTTCAAAAAATTTAAATTTAAAAAAAAATAAAAAAAAATAAAAAAAAATAAAAAAAATTAAAATAAAATGCATATGCAAGATGACTTAATCATTTGAAATAAATTGTATTCAAAATTACTTTTTAATAAAACTATAATTTAATTAGTTTAATTTTACTTTTTAAATTACTTTTTAAATTACTTCTTTTTATTCTAAGTATTTTAAAACAATAAGAAGGAGAAAAAAAAAAACTGTTGAAATAGAACTAAACTTAGTTTACAATTTAAAATTTGATTGTTTTTTTTTTTTTGGTTTATTGTTTAATTATATAATATAGCTAGTTATTTGAAAAAAAATAAAAAGAAAAATAGAAAGATAAGATAAGATAAGATAAGATAATATAAGATAATATAAAGTGTTTATAAAAAAAAATTAATCATTACAATTATTCATTAAAGAAAAAAGATCTCTGACAATACCTTTTAAGAAATATTCTGGATCAAGATTATATCTTCTACCTTCATGATAATAAGACATTATAAATATTGAATTTTTAGTATCTTTTCTTGAAGCAATTACAACTCTTGTTTCAGAAATAAAAATTGCAAGATTTTTTGAAGAACCATTTTGATAAATCATTTCTTCACCATCAATAATTTTTTTTTCACCAAAATTAAATGAATTTTCAAAAGCTTTCCAAAATACATTTAAATCATTAGTTAAATAAAATTTATTTGAATTATGTTGAAAAAAAATATATTTTTGTTTTTTAATATTATAAATAAATACCAGAACTATAACTTTACTAAAAAAAGTTTCATATATCATTATTGATTATTGATTATTGACTATTGACTATTGACTATTTACTATTGACTATTGACTATTGATATATTGGATATATGTTTATGTATATGTATATGTATATTGAGATAAGTAAAGAGATTGATTGATAAGAGTATCTAGTTAATTTTATATTAAATTATATTATATTATATGATATGAAATGATAATGATAATGGATTGTATTGGATAATAATAGATGAAATGAAATGAAGTGAAATTAAATTATATTAATTAACTTCATAATTTGTAAAATATAATGAACATTATAAAAAAAATTAAAGATCTATTATAATATATTGATGAAAATTGATTTAGGTTTTTGAAAGAATATGAAATTTTAAAATTTCAAATATTATAATGTTTATAAGATATGAATTGAGTACTTAATTTATTTATTTATTTATAAATAAATGAATATTTTATTAATATATAGTTATTTAGAATAATTTGATAAGATTATATGAAAAATATTATAAATTTTAAATTTTTTATTATTAATTTCATTAATTTTATTAATTTTATTAATTTTATATGTTTTATATGTTTTATGGATGAATTGATATCAGAGTCAAATTTTAAAAAATTTTATATTATATTATATACTTTATAATAAATACAATACATAATTAAATTTTAGTTAAATGATAAATGATAAATGATATTCAAATGATGTTAATATGTAATAATAATATGGTAATTATTATACTGTATATTTACTCGAGTAATAAATATATTAACTAGTGTTATAGTATATAGTATATACTACAGTATATGATTTGTAGTTTATTAAATTTTAACTTCTTTCATATCATTAATCAATAATCAATAATCAATAAATCTGAATATCAATGACAATTAATCATTTCTTTTTAATAATTTGATTGAATTTTCTTTGTTTATTTCTTTTAAATTTCATTTATTTTTATTTATTTATTTGGTTCAAAGAATGACTTAATTTGTAAATAAAGATGTAATAATTAAATTTTGTTTCTTTGACAAAGAAGCTCTGATATAAATGATATAGAAGTTAAAAATTAGGATATGAAATTATAAAAATTATTCATATTATTTATTCAAAGAATTGAACTAATTTAAAATCTAAAATTAAATTCTTACTCAGTCCAAGCGAGACCTTTATTAATTAATTACTTACTTAGTTAGTTATTTAGTTTATTGTCCATATAATAAAGTCAGTGAGTTAAGTGTCCTATACGATAACGATACTTAGTATTAGTTTGAATGGAATGTCTACCACTAACAGCCTAACCCAATTATATTTCAATCTTTTCTTCTTCCTTTCTCAAGTTCTTCAAGTTCTTCTGTTTCTGCTGCTTCTGGTGCGTTTTGAAAAGTTTCGAGTTTGTGGAGGAGAGACGGATGCAAGGGGGTTCCGGAGTCAGGAATAGAAGAAGGTGCACGGAAACTTAACCGGACTGCAAAGTGGCAAGTGCATGGCTGATGTGTGGATGAGTATGATGGCTAGTGTGTGGATGGTGTCTCTGTGGCTAGTGTTTCGGATAAGCGCGTGAGAAACTGCCGGATCTGGTCCTTGCCCTGGTGCAGCTTTGTTCTTGGCCGCTGATTGGCTCCCGGCTTCAGACACAGAATATCTCAGTTAAGAAACTAAATCTGGTCAAATTCTGCAGTGAGTCGACAATGTTACAATGCTACAATGCTACAATGCTACAATACTTTTACTCACTGAAATGGCTCTTTAACGTTATTCGATGAAAAATTGAAGAAAAAAATAAATATATGAATAATAATAATAATTATTGATGAAAATATTAATTTATTCTCAAATTCAAATCAATTGTATACTTTCTAATATCTAATATCTAATATTTAAAATCGTATAAAACTAATTCTCTTTTTTCAATATTTTTAATTCTTTCCTTTTACTTTCCACTTTCCATTTGCAATTCTCATTATTTAGGATCACAAATACCCCTCTAGTGTCAAAAAAAATATTTTTTAAATATATATATATATATATTTTATTAAAATGAATACAGATAATCGACCATTACCTTTTATTTATCAATTTTCTTCAGGTGCAATTGCTGGAATATCTGAAATTTTAGCTTTATATCCTTTAGATATTGTTAAAACTAGAATTCAATTACAAATTTCATCATCATCATCATCATCTTCTGTAAAAATTATAAAAAATGATCCAAATCATTATAATGGTGTAATAGATTGTATAAAAAAAATTATAAAACAAGAAGGTCCTTCTAAATTATATAGAGGTATAAGTGCTCCTTTATTAATGGAAGCTCCAAAAAGAGCTGTAAAATTTGCTTCAAATGATTCTTGGGGTTCTTTTTATAAATCTAAATTTAAAATTAATGAAATGAATCAACCTTTATCAATATTAACTGGTGCAAGTGCTGGTGCAACTGAATCTTTTGTAGTTGTACCTTTTGAATTAATTAAAATTAGATTACAAGATAAATCTCAATCAAAAAATTATAATGGTATGATTGATGTTATAAGAAAAACTTTGAAAAATGAAGGAATTTTATCTTTTTATAATGGTTTAGAATCAACTCTTTTTAGACATATAATTTGGAATGCAGGTTATTTTGGTTGTATATTTCAAATTAAATCAATTTTACCAATTTCAAAAAATAATTCTCAAAAAACTTTAAATGATTTAATTTCTGGTGCAATTGGTGGTATAATTGGTACAACTTTAAATACTCCATTTGATGTTGTAAAATCAAGAATTCAATCAAATATTAAAATTCCTGGAATTATACCAAAATATAATTGGACAATTCCTTCTTTATTTATTATTTATAAAGAAGAAGGTTTTAAAGCTTTATATAAAGGTTATTTACCAAAAGTTTTAAGATTAGGTCCTGGTGGTGGAATTTTATTAGTTGTTTTTACAAATTGTATGGATTTTTTTAGAAATTTTCATTATAAAAATTAATTATAAATTTACTTATAATAATCATATTCATTACATATTTTATATATAAAATAAACAATAAATTAAATCAAAAAAAAATAAATGTATTTTATATTGAAATTATAAACTTTATTAATTATATTGCATATATTGAGATGTTGAACTAAATTTCATATTACCTTTAATAACTTTTTCAACTGCTGCTAAAAAATCTTTTTCTGATGCAACTTTTCTTCTTGCTCTAATTGCAAACATTCCAGCTTCTGTACAAACTGATCTTAATTCTGCTCCTGTAGAATTTGGACATAATCTACTAATTAATTCCCATCTTATATCTCTTTCACAACTCATAGATTTTGAATGAATTTTAAATATATTTATTCTACCTTCTAAATCTGGTAATGAAAATTCAACTTTTCTATCAATTCTACCTGGTCTTAATAATGCTGGATCTAAAGTATTTGGTCTATTAGTTGCAAACATAACTTTAATATTACCTCTTGCATCAAATCCATCTAATTGTGTAATTAATTCTAACATTGTTCTTTGAACTTCATTATCTCCTCCTGCTCCATCATCAAATCTAACTCCACCAATTGCATCAATTTCATCAAAAAATATAATTGATGCATTATTTGTTCTTGCCATTTCAAATAATTCTCTAATCATTCTTGCACCTTCTCCAACATATTTTTGAACTAATTCTGATCCAATAACTCTAATAAATGTGGCATCTGTTCTATTTGCAACTGCTCTTGCACATAATGTTTTACCTGTACCTGGTGGTCCATATAATAATATACCCTTTGGTGGATCAATACCTAAAGTTACAAATCTTTCTGAACTTAATAAAGGTAATTCAACAACTTCTCTTAATTTTTCAATTTGTTCTTTACAACCTCCAATATCACTATAAGTTACATCTGGCTTTTCTTCAACTGTCATCATTGTTACACTTGGATCAATTCTTGGTGGTAATGGTAAAACAATTTCATATTTTGTTCTACCAACTCCAACTCTCATTCCTTCTTCTATATCTGTTGGTGAAACTCTCTCACCTAATCCAACTACAAATTTTGCTATTTGTTTTAAATTTATAACATATTTAGCTTTATCATCTATTTCATCTTCATTCATATTAATATCTTCATTATTAGTCCCACTTATATTATTATTATTTTCCGTACTTGTATTATTAATATTATTAATATTAGAACCAGGAGCAGTAACATTTGAATTTTCTGGTTTAGAATGAATAATTTTTGTACATCTTGCAACCTGTAAAGGTACACCTTCAGTCATTCTTTGTTTATCACCAATTATATCCCATAAATGTGGTGGAGCTAAACCTGTATCACTTTCTTTAACACCAATTTTTTCTTTAATTAATTCTTCAATTTCTTTAATATCTTGAGATACTTTTTTTAAATCTGTAGCATATGGTGCTAAACCATAAGTTTTCAATACTTGAATATCTTCATCTGATAATGGAGTTACTTTTTTATCTTTTTTATCATCTTCATCTTCTTTATCAGGTACATATTTATATTTTTCCCAATCTTGATTAATTCGTGGCATTTTTAATAAATGATATTAAATAAGTTTTTATAATGAATTTTGAATATTGTTTGAATAGATTAATAAACTAGTTAATTGAGATAAAATTGAACTAATTATAAAACTAATTGAATTAATTATTTCTTTGTTTTAAATGATTCAACTTGTTGTTGATATAAACATTTTTCAAATTCATGGGAGGCAAAATCTAAATTTGCCCTCAGACTTGAAAGTTGATCAATTAAAGCTTCAACGAAAGCTCAATTTCAAAAATCATCGGCGGAAGTCAGGTGACTGTTTAAGGAAAACCTCAAAACTGGACTCACAAAAAATGTAAAAAAAATTAGAAACCACAAATGCGGGACTCCTTTTTAAATCGGTTTTTGAAATATTAGTTACAGATTGATTTAAAAGGAAATTCATTTGAAATTATTAAATTAATATAGAAAATAGTAAATATAAAATTAAAAACAAATACAATAATTACAAATATAGTTTACAAAAAATTAAAAAAATCGAATTGAATTGAAATTTTAAGAAAGAAGCATAAGAAACACAAATAATCAAGCAACAAAAGCCATCAGTTGAGTTGATATAAACCAATTTTTCCAAATAAAATCAAATTATTTTTTAAAATACCAAATATAAACTCCTAAGTTCAAAATAATTGTTAATAATAAATGAAAAAACAGTTTTACATACCAATTTATTTCAAAATCTATTCCTTTTCATAATTTCAAAATATATCCATACATATATTAAAAATAAATATCCCTCAGAATAATCTCCAATCATTAATTAATATAAATGCTATTAACTATTCATCACTTTAAAAAAATATGGAAAATAATTTTTAAATTTGTTTTTTTTTGATTTCCTTTTTCTTTAATTTGTTATTTTATTGAATATTTTTTAAATAAACATATGGTAAATCTATAAATTAAAAAATAAATTTGAAAAACTGTTTAAATAATTCAATTATTAAGAAAATATATTGAAATTTATTTGGAATTTATTGGAATTTATTGGAATTGTTATTTAAAGTCATAATTTACTATTCAAAAAGAGATTTCAATTCAATTCGTAAAATTGAATTATTTTAAATGACAAAAAGTTAATAAAGGTAAATTAATATAAGATTTGAAAAGTATGTAAGAATTTTTGAATTAGGATATCCTATTAACTTTTTAAGTTATAGGTATTAACATTTTTATGTTATTTTTTTCATATTCTTAATGATTATCATTAAATTTCCAATATCACTTTTTTTTATACTTATTTTATAATAGTATTTAATAATAGATTATGTTATATCATATCTTTTATCATCAAATCATATCTTTATAGATAGATAAATTCCAAATCCAGAAATCAAATATTTTAAATATTCTAATTTAAATATATAAATTCTATAAACATCACTTCAAAATGTGTTCGCAATTATGGAGATTTCTTTTAGATATGCCATATACAGGAAGTAAAAGAAAAAAAAAAATTCTTCTTTACTTTTTCATTACAATTATATCATATTTTAAAATTAATAATTAAAAAAATTATAATTCTAAAATAAAGGATATAAAAACCCGTTATTGTCAATATCTTTAATAAATAAACCAGTTAAATGCTAAATTCAAGATCAGTGATGTCTTTGTTACTGTTTCATATTAATATCTCATTAATATGAAAGACTGTACATCTTTGAGCTAAAAATTATTTAATTTTACGCCTTATTACTATGTTTGAATTACAATTTAAAATAACACTTTTTAAAAATTAAAAATCAAAAGAAAAAAAAAAAATAGAAATTTAATTTCAAAAAGATAATTAAACAAAAAGAATTTACTCACTCAATCCAAATATTAAAGAATGAATTTAAATAACTTTATATTATGACATGTTTTAGCAGAAAGAGATTTTTTAATAAAAAAATTATTTAAACATTAATTTAAACTTACATTTAAGTTATCGATAAACCATTTATAAATTTAAAAATTAAACAATTGATTGATTGATAGACTGATTGATTGATTGAGCGATTGATTGAATGATGGATTTGTTAGTAAAAATTACTTACGAAGTTAGCAAATTTTAATATAATCTTAAAGCAAATTATAGAAAATAACATAGATATAAAATATAATGAAATTCGAATTTTGTTTTTTTCTTAATGAAAGATACAATATTATAATAAATTCATACTATAATAAGTACTTTGTAAGATATATTTTTAATCATCACTGAAATACTACTTCTAAGATGGATATATTTGAATTAGAACTGGAATTTGAAATTGAATTGGAGGTTGAATTTGAATTTAAATTTGGATACATTTTGATATTGGATTATGGATATTGGATTATGGATATTGGATATTGGAAGATGGATTAAGAGAATTAAAAAGAGATTGTTTCTATCGATGAAGGAGAAAACAGCTCCTATTTATATCTTTTCATGTAAATGTGTAACAATTGTTAAAATCAATGATCACATACACACTCAAATGGTGGAGACAAAAAGAATAGAGCCCTAACGATAGAGTGCCGTTACGTGTAAAAATAAGAGCTCAGTTGCTTGTTTACCTGACCTTGTTTGTCCAGGTTCCAGGTGTTGGTTGTGGCTGGTGAATAACCCAATTCCGGATAGCAGGAGACTATCTCTATGTGCTTATTCCCAATAAAAAGGGTACTTGTGTCATAAACGAACCCCCACTCAGAATTTGCATAACGGGATTTATTTTTTGCCACCAAGACATTTCCTTTTCTTAACTCCGCAGTTTAATAAAACGAGAAATTGAGACCAGGTTTGTGGGCAGTTTAATGGGAATAATATTTCATTTAAGTATCCGATAACGAATCCATTTTTGTGGGTGGAAATGTTCGGTTGTAATGTTTATATGGTAATAAATTAGTTTTATTCCAATACAAAAATTGTAATACTTTTGTAATTATCTCTTGCAAGAAGTATTGTCTTCTATTTACGTAAGGTGACTTTTTCCTTTCAAAGAACTTAAGATAATTTTGATTGATCTAAAAGTTTGTTAAAATGAAAAAAAATATTGCAAACATTGAAGATTTACTTTTGTACCTACCTGATTTATAGATGATAAAGAGATCTGATTTACAATAAAATAAGTTTCATAACAAGAATATTTTCATATTTCAAAAAGTCTTGAATCAATAATAAAAAATTATATAAAATAAATTAAATAGTATGTATATATGGAGAAGCAGATTTCGCATTTTCTTGATGTCGTCTCCAAGATCCAATCATAACAGTTTGATGAGTAAACATTAATTCATTAGTTTCTGAATCATATATTTTATCTTTAAGATTTGAATTTTTATTTTCTAAAACATCATTATATAAATCTTTGAAGGGATCTGGATTCAAATTCAGTACACTATTTTTAATTTTTTTCTTAAATTTAATCATTAATTTTTTACTTATATTAAGAAGTTTTAATTTTTTTAACTGAAGGTAATTTTTTTTTTTGAATGATTTATTATTCTTATTACAATTATTGCTATCATTATTTAATTTATTTTTTCTTCTATATTTATCTTTTAATAATTCTCTATCTTGATTATTATTTATATTGAAATAGCAAACACTATCATCTAAATTTGAAATTAAATTATGAGTCTCAGGAGTATGTGTTAAAGATAAATTTGATCCAGAGTATAAATCCAAATATTGTAATACAGGATCATTCTTTTTTTTTCCTATTTTCAATGAATCTTTTGAAGACTTAGTTGCATCTTTAATAATTGACAAACCAGATTCTAAATTTAGCATTTAATACCAATTGATAATTATAATTTTGATAATGAAATTGATCAGATCCTATTACATATTCATTTTAAAATAATTTATAGCATTAGTTATTTAAGATCTCTTTGTAATGTTCGAGTAATACAGGTGAACTCACTAACTAATTTAAGATTAAATTTTATAGATACAGAATTCAAATAATAAAAACAGAAGTTTTTTCATTTAATAGAGTTGATTGATTGAATGATTGATTATTATCTAGTTCATTATTATCTGAATTTTACCAAAAATTTGTAATGTATTAACTTTTTGGTTATTTTGACTATAATTGAAGAAAAAAGATATAATATTTCTTAATATTGAAATAACTAATGAATTCTAAGACAATCAATTGAAATCAAAGGACCATACAAATTTTTAACAATGTTATCATTATACATCATCATGATCTAAAAAGGAACTAGAATGTGGTGATTTTGAATTCAGACTTCAAATGAAAACAGAAACAAAAAATGAGGTGGATTTGAGTCGAGACGTTTTCATTTTCACAAAACAAGGTCTTTTTTGCCCAGAGACCAGAAACACGGAACCTCTGTCTGTCGATATAATATATAAAAACAACAAAGAGAAATCTTTCAGTTTGATACAAAAGATAAAAGAAGCTTGACGAAGCAAAAAAGAAATTTAACAAATAGTTTCAGCGCTTCATCTAATTTTACACTTAATTAAAAGAGAGAGTAGCTAATTACTAAAAGTGAAAAGAATATTTATAGTCATGATAGAAAATTTTATCAAAATGAAATCACAAAGTAAGGATGTATTCATCATTAAAAGGAACTAAAATCATTTAAATAAGATAAAGAAAGAAAATAAATATGCTAAAAATATGAGAACAAAAGGCATTATAGTGAATAAAAGAAAAAAAAGATTCTATATAAAAATTGATAGTCATGAAAAAAAAAATAAAGATTTTGAATAGGTGAGTTTAAAGAGATACCCACCATTACCGCTCTTAAAATAAAAAGTTTATTATTTAAAGATTTCACTTCAAGACTTTTGGAACCTTAAAAATTATTTGGTTTTATAATGTTCATCAAATCCGAGGAATTTTCTAGATTTTATGCAAAAAAATAAACTGAATGGCAATAAATATAAATTAAAAAAGCTTTTAAAATCAGTGATAAACTTTACAACTTTTTCGCGCCAATTTATCAGCTTGATCATTTCCAAAATTTCCACTATGACTTTTAACAAATTTAAATTTCAATTTAGGTATATCAGCTTTATAGTAAGCATTATTTATATAACGAATCATTTTCAAACATCCCTTAATTAAATCTTGGTCATGAAGAGGATTTCCCTTACTACTTATCCATTTATTTTTTTCCCATTTTTTATGCAAGTAATTAAAACATTCAACAGAATTTTTAGAATCTGTCCAAATTTCGAAATGCGTCCAAGGAAGAGAGTCAGTATCAATATCTTTTTTAATAATTTTCAATGCTCTATGAATAGCAGTCCATTCTGCTCTTTGATTAGTTTGCCTTCCAGAAATTCTCCCTGAAAGATTCCTTTTATCACCAATATTGAAAAAAACTCCAAAACCGGCTATAGGATGATTTGTATCATGGTAAAATGATGCACCATCCGTATATATCCTCTGACTTCCATAACCAAGATCATATTCTTCACTCCATTCTTCTTCACTATCTTCTTCTACACTATCTTCCTCTTCACTATCATATTCTTCACTATCTTTTTCTTCATTATCATTCTCTTCACTTCCTTCTTCTTCGCTATCAACATCTTCACTATCAAGCTCTTCATTATCATCTTCACTATCATCTTCACTATCATC